>CAJQUN010000453.1:0-449692 GCA_907163345.1 Haberlea rhodopensis
ATCTACCACGCAAACAGCCATCGACATCGCTATGGAGGATGTTGAAGAAAAGGTGAAGGCGCTCATTGTGGTATTTGATGAATATGTCGAGTACAGAACGATCAACCACATTGATATGTTCTTTGGCAAACTGAGACGCCTACAAAAGATGGAAGAAGAAGTCCTTAAGGGACAGAGACAGACGATGTTAGAATTGCTGTACAGCGCAAAGATCTGTTCCAGGCCAACCAAAGATTCAGACTGGCAAATTTGCTCTTGGCCGCTAAGAAAGCAAATTTCGATCCGAGCACTCCAACTGCCAAAGATGATGGTGCTGTTATTGCTCAACTGGAAATGGATATTCATGCTCTTCACTTAGCTGTCCGATTTCATTTCACACGACAGAAGCTCAGCGTATCCACTCCAGTACCCAGCCCGGATCATCCAACTGCGAGCAAGACTCTGGCAGAACCTTTCATATAGACTATTCCCTCTGGAGCAGCGGACCAGACAGCAGATCGAACAGCGGACTAGACAGCAGATCGAACAGCGGATCAGACAGCGGAGCAGACATGACTAATGCTCCGTCTGCTGCAGAAGATGAACCCTTGAATGTTTTGTTGGACTCTCCAACAATGTCTATTCCTCTGGGATCATCAGTCTCCTATGTTCAACTCAGTCCAACAGCCGCACTTACAACAGTTGTCTCGCCAGCTTTCGTCGATCCGGATCTGGTGGTCTCAACCATTGTTCCATTTTCAGTTTAGGAGCCTTCGAGACCTAGCACTCCTCCAGAACAATCTGCTGAAGATATGGCATTCTTAGAAGATTTTTCTTCAGACTTGGTCACCCTGATCCAGTTCGAAACACGCCAAGCTGCTTTATCTTCAATTATACCCATTGCTGCAGAAGCTGATCCCGCCTTGTCGTCATCAGATCACTCTCCAAGCCAGTTATCTGATGCAGCTCCATCCTTGGCAAGGTCCCTTCAGCACCTCTCTGATAACTGTATATCTCTCTCTCAACGAATCATAGAGGTTCATCAAAGTCAGAGGACTACGTCTTTGGACTTTGATTCATTTAAGAGAAGATGACAGCCAGTATTAGCAGCATTCAGCGAGGAGTGAATGATCTGTTCTCTCATCAGCAAGCTACTTAAAAAAACAGCCTGAGAAAAGAGCAGATCGAGCTAGCCACTGAAGTTAGAGCATCCGTCGCCAATTCCCTTCGCGCTCAAGACACTCGTCTTGACGCTATCAGCGCTCAGCTAGCACAGGTTGTCGATTTTCTTCAAGAGATTGTTGCTGACAAAAAGGGGGAAAAGAGAAAAGAATTCAAGCCGCATCAGTCTCAGTCTTCAAGAAAGTAGCAGTTTCTTTGTTTAAGTCAGACTGTTCTGTATATAAGATTTTTGTGATCAATAAAAATCTAATTCTTAGTTAAGTCCTTGTTCATTTATTTGAACTAAAACGGCTTAATCAATCCGAACTATAACTTAACTATGTTCATTATTTTGAACAAGAAGAAATAATCGATCCGCAAGTATACGCTTCAGAGTTCTTTAAAGACTGGATAAAAGATTTAGAAGCTAGGTTTTTGTCATCATCAAAGGGGGAATTTGTTAGTTCCGGATTTTAAAGATGACAAAACATATCAGACCGGATCGAGAGAAATCAGACTGACCAGATCGATCGCTCAAGCTGATATGGTTTATTGCAAAACAGAACGGATCGATAGAAATCAGCCTGACCAGATCGAAGCTTCAGATCGATCTCAACTTCTATCAGATCAGAGCAGTCAAGGCTGAATAAGATTGGTTCTTCAGTCCAAATCATTAACGGCTATTTATTGAAGCATTTAATGTTGCAATTAATGATGAAAAAGACCAAGGACTGAAGATTACCATAAAAGGTAAGAAGACAAAGAAGAGCCTACCTGACAGTCGCCGAAAGCATGAACCACCACGGCAAGTACCCTAAAGAAGAAGACTGCAGCTTACTCAGAGTTTAAGCAGAGTCAAGAGTTGCACATTAAGGGAAATAATGTCGTTGGTACATGCAACTATAAAAGGATGCAACAGAAGAGCTCAAGAGAGAGTCTGATCAATCGAAAAACGCACAAGAAAGCAAAACAGCACAAGCTTACAAGCTCAGACATTCTCGAGCTGAAAATCTTCATAAGCACAAGTATATTGTAATATTTGATCATTTAGGATCATTGTGTGCATAGACTAAAGTCTATCTTGTGTATTCTGTATTGAAATATAGAAGTGAGAAACAATTGTAACTGTCAGACAGAGTGTGTCTGAACAGATTGAGAGACTAGGAGTTTCAGTCTGGTAGTGAGGTAAATCCAGCTGAATCGGGTTTGTACAACAGGATTGTATAAATCAAAGTCTTCTAGTGGAATCCTTCCTTAAGTGGAAGAAGGGGAGACGTAGAAGGATTACACCACCTTCGAACTTCCAGAAACATATTCTGTGTTTTATCATTCTGCACTCGTTCTATTATTCAAGCCATCGAGCCGTTCTTACTAATTTAAGAACAGACCGTTCCGCACTAAAATATTCAGTGGTCTGTTCTGAAAAAGAGTTGATTAAGAAACAGATTTCTTTCACTAATCCGAAAGAAATCACAAGGGATTAATTTTTATTAGGAGTGTTCATTCACCCCCCCCCCCCCCCCCCCCCCCCCCCTCTAAACACTCCGGACCGATCCTAACATCGTATCTCTCTTCCAGAATATGATTTCCATCTAATTCTTTCTGGAAATTTTAGCTATTCATAGCACTATAATGCAAATAGTATCTAGATCCAGGTATTTGTGCCTACCCAATTTTATTGACTCTGGGGCAAGGGCAAAATCGTAAACTTTATCTTTAGATCTTTTCGAGTGGATCCAATCAATCAGAATCTTTCTTTTAGCACACTTTTCCTGAGTTGGACCCTTGAGGTTGGTCTCTCACAGAAGGAGGATTAATCCGTTTGTAGTATTATAGAAGAACCTGTAACGACAGAATTTTTCAAGTGAGGCTACGACTTGAACCAGTTTAACTGATGATCGAAAGCTGAGATCGAATTGATTAGAGGAAACACTTAGTTGTTCCTCAGTTGTCTCTGAAGCCAAATATTCATGTTTAGAGCATTTCAATAGTAGCTCCAATAGTATATCAATAACAGCAGAGGCCACAACAATTTCAGGAAACAGCGAAGGTTTAAATCGAAATGTACGAAGTTGTGAAGATATTTCATTCGGAACCAGTGGTTCTAGGAGTGATTATGGGTTGTTTGCTAAATCTGTGGATTATTGAGGATGAAGATAACCTACTGATCAATGCGTATGAGTTTGGAAGTCTTGTAAGACTATGGTCAGACAGAGATTCATCCCAGAGTTGAGCGTTAGGTACCCAGGGATTATACAACCACAGTAGCGGATGCTCTTTGCTGGAGGTGGTTTTCGGACGTGGCTCTCAATTTTGATTAACTCAGTTCCACCAGTAGTCCAGTCAATCACAGAACGGGAGTAATACTCCACAGCTTTTTCCGAAACCATCAACAAGCCATGGTGTTCGCTATGATAGAGGATCAAGTTAGAGAGATTACATGAAGTGTGATATATGTTTAAATTTCAATCGCACTAAACGAGTTTATTTGATACAAGAACTTCAACTATCACATCAGCTGATAGATTCACTCAAACGTTTATGTTGCATTAACTGTGGTATACAATATGGTGAGAGTTCATGACCAGGAACTTGATGCTACTGCACTGCCTACCCAATCTGATTGAATCTTTGCACAGAGTACCGATATAATGTGCACTATTTCAGGGATACAATACGATTCGATCATACAATGGTTCTATGAGAAATTGATATGGCCTAGTATGCCAGGCTAGGCATAATTAAGGATATATGAATAAAACGATTGATATCGCAATGGAAGAGTAGCAATTACAAGACATTTCAAAGTAATAAGAACTTCATAATATGTCAGTCAGATGATATTTCGGGATTCCCCACTAGAGAAGGAAATCATTTTCGGCACTGAAATGATGCTAGATACGGTGAAAGTTTCTAAAACACTGTACGAAATGACATCAACAGAATTCAAGGAATTTAATTAAACAGTTGCAGAATGTTATGAGTAAAAGTTACATACATTCGGTTATGTCACCATGTGGAGCACTTGTCCTTTGTGTAGAAGAAAGATGGTATGATGACGATATGCTTCGAGTACAGGTTACAGAATCAAGTTATTGTCACGAATAAATACCTACTCTCTAGAATTTATGATCTATTTGATCAACTTCAAGGAGTAACAGTCTATAAAAAGATAAATCTTCATTGCGCATAAGAGTCGGTAGGGAAGATATTCCTAAGACAGTGTAGGACCATATATTTTGGGCATTTTCAATTTGAGTAATGCCTTTTGATCTGAAGAATGCACCTACAGTGTTGATGAATCGAGTGTTCAGAAATCTAGTGGGCAGGTTCATGATCTCTTCCATAGGATCGGTTGATCCAAGTAAAATTTGGGGAGTGATAAAATGGCCCATACAATCAAATATACTGGAGATTCGAAGTTTCTAGGGTTTGGGCAGATCATTGCAGGCGTTGCATTAAGTGATCCTTGCAAATAGCCAAGCCTATTACCCAATTTTACCAAGAAGAATTAGGGTTCAGCTGGTCAGATGAATATGAAGAATGTGTTCATGAACTGAAGTAAGCAATTGTCTACATCTTCAGTATCAGCTTTGCCATCTGGGTCAAGAGAATTTGTGATTATGCAAATACATCAACTAGAGGATTGGAAACTTAATCTTCATGTGATATGGGAAAATAATGGAAATGATTCGAGGTAATTGAAAGCTCATGAGAATTGGCATCCTATCTATAGATCTCGAGTTGACGCTATCAATTGTTGTGCTGATGTTATGGCACCACTATTTGGATGGAAAAGCAGTTCTGTTGGAAAAAACATTTCTAAGTTTTGGTGGTGACAAACATCAACTGGACAAAGACCTACCGGGTGACAAAGACTTACCGGTGACAAACATCAACCGGACAAGACCTACGCGGGTGACAAAGACTTACCGGGTGAACAAACATCAACTGGACAAAGACCCTACCACCGACCGGGTGACAAGACCTACCGGGTGACAGACACTTACCGGGTGATGGACATCAACCGGATGGACACCTACTGGACAGACACTTACTAGGTGAAGATACCTACCGGGTGACAGACACCAAACCGGATGGACACCTACCGAAGGGACACCAACTGGACAGTTAACCTACCGAATAGACATCAATTGGATGGACACCAACTGGACAGACACCTACTGGATGTGACATCAACTGGATGGACACCAACTGGACGACACCTACTGGATGGACAAACCAACTAGACAAACAATCTACCGGATAGTCATACATTGAACAAAGACATCTACTGGTTACAGAAGAATAACGACCAGTTGAACGAAGAAATCCAGCAGAAGTCTAACCATCCCAGCAAGAGCACAAGCAACAAGACAAACAGTACAACCTACTCTGACAAAGGGACAACAGAGCGGCGCACCCTGTCTATATCTCTCCGCCACCATGGCGTCAGAATAAAAGAGGCCGTTGCTAACAAAATAGGAAAGAAGACAATCAGAATATGGAATGTAACAGAAAGTGGATCTCTTCCAAATATAGACAAGTTAACCGTTAAAGATCAGAAGTCTATAACTACGCCCAAGTGAAGAATGAAGAGGTTAGCTGAACCACCTAATCAAACAAAGAGAAACACCTCAACGCTAAAAGCAAATCATCTTATTGATATTCTTTGAAGGTTCAGCAAGAGCAGAAGAAAACTACTACGATATATGAGCAGATCAACTGTAACAGAGTCTGCTGCTCGAAGAACACTCGAAGTCAATAGTTTATATTTGTGAGAGTGTCATAGAAATCATTGTAATCAATTAGGAATTTGTGATTGCTAGTATTTTAGACCAAGCTGTGTGAGTGCCCTAAGAAGTTGTATACTGTAAAGTGTAAACCAAATCTCTAGTGTAACTTCTCCTGCAAGGAAGAAGGGTATACGTAGAAGCGGTGTGCTTCGAACTTCCAAGAACAATATGGTGTCATTTACTCTGCTTATTTACCATTCAGTTTTTATTCCCTCACAAGTCAGCAGACGTCTTTCCGGACTATAATCAGTGTCTGCTGACTTGCTATATTAATTGAGAAGCTACTGCAGTACTTAAACAGTCTGCAGCAAACCCGAACAAAATCGAAAATTGAATCTAGTGTTTACAACCCCCCCCCCCCCCCTTCTAAACACTACCCCGATCCTAAAAAGTTCAGTATTCACCCTGACTATAAGAAGTTGGTATATAAATATATGCACTCAGTCAGAAACGGATACGGATCAGAGATGATGATTAGAACTACTGAATTGGCTTTTACTGTGAAGATACAGTAGCTCCACGAAAGAAAGATTAAGAAAAAGATTCTTTGAGTTGTAAGACTCTAGATGCCAAGGAAACATCTTTGCATGTATGACAGATTATGGCAAATTAGACGCATATTTATGGGCATATTAGCCACGAAGAGAGCATTTTGTTGTATTTTTGAGCCATAGTTTATCTCAATGATTTGAAACATTCGTTGTTGAGAGAACATGCGATGTCATGGCAACCATCTAGATTCAATGTATCGTCTAGTAATTGAATGGCAAAAGAGTAACAGATTGATGGTACCGAATCTTACAAACTGGAAGAAACGTTTACTTCATGAAATATTGCAGTCCCTGTTACTATCCATTCAAAAACCGCAAGATATACCTCGAGGAAGACACTTCTGGGCAAAATAGAAAAGAACATTTTCAGAATGTGTGGCAAAATGTTTAACCTATCAAGAGGTTAGAGCAGAAAAAGAATGAAAGTAGATTTATGTTTCGATTTTTTTAAAAGTCTCACAGTGGAATTAAGAGCGCATTATTCCGAACTTTGTGAGCCACTTGCCCAAATCGAATAGAAGTTTCGAGGAAATGGTCAGGATTGACAGACTGATAAAATCAGCACAATCTTCCCTATAATCGTAATTACCTATAAGAAAACAACACGATTGATAATGTGATTCATGTATACGGAGTACCAGTTTTCATTATTACAAACAGAGATCCGAAATTTGTATCAAGATTTGGAGTTTCCAAGCAACCCATGATACAAAAAATTTGTGATGAGAACTATTGCATTCCTCAGACTATCTGAGTTGACAGATGAAATGCTGGCAAGTCTGTAAGATTTAGAAAATATATGAAGACAACCTGAAATAGGCAGGCCAGTGTTGCCGACAAGAGAAAAAGATCAATAGAATTGGAGATCAGCGATGGAGTTATCAGCGATGGAGTATTCTCCAGAATCTCCTTATGGACGTTTCGGCTCGGTCGTCGAGGTACGCTATTACCTCATACACTGGTCCTTACCAGATCTTGGAAGATTCCGATATACATGATGTACCCTCATGTACCAATACTAAGGAAGTTGGGACCCTATCCATCTCGCGTGTTTCAGACGAGAGAGATTGAGATGAACAGTTATTTTTCCTTGAGGGACGATCTATTTGATTTGTGAACAGTAATGAGAAGGTACCATAGAATCGTAACCATTGATGAGTTACCTTGGTACATAGAAATCATGGGAGTTGGAGGCCAAGATGTGACATGAATGGCCATACTAACATGAGAACATTGATTTTTATCTCATGTCTTGTGCAGACAAGCAATCAATGTGTTTGTAAAGCCGAATGAATGTGATTTATGAGCTGGAACTCGTAGTTTTTTTCGGATTTCGAGGATGAAATCTTGTAAGGAGGGGAGAAATGTAAGGCCTCGATGCTAATTAATCCGTATTAACAATGATTAAGTAAACCCGGATAATTAAAAGTAGAGACTTTGAATGAAAGTGTCCCAGATCGCAATACACTAATATGGGTATACATGTGGATACGTACACATAGTTATACCATAATAAGTATACCATACATGATATTGTAGTAGGATTAATGCACTACAAATCTTACAACACCTCATTGGACACATCAACCACATGACAAGTGACTTAGTGCTTGACACATTGCACAAAATCCTCCCTCCCAAGCATTGTAGCTCACGCCCCACTTCATTTTTCAGCACTAATTCTCTCTCCTGCCATTCCTGCCATTCCATCATTTTTCCCCTCCATCTCTCTTCATATTTCGAAAACTTCTAACCTTTTTCTCTCAATTTCTCTTGATTTTGTGAGTGCATGTTACATGCAATTAATGATTGAGAAGCTACAAGGTTAGGGGAGAAGAACCCAACAAGAATTTTGAGTTTGGAGCATTCTTAAGGGAGGAAAGAAGAGTTTGGAAGGAGAAAGGAGCTTGGTTGACTCAAGGGCTTGGATTGTGCCTCAAATATTCAAGATAAAGTGAGGTATAACATGAATCTTGAGTTTTATTAACTTGCAAGTAGGATTAAGGGTCGAATTTTTGGTGCAAGTTTTTGAAAAAACTTGCTGTCAAATAAATCTGCAGAAAATAATGTTGCATGCAGTAGTTGGGTTCGAATTTTTGATTTACTTAGAGTTTGAAATCTGACTTAGAGTTCTAAATAAAAGTTGTATACATTTGAGTTATATTTTTGTGGCCAAAATTTGAGACAATTTGGACTTAAAATGAGTAAGATATGATCATTTTACTGAGGTGTGCCAGATTTGTCTCTGCATGTAATGTAAATGCACATGCAGTGTAGAATTCCGAACTTTTGACAAATTTTCCTTTCGAATTTGTTAACGGTCTTCAAATAAAAATTGTATATCTTTTGATTCTCTTGAAAAAAAGTTTAAAAAAAGGACTTATTTCAGACTCATTTTCATTTAGTTATGAATTTTATACTTTAAGTGCTCAATCTGTGTTCCTGCATGTGGGTGAAGATATTCATGCAGTGTGTTCTTCGGGTTACTGAGCATTTTTGGCTAGGAATTCTGGAAAATGTCTAAATATAAGAATTGGAGTGCTTCAAGTTTGCTGTCATTTGCCACCGGAATCACCCAATTTGAATTTAAAATGAAAAAGTTATGTCGATTTTACTAAATCCGCTCAGGCTGGAAAACAGATTTTTAAAGTCTAACGCTTTATTGGTTAAACTACTTTTAGATGAATGAACCGGCTTGACATCATCAAATAAGAAATGAATTTCTTTGAGTTTTTCAACTTTGGGCACTGGAATCGAGTCATTTGGACGTCATATGAATTTATTATGAATTTTGTAAAAAGATGGGCCAGTCTGAAATTTTGAAGGAAAACAATAGGAATCATCCTTAAAACTTGAGTTAGATATTGTGCCTACTTAAACACTTGGTGATAATTTTGTAGTATACATGACCAGGTTTATTAATCCTGAGACCGAGTCGAGGATCAGTTGGTAATTAGCTAACGGTTTGAGGTACGTAGAAAACTGGTTCTATCACGATGTCTGGCAAATACATGTGATGTTCCCGGGGTATGATTCACGTGTCATTACTTGCTACTTATTTGACTATATGACATGTTGAACTGCAGTATGTGAATTACATGATACATTGAACTGCATGATATATGATGACATGATATATTGAGATGCACCACATGAGATTATGATATTGCATGATGCATTGACACGCATGGACATTGAGCATGTCATGTTGATCCTATCGATTCTTTGTTGATACCTATATCCTTTCGTTGGTATCTGTGATACGTGTCTGGGGATGATGGGCATGCCGATGGCTCGGCGGAGAGAGTGAGCTGAGAGATGTTGTAGCGACGAGTGTGCCGACGTCGCCCAGACACGAGGGATGATGGACCGCCGATGGCTCGACTGAGAGAGATGTCGTAGCGACGAGCGTGTCGACGCCCTGCTCGAGCTTGATGGTTGATTGATGATCTTTCCTTTGGACTCCTGAGATCTTGATATTGGAGATTTGATACCCCTCATATGCATTTGCATTCATGCACGGAATGCATTGCATGTTAATTTGTCATACATTATGATTTTACATGTTTCTCGTACTGGGTTCTGACCCCCTTCGCGGGGGGCTGTCATGTCTTTGTTGTATGGGCATGAGAGGTGGTACAAGTGGGCATATTGTGGATACTCGAGATGAAGCATCGATGAATACCAGAGCTCCTTGAGAGCGAGCTCTGGTATATGTTTTATGTTTTGAGTCCCAGTAGTTGTTAGAGTATATTTGAATATGATTAATTTACCGGGGTATGCTCCGAGTATCTGTATTTTAAGTATTACCTTACTGAGAAGTTTATACGTGATGCTTTTGCGTTGAATATCATGTTAGATGAAAAACTGAAATTATATATTTTCAATAATCTGAAATGTTATAAAAACAAAATGCGAAAAATTTTGAGGGTCACTTTTGAAAGTTTTAACTAAATCTTCCTTTGTTTACGGTAATATAACAATCGTGTGTTAATTAAACCTCTGATTAGGACCAGGCTCTCACAATAAATATGTTTTTCAACAATCTAA
Organism: Haberlea rhodopensis; assembly: GCA_907163345.1. Lineage (NCBI taxonomy): Eukaryota > Viridiplantae > Streptophyta > Magnoliopsida > Lamiales > Gesneriaceae > Haberlea > Haberlea rhodopensis. Next base: position 10,538 of record CAJQUN010000453.1, read on the forward strand.
ACATCAAAATCTGAAACTAAAAAGTAAATAAGTTTAGAAATACGAATAACCGAGGGTGTCACTCCGTGCGTTGCTCCGTTACTCCGTCGCTTGTGTTGCTCTTGCTTCTTCAATGATTTGTGGTGGTATGGTGCGAATGAATGATGGGAGGGGAAGCTCCTGGGTCTGATTTATGAAGTGCAAAAGTCCAAAATTCGCGTGCAAGGTCCCTTATATAGTGGAGGGGTTGGATGTAAGTGTCCTTGTTGAACCAAACTCAAACTTTTTTTTTCTGAAAACTTCGTTGGGCGATCGATCGAGCATGTCCTCTCGATCGATCAAGAGCTCTTCCTTCTCATTTCTGAATTTTTCTGCCTTCGTCGATCGATCGAGACATGCACGTCGATCAATCGAGCAACATTCACTTTTGTTGGTCAAAACACCTGCTTCGCTTGATCGATCGACCAGTGCTTCTCGATTGATCCAGACTTTAAATTTCCAACTTCGTGCTTCGTTGACTCAATTTGGTCCTTTTTCATCATTTTAGCCCATTTCCTCCACTTTTATGCACTTTCACCTAAATTCCTGAAATCAACAAATATATACCAAAAGGCGTAAAATTGTCCAGGAATCAACACGAAAATCATTACAAAATCATAGCAAAATAAGTGTAAAAACTACACTTATCAACAATGTAAGTGAGACCAAAAATATGTCCTATCTAAGAGCGTTACGAGTTTGTTATACTAGTAATATGTTGAAGGCATTTGATGTTGAAATGTGACATCGTGTAAGATGCAATGCCTACTATTACATGAAAGAACGTGACTGTCTGGCTTAAGAATTGAATGGTCTTATAGGAGCTTTGTCTAACAGTTAGAAACCAGTGAACATTAATGAAAACAATGTGTTGTTGCACGATATATTGAAGGTGATGAATTGTGCTTAATGTGATCTTGGGAGTGTTAATCTAAGTAATTCATTTTAAGAATTATGAATTGGCCATTGAGAAGGCTTTGTAAATTCCTTTCTTGTGATAAGAAATGATAGAAAAAGGCAAAAGAGAAAAATGATATGGTGAATTATGTGAAAATGCTACCTTATGAGCTGATGATGTTGGATTATAGTGTAAATTATGTTCTTTGATCGTGAAATGAGAGTTGATGTTTTATATGTGAAACGTTCTGTTCGGACTCTGGTTTGGACAGACCATGTGTGCTCCAGGTCGACGGTATGTCGACTCTATCTTTGTTACTTCTGTTGTAAGAATAATTTTTATAATTGTGATGCCTTATTTGCTTATTGCTTTTCCGGTAATTATGTTGGATTTCGAGGACGAAAGCTTTATTTGTTGGGAAGTATTATGATGCTTGATATTTTTTATGTCATGTTAATGCTTAATTAATTATTGGTGACATGAATTAGAGAATTTTGAATTTTGAATTGAAACAACTATGGTTAAAAAATCATAGTGTGAGTAATTTTGAGTGAGACCGGGCAATTAATTGTTGTTGGTCTAAAAAGCAATGTGTTATGTGGTAAATTTCTATCTAATCTTTTGAGAAGGTCTAAGGTATAATTAAACTAGTGGTGGAGAATTGTGACTAATATTGGTCAAGGGGCTATTAGGCAAATTGAAAGTGTGTAGTCTTGTATATAGGGAAGGGGCTAAAGAGATAAAAAAAATCATTCACCATCTCTCCCAAACTCTCCTTCACGCCTCTCTGTGCTCCCTTGGCTCAAAGTAGTGGTTTCTTCCATTCAACTTGGTTTCTTGTTAAAGAAAACTTGGGGTAAGAATATTATAATGCTTTAGTAATGATTTTGTTGAACTTTGGAGTTGATTCTTGAAGTTTATTTTGTTGTTAAGTTTTTTGAAAAAATATGAATCTTGTTGGGTTTGTTGGTTATTTGGATTATAGTGCAAAACTTGTGTTACTTTGTGTTTTAGTACAAGTTTTGATGATTATGGTTGTGGTGATTGTTGGCATGAGTTTGGGGAAGGATTTGAGGTGTTGAAAATGGTGATTTTCGAGTTTCAATGTTTCTATCGATCAATCGGTAGGAGTTACCGCCAAAAATGAAAAATCTGGGTTCTACCGATAGATCGTAGGAGTTACCGATCGGTCGGTAGGGTTGATTAAAAAAAAAACTTCTCCTAAAATTTTTTTTTGGAGCTTTATTGGTACATTAATGATTAATTCATGGAACTGAAATTTTTATATTGAGCATAAGGGCTATGCTGATGGAATAAAGTTTAATGATTTTAAAGTCTTTGTTTATAAATTTCTATTGTATTGTTGAATTCATGTAGAGCCTACTCAGACCTTTGGTCAGAGAGGAGGATAATTTGTTATCAATCTTGAACAATGGATTAACGCCCTAAATGTTGAACCTAAAAAATGTGTAGATGTTTCATACTTGAGTAGTTGATAACCTGAATGAACACAGATGTTTGGCTTGTTGTGAGTATACAAAGAGTGTTAATTGGTTTGTTTGTGATAAGAGGCATGAAGAAACTATATGATAAATGATATTATTATTGAGAGTTATTGTTGTGAGATTAATATTGAATTGATATTCCATATAGACACTTCACAAGCCTCCGAATGTCGAGAATGGCATAAACCGTTGTAGACCTTAAGGTACGTAGTGACGTACGATCAGGTATGCCATGTAGTAGTACTAAGATAATGAATTTATGTGATATCAATTATGAACTGTAATATGCGATTATGCGGAATCCTAGTATTTGAATATTGTTTAGTGCTTGTGGCACTGTGGATATGTAAGTGTACATAATCAAATATGTGAGTTGAGTTTTGATGCCGATGGCATGTGGGATATGAGGAACCATTGAGAATGGTCGTGATAAATAGGCATGATTGCCTTTAAATTGGGTTTGGTTATGATTGTGAGATAAATAATGTATCATTAATGAAACGATTTATCTTGATGGTGAATACCATGGTTTAACTAATGTTATGAACTTGACGATTGTGGATTTGTGAAATATTGAAACAGGAACAGTATGAGAAAGCCTTCATTGGCAGAATTTATTCAGGGAGTGTACTTTATAGATTATTAATAATCTTACTTTGTTGCATTTCAATTTTGTATACTGATCTGAGTATGACTTCTGAGTTGGATTGTGTTCATCCTGTGTGGGGACGGTTTCTGTTGAAACAGGTAAACTAGGTATGACATGTATTTGGGAGATTAGTTCGAGCTATGGAATGAGAAGGCTCTTAGGAGTGAGGTACCAATATTGGTATTGGTTATATGACTGGTATAAGTAGATACACATTCATTTGTTAAAGGCATCATGAAAATGTGTATATGGTCTGTATAAATACGTTTGAGATTCTCTCTTTTCCTTTGAATTCAGCATGAAATCTATTTGGGAGAGATTTTGCATTATGACTTGAGTATGTGTGAGGTGCATTATGATGTTTGTACATGTGATGTGTTTTGACTGGAAATAAGATTTATGGGAAGACTATGGCAAAATAATTTATAGAAGTCCCACAGTGAATTGTAACACTTACTTGAGAGTTTCCCAATGTTAATAAAGAATGTATACACAAATGATGATATAAGGCACTAATGACAAGGTTAGGCAAATACAATATACCATGCATTCAACAATTGCAATAACTTATAAGATTATGCTCGTACGTCATACATACCTTATAATTCCGTAGTCCGAATCAAACATTGTCTTAGTCCCGTAAACCGATGAGTTATGTGCTAACACATAAAATAATTGACAATTAATTACAAGCATGCAACCACGTGCCCAAGCACGTTCACCACCCTCCAATAATATCGTCAATCCATGAAAATTAACCATTTTAAAAGACCCGGGCGAACCATGCATACTACTCAAAATATCCATTTTATATGTTCAACGCTAAACTATCATTCAATTGAGTAGTCCATTGTCTTATTAAAGTTTGATTCCAACCATTCCATTTTTAAAGTATAGCATTACCATTGGAATGTAAACATTGCCCCAAAAATCGGCTAATTAAACCCCGATTCCAAAATCTCAACTTTTAACAAAGTTTTGAAAAAACTCAACTCTTCGAGCCGCGATCGATCGCCGCTTTTTCGCGATCGATGCACGCACCCGCTGTCCAATAGAACCTTTACGCGGTCGATCATGAGTCTCCGCGATCGATCGCCAACCCCCTCGCGATCGATTGCTAAGCGATCGATCGCTGAGACTTAGTGATCGATCACCAATACTGTACATCTTCTCCATTTTCCAAACTCTCGTCGCGATCGATCGGCGCCATGCCGCGATCGATCGCGACCTGCGATTTTTCGAAAAACTCGAGCTTTGATGGTGTTTTTCACACCCAAACTCAAAACCAACACCCCTTACACCTTCAACACCTCAATTACTCCATTTAAAACCAATAAAAACACCAAAAACACAACTTTGAAATTTAACAAAAAATCCCCAAATTCCAATCCAACCCAAATCATAACCAAAATCCATAATACTACTATCAAATCGAAGATAACAGTTTTTTGAGGCGAAGCATATTACCAACTTTCTTCGAGCAATCCCCGCTCCGAAATTGAGCCTCCAACGATTTCAGCCATCAATAAGAAGAGGGAAGGGGGAATGGGTTTGGGGAGAGAGAGAGAGAGAGAGAGCAGAGAGAGAGAGGAGAGAGGAGAGAGGAGAGAGAGAAGCGAGGAGAGAGCGATGAGAGAGAGAGAGAGGAGGCGGAGAGAGAGAGAGAGAGAAAAGTGACATCCAAATATGATTTGAACATCGAGTCCACTTGGTATATATAGTACCAAGACTCCAAAATCCCGAGTCCTCCACAAATCATCATGACTCATTAAAATCATATGTGTTCAATAATTACCTCTCTATATCAATTTCCATTACCAGCCCCAACACAAAGCACCCCAGACCCCAGCTCCCACCAAAAATCAAATTCCAAGGTTATCACCACGATAAGAATACAATCTCAACCCTGGATCCAACAACCCCAAATACCGGATTTAAAATCATCGGGAGTCCCAATACCGTAATTAATTCGTAATTGCCACAATTAAAATCCATTAAGGATTATTTCCACTCCGGGATTAACACTATTAATTTCCGGACATCACAAATTGTTACCCCGTTTTATGTTGGGAGTTGCCTTGAATTCTACTATTGAGGTTTGGCTATTTGGTACCTACTTGTCATTAATGTGTTCATTGTACTTTTATGTGATAAATAAGAAGCTAGTGATTTGTTAGACCCATGGGATTTGTAATTATGATCTTTTATTTTGAGTAAACCTTTAAACTCAGAAAGTGAGTGAAGTGTTGTTTATTAGTATTTTAAGTCTTGTGCTCGTGGACATAGATGATTAAATTTAAATGCACCATGAGCTATGGTATTAAACTTGTACTAGTTATGGGATGAAATAAGTTGACATATTTGGGTGTATTTGGATAGTATATTGGACTAAGCATGTTTAACCTGATGAATACTAGTTACCTAATAAGAATTTTGGGTAAACTAAATTATGAATGGTATTAAGTTTTCTGGTGATTCTTAGCAGAAATTATCCCTTTGGATATAGGGTATAATTAAATGTCCTTTTCTTGGTGCAAAAGATCGATCGGAAATTAGAGCCTAAGTATCAACAAATCTTGTTGATTTAACATGTGACTTTGGAATAGCCTGGTGATGATTTATTGGGCTTATTGTTCTCTAAGTGATTTGATAGATTCATAACTTTATAACAAGTTAGGTGAAATTCTACTAGGGATAATAAGATGATACTTATGATCTTGAGTTAAAACCTGATGTTCTATGTCTCGAAATAAAATGAATTTCTAAGGTTCTTGTATTTAGAGAACTTGAATTTAGCCTAATGTTTTGAACATACGAGATCCTATAAGTAATGAAATTATTCCTAATTGATTTTTGGGAATAGAGATTCAAGTTACACTTTATGAGCAAAATAATGTAAGTTAATATCACTCTACGGTTAAAGCGGTACATTTGAACTTTGGGAGCCTCGATGGTTATACTAGTAAAGTTGCAATACGAACACAGTGATTTCGAATTAAAAAATATATATTGGGAAACTAGAAATTGTATTTCGTAAAGGTTTAGTTCCTTCGATGACTAAGTATTGAACCTAGTGGAGATCATATGTTGTTGAACTATACCTAGAGATTTTCTTGATTCAACAAATTTAAACATTTGAGGCAATGTGTATTTATGGTGGAATTTTATGGATTCTTATTTTACGAAGTTGAAAAGAAAGTACTAGTTTTGCTCTTTGTGATTCGACTCAAAGTATGAATACTATAAGCTTGCCAAGCCTATAATTACCTAGGTAAGATGCCTATAGAGGTGTATTGATGAAAATAATTGACATGTTAAGATAATAATTGGGATCATGGGATTGTGTCAACATGTGATATGTGTCGTCCTTGCGAATAAATTAAATAGTGATTATACAAAACTTTGGATTGTGATAAATTGGGTACTATACCTGTAGGGACCCTAGTTTCTTAAGTGCGGATTAAAGGCGTAAATAGAGCTAACATGCATAAACAGAGTATAAAGATCGTGTTGATGCCTTGAGCTGTTAAGATTACAGTGCCAATATAAAGTTCCAAAAGGGATTAATTACATTCCCAACTAATGAATGTTAATCCTATAGCTTTACACTACTCCTAGAGTAGAGACTATACAAAAGAATGTGCCTGCTGCCAAGAGCACTCCTCACTAGCTCATTGCATCAACCCGCCTTAGCCCGTCCGCCCAAAAGTACCTACAGGAACAACCCCAAAACCATGAGTATATATGTAAACCATATTGACAATAATATGATTTTAATTCAAATGCATAAACCGTAAGAACGAATCACTTCCTGTATTTTAATACATTTAAAAGATTATAATACCAATAATGTATGTCATGACATGCATCCATTCCATGTATACCAATGGCCATTTCCAGTCTTATTATATCAGTGGCATAATACCCCTCGCGTTTACATGACAGCGGCATTAATACCCCTCGCTTCGACATATTAGCGGCATAATATCCCTCGCAATAGTAATATGGCAGCGGAATGATCCATCGCTTCGACATATTTGCGGCAAATATTCTTCATCGTTATAATATGACAGCAGCAAGTATTCTATCATCGCTTCGACATGAAGGCGGCAAGTATTCTTCATCACTGGAATATAATCTCGACTCACAATCACATGCACCAATGCATCCAATATACACATGCAACCACAATGCATATTCAACCTATGTATGCAACCATGATGCATAACCAAGACCATGTATGCAACCACAATGCATAATTAATTCCATGTGTGCAACCATAATGCATAACCAATTCAATGCGTAATAATATGTTTTACCGTCCGATGCCCGTACGTCTCACTACGTACCTTTGTACCAAAATGTGTTGTGTTGTGGACTTTATCTCCTAGGTTGTGTGGCCACTTGGGATGGTTCTACACATTCACACAAACCAATATTAGGAGCCAATAATAGTCCAATATCAGAAGAATCCACAAAAAAATCAAAAACACATTTTTTTGTGTCTCGCGATCGATCGCCGCAAGGCCCCGATCGATCACGAGATCACACTGCCCGTTGCCAAGTTTTTCTGCTCTCGGCGATCGATCGCCACATTTGGCGCGATCGATCGCCCAAAAGTGGCGATCGATCGCCGAGAGCAGAAAATCTTGGCAACGGGTGTGTGATCTCGTGATCGATCGGGGCCTTGTGGCGATCGATCGCGAGTCACCAAAAAGTGTGTTTTTGATTATTTTTTTGGTATTGGACTATTATTGGCTCCTAATATTGGTTTGTGTGAATGTGTAGAACCATCCCAGGTGGCCACACAGCCTAGGAGATAAAGTCCACAACACACCACATTTTGGTACAAAGGTACGTAGTGAGACGTACGGGCATCGGACGGTAAAACGTATTTTGGTTACGCATTATGGTTGCACACATGGAATTGATTATGCATTATGGTTGCATACATGGTCTTGGTTATGCATCATGGTTGCATGCATGGGTTGAATATGCATTATGGTTGCATGTGTATATTGGATGCATTGGTGCATGTGATTGTGAGTCGAGGTTATATTCCAGTGATGAAGAGAACTTGCCGCCTTCATGTCGAAGCGATGATAGAATACCTGACGCTGTCATATTATAGCGATGAAGAATATTTGCCGCAAATATGTCGAAGCGAAGGATAATTCTGCTGTCATATTACTATTGCGAGGGATATTATGCCGCTAATATGTCGAAGCGAGGAGTATTAATGCCGCTGTCATGTAAACGCGAGGGGTATTATGCCACTGATATAATAAGACTGGAAATGGCCATTGGTATACATGGAATGGATGCATGTCATGACATACATTATTGGCATTATAATCTATTGATTATGATTGTGGTACAGGGACAACTAAAGGGAGCATTAAATGTATTAAATACAGGAAGTGATTCGTATTTACGATTTATACATTTTTAAATTACAATCATATTATTGTGAATATGGTTTGTTGCATGCTCATGGTTTTGGGGTTGTCCTTGTAGGTACATTTTGGCATGAAAAGGGGCTAAGGACGGGTTGAGACGGTGAGCTTGTGAAGAGCGCTTTTGATAAGGAAGGACATGATTATTTTGTATAGTGTCTACTCTAGGAGTAGTGTAAAACTATAGTGATTAACATTCATTTGTTAGAGAATGTAATTAATCCATTTGAAAGTCCTTAACTTGGCATGTAATTCTTAAGGCTCAAGGTCTCAACACGAACGTTTATACTCTGATAATTCATGTTAGCTCTAATTATGCCTTTAATCCGCACTTAAGGAACTAGGGTCCTTACAACCTTATTTTTAATTGAGATAAAATACATTAAAATTATACAAGTTTGAATGCAAATCTTGTCCAACACCATGCAAAACACATCAATAAACCACCATTTTGGACACTAGGTATACCCAACAATTAAAACATTAAAAAATGCATGGCTAGTACATAGCAAGTCACGCCCACTATCAATTTATGCTTCAATTTTATTCTTTTTCTCTCCCAAACAATCAGACCTTCTTCTTACCATTTCCTCACCCAAATTTTGAAAATTCCCTCTCAATTCTTAAGAGAATTTTAGCTAGAATGCTACATGCAAACACACTTTTCAAGAGGATTTGAGTAGAGGAGCTAGAAGTCTCAAGAAATTTGAGGATTTGGAGTTAGGAAGAAGCCATGGTGGAATTTTGAGTCTTCAAGGGTATGAATCTGTTTTTAACTATTTGTAGTTGAATTTCTTTGAATTTGAGTGTAAAATCTAGGAAGAGACATGAAAATGTTGAAGTCATTTTGTTAAAACAGAATCTGCAAATTTTTTATGTTTCTTGCAGTAGATAGTTTCGAATTTCGGTTCACTTAGAGTCCGAATTTGACTTTGAGCAAAAGATATAAGTTGTAAATCTTTAAATTTTATGCAGTTTAAAAAAAGGAAGCGTGCGATTTGGATCTCCGAAGTAAAATTGATTTTACTTTAAGTGCTCATTTTGACTCTGCATGTTCATGCATGTTGCACACAGACTGTGTTTCGAGTTTCTGGGTAAATTTTGTTTCGAATTTGATGTCGGTCTTCAAATGAAAATTGTAGGTCTTTGAATTCCCTTCGATTTAAAAAAAATATAGGACTTAATTTGGACTTAGTTTGAAGAAGTTATGAATTTTATACTATTAGTGCTCATTTTGAGCCCTGCACGTGGACGATAATACACATGCATTTTGTTCTTCGGATTCCTGATCAATTTTGGCTAGGAACTCTGGAAAGTGTCTAGAAATAAGAATTGTAGTGTTTCAAGTTGGCTGTCATTTGCCACTAGAATCACTCAATTTGGATTTGAAACGAAAAAGTTATAGTATCTTTGCTAACACTGCTTAAGCTGGAAAATAGGTTTTCAAATACTACATTTTTAGTGTTCAAACCCCATTTAGATGATTGAACCAGTTTGACATCATAATAGATGAAACATAGTGTTTTGAGTTTCTGAACTTTGAGCACTAGAATCGAGTTTATGATGTCGTATGAATTTATAGTGATTTTGCTACGAAAATTGATCCAGCTCAAAATTAAGAAAATCACTAAGGGTCAATATTTAGAAGTTGCATTTGATTCAATGCACTACTTGAACACTTAGTGTCATTTGGAATTTACATGACTAGGTTAATAGATTCCGGGGTTGATTCGATGAGTACTCGGTAGATTAGCTTTGGTCTAAGGTACGTAGAAATGAGTTTTATCATGACATCTAGCGAAGACATGTAATGATGCTATTGTATGATTTTACATGTCATTAATTGATTTATATATCAAAAATGTAAATAAATTTAACAATTATAAAAAATAAAGTTAAAGATAACAAAGGTAAATAATAAAATAAGCATCAGATAACAACAAAATTAAATAAAATATTAAATATCATAACACAAAATTATCGTTTTACAAATATTAAAATTGAAACATTCTTACACATTCAACTACCCAAAGTTTCAACATAAAAACTAATCTTTTTATCGCTCATATATTCAACTTTAAGATCAGTGTCATCTTCATCATCTGTATTATCACCAAATTTATAGCGCTCAACATCATTATCTTCCTCTAGCTTGGCTAACAAAGGGAATGTAACAAATAAACCCTAGCATCCTATAGCTTGTGCTATTTTTAATAAGCCAAAATATAAATATAATGGTCCAACTAAACTTTAATCACTAGTAGATACTAACAACCACCTATATTCTCAACTCTTAGCAAAGGCGCGCTAAAGCGCGTGCCTTGGTTGTGAGTAAAAGCATAGGAAGCGCGAAGGCGCGCGCCTTTTCGAAACACGTAGCGCAAGGCGCTGCGAGGTGCGATGACTAAGCTTTGGGCTAAGGCGTGCTATAGTGCGCGCCTTGCGGGCTTTTAATAACTATGTTATGATCGTTGTTCTCCTGTTTTGTTATATCTCAAGTCTTCAAGCATGTTCTGGTTTGTGATATTATAAAAATAATACCTTAATGACAATTTAGGTGGGACATTTTTCCAAACAATGGTGTATGAAAAATGTTCATGTGTGGTCATCTTTAAGCGCTAGCCAATTTTTTGCATCACTTTTTGTTTGTAGTAATATAGGATTTTCTCATTCTTCTGCATTTAGGTGCCTGGATTGGAGCTTGCTTGATGCATTGACTCAGCCAGTTTATGTGGTCCACTATCTGTTGGTGATGGGTTATACAAATGGACCTGACTGGAAAAGTTTTCATACCCATTCATTGGAGAGAAATTATTACACTTTGTCAGCTGGAAGGAAGTTAATAGTTTTGCAGATATTATGTGACGACGTTTTGGATTCTGATGAGCTAAGAGCAGACATGGACGCTCGTGAGGAATCTGAAGTTGGAATAGACATGGATAGAAGTGCGGTATTTGTTTCTACTGGTGTTCCTAGAAGAGTGCATCCTAGATACTCTAAAACTTCTACCAGCAATGACAGAAAAGTAACTCAAGGTACTGCAGAGCATCATGAGATACAGTCTTTTATCAGTCACTCAATTGGAAGTCATGTAGGTGAACCAGTGGGAAGTTCTGCTGACAAGGATGATAATGGTGATGACTGCCATCTTTGTGGAATGATGGATTTCTGCTTTGCTGTGATGGGTGCCCGTCATCTTACCACTCAAGATGCTTAGGACTGAACAAGATGCATATAGCAGAGGGTTCCTGGTACTGTCCTGAGTGTAAAATAAACGCAACTGATCCTAAAACTTCATGCGGAACGGAGTTGAGAGGAGGAAATATTTGTGGTGTCGATCCATACGAACAAGTTTTTGTTGCTACATGTGACCATTTGCTCGTGTATGTTTCTATTTTCATTTCACCTTTGTATTATTATATTAGTTCTTTTCTTAACTAAGATGTATTTTCCGGTTGCCTTCATTCCCTCCTGCTTAACATTTGATTTCTTCACCTGATGTCATTTGTAGTGTTAGATATTTCTGAACTTCAATAATTCTTTCCGGTTCGTTATTGCCTGTACTTTTGCAGATTGAACGCCTCAATTAACTCTTGGGCCTGCCTTAGATACTGTAGTAGACATGACAGTCCAAGAGTCCTCCATGCTCTTTATTCAAAAGCAGAACATGTCAATTTGTATTCAGAAATATTCAGGGAAATAATTCATTGTTGGGAACTTCTGGAAAACATTTTACCACATTACGAGGTTTCTGGAACTGACTTGCAGTTAGCAATTGGGGAAAGTACTGGTGAATGTACTGCTCAATCCCTTAATTTGTTGTATAAGTCGGTCCAAGACATGACTGCGGTTGATAATGCTGGAAGCTGCGTTACTGATTTTAGTTCAGCAGACATGGGTAACTCAGATCATATGAACTTTGTTCAAAAACCTGTTTTATGTGATAATTTTTTGTGTACACGTAAGTATGATCAGCCAGAGACAACTGACCCAACTTTATTCAGTGGTTTAACCGTCCAGCCGGCTGATCCTTGTGAGTTAAGCACTTCAAGTGTGACAGAAACTCACGCACAACAAAAAATAATAATGGTTATGTGATTGATAATTCTTTAATGGGCATGCCTCTTACTCGTCGGGAACTTGATAACAGTGTTGACGGAAACATGAACGGAAGACAACATGGTGGTTTCTTATACATGGGCTCTTCATTCAACACAAATTATTATATAAATTATTATTTGCATGGAGATTTTGCTGCTTCTGCAGCTGCCAATTTGGCCATTCTTTCATCTGAGGAAAATCAAGTTCCCGAGTCTCGCTACTCATATAATCGTCGAAAGGGATTGTCTGACAGTGTTTCGTTTCAGCTGAAAGCACTCTCCGTGGCAGCTATGCGATTCTTCTGGCCAAACACCGAGAAAAAGCTTGTTGAAGTCCCAAGGGAAAGGTGTAGCTGGTGCTTTTCTTGTAAAGCTCCTGTTTCAAGCAGGAGAGGATGCTTGTTAAATGCAGCTGCTTTGAATTCCATTAAAGGGGCTATCAAGGTGCTTTCTTGTGTTCGTCCTATGAACAATGGGGATGGGAGGCTTCCTGGTATCGCAACATACACATTGTTTATGGACGAGAGCTTAAGAGGTCTCTTAGTTGGTCCCTTCATTAATGGCACTTTTAGAATGCGATGGCGCAAACAAGTTGAACGGGCTTCCACTTGCAAGGCACTAAAGATCGTTTTACTTGAAGTAAGTGTTCTAATTGCTGTTGATTGCCTGATTATCAATCTAAGTAGTTGTTTAAGTTGTTAAGAATTTAGGATAGTTCATCAGTGTTCTGGTGTTTTTTGTGGTTCATGGCTCTCTCTTGTACCTATCCGCAATTAATTTTGTGCTATCATGCAAGCATGCATTTTCTTGCTTTTCATTGAATGTAGGATGTTATGATATATTTACTCGAATCTAGTGTGAGGCTTATGGTTAATTAAATCTCTGACATTGGTCATTTGTGCTGATTTATATTGTTTGGCGCTCACAATGCTTTGAGTTCTGATATTATTATGTATATGTGGCGTTGCATGAATGTGGTTTGCATTTGTAGCTTGAGGAAAATGTACGTAAAATAGCTCTCTCTGAAGATTGGATGAGGCTCTTTGATGGTATTTCAAGCCAACTTCCACTTCTCAAATGGTAGTGAGTGTTACTGGACCAAGAGGCGTGGCCGGAAACCCTCTACTGTAGTCGATGTTGCAGTTGGTGATTGTCAGGATGAGCCGTCTGACTTCACCTGGTGGCGTGGTGGTTTGTTGTCGAAGCTTGTATTTCAAACAGGGTTTGTGATGCCCCGAAATTGATTATATGCAATTAAGGCATTTATTATGTTTATATGATGAATTATGTGGTAATTGATCTATGTGTTGGGTAATAAGATGTTAACATGATTTAATTGTGTTGATTATTAAATATGAGGAAGATGTGATTTTAGAGGAAGTTTGTTGCATTTTATTAAATGCTTATAAAATACCATGTTGGGGTATTTTATACATCATGTTAACTTTGGGGTATAATTTTCATATTAACCTTATAACCCCCCTTTTTCTCCACTATACCCACTTACCTTACCAATCACTTTTAAAATCCCCAACTCATTCCTCAACCCTAAACCATCTCCCATTTTCGAAATACACCAAGGAAGGAAGAAGAATCTTCACAAAACCTTTGTTTGTGAGATTTATTGTAGGATTTGGAGTTCCTAAGAGGTATGGAACCATTCCTAAAGTTTTTATGATGTTTGGTGTTGAAATGGGTTAGTTTTTGATGTTGTATGTGGGTTGTTTTGGGGTATATGTTACTTATGGTTGGGGTATGGTTTTTGAAGTGTTTTATGTGGGTCTTTGTGAGTTATGATGATATTGATGTTGTAGGGAAGTTTGGGTTTGTAAGGAATGAAGTGGAGCTTGAAAAATGCTCAAAAATGGCGATTTTTCGTGGTTCAGTACTCGGCGATCGATCGCCCGTTTTTGGCGATCGATCGCGAGCCTCCAGTACGCGCCAGTAGCATTTGGCGATCGATCGCCACTTTTGGGCGATCGATTGGCGAGGCTGGCGATCGATCGCGCCAAAAGTGGCGATCGATCGCCAAGGTGTGAAATTTTCACCTTCGTCCAGTATGATCGATCGGGCCTGGGCGGCGATCGATCGCGAGATACAAAAATATGAGTTTTTGGATTTTTGGTGGGATTTTTGGATATTGGACTATAATTAGCTTATAATATCGATTTGTATGGTTATGTAGAACCATCCCAGGTGCCCACAACTTCAAGGAGATAAAGTTCTACAACTTCTCCATTTTTGGAATTAAGGTACGTAAGAAGCGTACGGGCATCGGACGGTAACACACTCTTAACTATGACTATGCATTGATTGTATAAGTATTTATGATGACTATGATGATGATTGTGATAAGTAAGTTTATGATGATGATGTTTATGATGATGATTGTGATAAGTAAGTTTATGATGATGATGTTTATGATGATGATTGTGATAAGTAAGTTTATGATGATGATTGTGATAAATAAGTTTAAGATGATGATGTTTATGAAGATGATATGATAAGTAAGTTTATAATAATGTTATACGATGTTTATAAAAGGGTAAGATGCCCATATGGTAAGATGCCATACAATGTTATTATGTGGTAAGATGCCACGGGGTAAGATTCCCATATGGTAAGAGGTCATACAATGTCATTATGTGGTAAGATGCCACGGGGTAAGATGCCCATATGGTAAGAGGTCATACGATGTTATTGTGTGGTAAGATGCCACGGGGGTAAGAAGCCCATATGCATGAAGGTAAATCAGGGTCAACAAAAAGAAGTTAACGAATAACCAGCAAGTTACTTAACCAAGACTTCGTACATTTACTGTTATATTTTGTTATGATGCTTAAATGATGATGATGTTATAAGATGATGATGTTATAAGATGATGAAGTTATAAGATGATGATGCTATAAGATGATGATGTTATAAGATGATGATGTTATAAGATGATGATGTTATAAGATGATGAAGTTATAAGATGATAATGCTATAAGATGACGATATTATAAGATGATGATGCTGTAAGATGATGATGCTATAAGATGATGATGTGATAAGATGATGATATGTATAAGATGATAATGCTTATATGATGATGATGTTGTAAGTTGACGATATTTATAAGACGTTGATTTTAATCATTCATGTCAAGAATTAATGATTATATGCATGGCTATGAAACAGGGACAACCAAAGGGGGGTTAATGCAATTAACCAGGAAGTATATGTTACCAATTATTTTTTCATGCATTTATTTATATGTCATTGCCTTATGATATTAAGTAACGATGTACATGCTCATGATGGGTTGTTCTTGTAGGTACACTTTTGGACCGAAGGGCTAAGGGTCGGGTTGAGGCAGTGAGCTAAAAGGAGCATGAAAGAAGATAGGATACGGGACTTTTGGATAGTCTCTACTCTAGGAGTAGTATAATTCTATCGCTTTAATATTCATTATTGAGAATGTAATGAGTTAAGTTTTGAAATTTCATTGTTGGCCTGAAATCTTATTAGCTCAAAGCTACAACCGGAACCCTAAGACGTTATTAATGTATGTTTAGTCCATAATTTGTGTATTAAGATGATGTAAAGGTAGGAAGACCCTACAGGGTTTCTTCCACGTTCAGTGATTAGAAAACCAGCTCGTCAAGGTAACATGGACTCACTCAAACCTTTTCTTGTTCTTCAGTAAGCTGAAAGCTTGTCTTCTTTTTTGTATATTTTGCGGAATTCAGATGCATTGTTCTGACAAATAAACATAGCAGGTGGTTCAAAGAAAATACCTGGAATATATTATCTAGATGGGCAAGAGACTCCTAAAAGAACCCGGCAGCTTGTTGGAGGTCAGCGGTTGAAATGAGCAGAAGCATAGCACAGCTCGCACATCAGGTGCTTGTTATGTATTGATTAGATATATATAATGCTATACCTTGGTCTTCTCGACAAAAATTATTCAAGTAGCAATCAGCTTTTGTTGTATTTGAGTGCATTCTTCTAATGCGTACACATGGATTTACAACAGGTCAGATGCCTGGATTTTCATGTGAGGTGGAGTGATCTTGTTCGTCCAGAACAGGTTGCCTATGATGGAAAAGGTCCTGAGACAGAAGCTTCTGCTTTCAGAAATGCTTTCGTTAGTGATAAGAAAATTGTAGAGCATGAAATTAGATACTGTGTTGCTTTTGGTAATCAGAAACACCTTCCATCTCTTGTCATGAAAAACATAGCACATGGAAAGGAAAGATATTGGTTTTCAGAGACAAGAATTCCTTTATATCTTATCAAAGAATATGAAGAAAAAACAGAGAAAGAGAAGCCTGTGGATGAGTTATCCAAACTTCAGAGGAAGCAGTTGAAGGCTCTCCATAAAAACATATTCACTTATCTCTCTCTGAAGCGAGATAACATGGAAAAGGATTATTGTTATTGCAATCTAGATCTCTTGTATAGGTATTATACATTACGCATTCTCCTATTATCTCATCTAAATCACTCAACTTTTTTCCATTCATTAACATTTTGGATGTTTTGAATGTCAGGAATGCTGTCCAATGCAATGAATGCCAAGGTATTCTGAACCATATTCTTGTTTTGCTTTCTTTTTTTAGCTGGACTGCTTTGCATATATATGTCCAATGTAGATGTTATGTTATTTTAGCAAAAATTATTGTCGAACTTGAAGGAATCTTGGTGTAGTTCTGAGGTTGAAAATATATGGAGTATTTCTAACCATTACCAATCTTCATTATATGATTCAGCATACTAACTTCTCTCACAGCTTCGCCAATTGTTTTTCCTTTAGTTTTCTGTAGTTCTAAGTCGACTTTCTTTGTTACACTACAATTTACCCCCTTGTGTTATTGACACAGTGTTAACTCATATTCATGTTGTCATTTTAGTTGTCAAATGACAAAAAGTACTAATGTTCTTTTTACTGAACTCAACCGAGTTCTCTTTCTTTCACCACGAAGGGTGTTATATTCTGGGCCTGAACAGATTAATCACTTATGTGCGATAGGTGCAACTCGCTATTCATAAATGAGGTTAGTAGTGTTGTCTTTCCAATTTCCCCTGATCTCGTTTTTTTCTCGCTTCTAATTGATTTCCTAAAGCAACATTTTAGTTGTGCATGTCAACCTTCCAGGCAAATTTTAATCAAACATCATCAGTGTCATATGGGTTTTATAGGCTTTGAGCTTCCATGTTTATATATAGAATGTAGAAGTAAATATTTGTAGCTCAGCATGTTTTGCTGGTGAAGGTTTTAATCTATTTTTTGTAAATTATCATGTCGTTGAAATAAATCATGGTCTTTCCTTTAAGAAAGGGAAAACTGCCAAGTGATTGGCTTAGTCATTAAAAACGCGAGATTTGCCAAGGCTTATTGGTATGGTAAAGTCTATGCACGAAGGTGCGAGGTAGCCACTCATTTTTTTTAGTGGTAGCCACACGCTTTGATGAAAGAAAGTCTCCTAAAAGAGAGTTAAAGATCTAAATATTTGAAAATAGTTTCGTCACATGGAATCTACTATTAAATAACAATAAAATAAGTACTCAGAAGTCATTGGTCTAGCCAAATTGAATGACTTTTTACTTGCACTTCATCTTGGACTTCCTATCCCAACATATGGGCGTGTACCACAACAATATAACAGCTAGCTCAACCAACAAAGAAAGAGTAGAATGAAATTTGCAATACAATTTCTGGAACAAAGATAATGTACTGAAATACTTTCAGGAAATGTAAAGAAATACAAAGATACACTCTCTACTATCAATGAGGAAATTCCCCTTTGCCATAGCAAATGTTAGCAACTCTAAACACAAATTCTTGTATGAAATTCTACCCCATTGCGACCCTATTTTATTCTGAATTTTCCCTCCCAAAACTCTAACCAACGTCCCTGCTTCCCATGTGATGTATGCTTCTAGTCTTTTCCCTTGGGCCTTTGAATTGGGCCTTTCCCTAACATGGCGCCTAAAAGGTCGTTAGAGCTCTTTAATGCGCGGCAAGATTGGGGCTTAAGGATCGAGGTGCACTCTTCATTGAAAAGCTACTCCTTAATTTGTGTCAGAGGCGTAAGGTGAGCCTAATTGGGCTATTAGTCTATGCTCATGCATTGTGAACTTTTAATAACGAAGAATAGGGGTTTAGGCGCATAGTTATTAGAAGCTCTGTGCGCATTGAGGCGCCTAGTAATAACAGTCTTAGTGTAAAATGCAAGGAAGACATGCGCTTTATTGAAGTTAAGTTCCCAAAGGATATGCTAGAATCTAAATATTTTAAGAGAATTCAATACGTATTATTATCATATTATCATAAAAATATACATTATAAGCTATTAAAAGACAATAAAACAAGTAGTAATAATTCTGTAAGCAAGAAAATAAATATTATTTTCTTGCGCTTTATTGGATTTGCTGTCTCTACACTAGAGCCTTAAGAGCCCAGCACGGATGAGGCTGTGCTTTAGTTTGTGTTGAAGCGCAAGGATTGAGATTTGTTGGGCCTTAAGCTTAGGCGCATGCCTTAAGGACTTCAATAACTAAGACTTGCATGGACCCCCACCTTCCATAAGATTATGATGTGATTTGAATCTTATCTCTAAGAGGTGTTTGAAAAAATGAGGAGACATTGTATAATTTTACAATTGGCATGTTCACCAGTTTCAACCCATATATCTGTACACTATTGGACACCAAAAACTTAACTCTATCCAAATTAATCTAATGGAAATTAATCATCACTCAATTGTCCGATGCAAAAATAGGTATTTTCATCTCCTTCTGCATCATAGTTATGACAAAGTCGGGTTCTTGTGCCTAAACGTGGGTAGTATTTGCATTTCCTTTTCAAAGTTTCTATATTCATGGCTTATATTAATGAAAATTATCAAAGTTCCACTGGCCAGGTTTTTGTCATGATCAATGTGCTTCCAGCTCAACAGTTCATGTGAACGATGAAGTTGAGTTTTTGATCACATGCAAGAGATGCTGTGAAACTCATGTGGGCACTCAAGTTGAAAGTAGCAATTGGACGCCTACAAGTCCTTTGCTCCTTCATGGACAAGACATTAGAAATGCTGGTACCGCCAAAAAAGGTGGAAAGTTAGCAGTTTATAAAGGATCATCAGCATCTGTAAGAACTGTTGAGCATTCTTCTGAGGTTAAATTGGGCAATCACTCTCAGGTGCCAAGAAAGTAAAATTAAAAGCTGGGGCAGAATATGGGGGAAGAAGAATTTTGAGTTTAAGGGCATTGATTTCAGGTTGAAAAACATACTTTTCCGAGGCAATCCACATCTGGACTTGATACAACCTTCTTGCCATCTTTGCAGTCAGCCATGCAACAGTGACCTAATGTATATTCGCTGTGAAACATGCCAATGTAAGTGTGTTCTTATGGCATCTTAAATCTGATCTTTGCGGCATATGTTTATTTTGTACACATTTTTTTAGCATATGTGAATGAGTGAGTAATGAACGCTTTGTGCCTACTGCAGGTTGGTTTCATGCCGATGCTTTAGAAGTGAATGAGACATTTTTTGTTTGATTGGATTCAAATGCTGCAAGTGTCGAAGGATAAGATCTCCAGTGTGTCCGTACCTGGATCCTGAAAAAAAGAAAGTAGTGGAAGACAAACTAGAGCAAAAACAGCCTTCAAAGCAGGAGATTTCAGAAATGGGGTCTGACTCTGGTGTATATCTTCAAGAATTACAAGGAAGATTTGCCGGCTCATTCTACATTACCCACTAAGGCAGAAATTAATCACGTAACAGCTTATGATACTCTTCTCTTTTCTCTTTCCGAAGTTGAACAATTAACCGAGGACAAGTCAGAAGTGGAACACGGTTGGAATAATGCGTCTATATCTGTTCCCCCGCCTCGGAGGCTACCAGTCAGAAGGCATGTCAGACAAGAAAATGAGGCAGATTATCCTTGTCCTGGAGATCCATTTCAGGTCAAATCAAATGTCACAAACTACACAGAAAAATTACCCTTCACGAGACTAATAACACAAGAAAACAACTTTGACTGTAACCCGTCTACCAATTCCTTTCAATTTGAAGCATCTGAAAATTTTGATGCAAAATATATGAGCTATATTCAGGAATCATCACCCTCTCAAGTTGAATGGATTGTTTCTAATGATAACTTCGATGACTGTCTAACTTTAAACTATGATTCCCTTGGATGTGACGATTTCAAACCTCAGACCTGCTTCTCTTTCCATGAGTTACTTGCATCTGAAAACGCTGGTCACACAAATGGCAACAAGTCCCTGGAAAATACTACAGAAAATTGTGAAAATTCATCCCTTCCAGAAAATGGATCGCTCGAAATATCTTATGACCAGGAAGAACCCACCTTATCCGTAGGAACATTCACTCACTTTGTTCCTTGTAAAATTTGTTCTCATACCGAACCATACCCAGATTTTTCTTGCCAGGTATGTGGTATGTGGATACATAGCCATTGTTCGCCCTGGGTTGAGTCCTCATCTCGGGAGGATGGCTGGAAGTGTGGTCATTGCCGTGAGTGGAGATAGTTGAATTTGGTTTCCTATGTTTTGATTAATATGTGCACCGTCGGAACTGGGATGAATGGCCTATGCAGGAGGCTTGCTTTGGGCAGAAAAATGCCAAGTTGCTCACTACACCTGTTTGAGATTGAAAAAGTCTGGGTGGCACCGTGAAAACCAGTTTATGGGTTCATAATGATGTTTGCAACCACCTGTTCGAGTGCGATGAAAAAATTCTAAAATTACGCTCCAATCTTGATGGATAAGCTAGGTTTTTTTGGTGCTTATCAAATTGCTTTGCTTGTAGGAAGTATTGCATTACGCACAATAGGTACGTCTTCATTTTTCCGGGAAGAGTAACTTTGTTCAGCGTTTTAATGCCTTATATTCTATTAGAATTAGTATTTGTAAATGTAGACCTAGTATCATCTTAGCTGGCCATTACATTAATTTGCTTAGCTCTATAAATAGGAAGTCTTTAGATTTAGTTTTATATTCTTCTTCATTTCTGCAATGTAAATTCAGGAGCAAGTTGCTCTCTTTTCCTTATGTTTTTATATTTTTCTAATATATTCGATCTTTTTATGCCCTTCCAATTTGAAAAATTGAAAATATACGAAGTTGTTGCACATGGTTTGTTCGAAGATGAAAGACAAACCGGGGCCACGCCTGCTTATCCCATTATTGACTGATGGCTGTATGTATTTATCCTCTTGGGCTTTTTTATTAAATTAATCGAAAAAAATAAAACATTTAACAAAAACTCCGAATTTGAAAATCATTGTTAAAATGACCCAAAACGCCATCTCGGATGGCGCCTTCAGGTGAAGGCGCCATCTGCGATGGCGTCTTATGTAGCTGAAAAAAAAAATAATTGAAGGCGCCATCTTGGATGGCGCCTTCGGATAAAAAATTAATTTTTTTTATGAAGGCGCCATCCAAGATGGCGCCTTCTCGGGTATAAATACCCCGCCCGAGCCCTTCATTTTTTCATACCGAAGCGAAAATCACATATCATCATAGTTTCTTATCTTATTTTTATCGTCAAAATTGTTCAATCTCCAATCTCAATTAACCACTCTCGAAGTATTTTTCAGGTAAAAATGTTGTTATATTATTGTTTTTATCATATGGATTTTATAAATTTATTAATTATTTGTAATATTTTATAAATTTTTCAGATATGTCGATTCAAATATTATTATATTGTGGAGGTAATATATTACAGGATTTGGATACCATTAGATATGATCGTGGTCCAATAAGAGTTACCACAATATCTCGCACAATTAATTTTATGCAGTTGTTGACCGAAATATATAATATCACGGGCATCGATGGCAACCAGTTTCTTCTGAAAATACATGTAAGACATATGTTTAGAGATTTTGCCGGGGTACGACAGACAATTTTGCCAATCAATAATGATTATAATTTAGCATGGCTATTGGATTCAGAACAAGGTCTTAGTTGCTTGGAACTTTACATAGAAACGGAACAAAGAAACTATGATTATATTCCAGAAAATGTAGATTGTTTGCCTGTAGTTGCAGAACGACCGACTGTCTCCGGTAGACACCACGATGACGATCCAATAGATGCTGATGTTATTGCTCCTGAGCCACTAGCAGACAGTTTCGCTGAATTGGGAAATGATATTCAGTCAGAACCAGATGATATTCCGTCCGAGGATGATGCTGATGACGATGAGGTTGACATTTGTGTCATGTCAGAAACAATTGCAGATGAAGATGAAGGGGTCCCAATCACCCAGGAAGTGTCAGTTAATGTACCGGAGACAACCACGACAACTAGTCATGTCCTTTATCCAACAATTCCATTCTTCTCAATGACACATCCTGAAGTATTTGCAGACTCAGTAGACATTCCAACAGGTAAATGGGGTAGTTATTACGATTACTCCAAAGGGGATCTGCATGTAGATATGGTCTTCAAAAATAAAGCACATCTGCAGGCAGCTGTGAAGGATTACTCTGTACGTGTTGCAAAACGAGAGTACCGCGTTGTGAAAAGTATAAAAACATTGTGGAAAGTTGTGTGCAAACACAGTACAGAAGATGCACCTTGTAGATGGTACATGCGCGCCTCGTTGAAGAAGAAAGTTGGATTATTCAAAATAAACAAATATGAAGGTTCTCACACCTGCCTTTTGAGTGAGCTGTCTATCGATCATGCAAATTTGGACAAAAACATGATTGCTAGCTTGTTAGTGGGAATTGTTCGGCGTGATCCAGCTTTCGAGATAAAGTATGTAATTCAAACAGTCAAAGACAAATATGGATTTGAGATCTCTTATGCAAAAGGATGGTTTAGTTTGCGACGTGCTGTTGAGAATGTGTATGGGACATGGGAGAGCTCCGTTCAGAAACTGCCTTACTATACGGGAGCTTTGCAAAAATGGAATCCCGGCACCGTCATTGAGTGGGTTCACCTTGACAATGCCAGACCAAGAGAGAAGACATTGAATTACATGTTCTGGGCCTTCCGACCATGTGTAGAAGGATTTCAACATTGCCGCCGGGTAATAAGCGTGGATGGAACACATCTGTATACGAAATATCAACATAAGATGTTGATTGCCGTGACAATGGACGCTAATAATCAAGTGTTACCTTTGGCATTTGCAATTGTTGACGAAGAAAAGTTTCTGTCATGGAGATGGTTTTTGGAGATGATAAGCCAGCATATTGTGAGAAGATCTGAGGGTGGTGCATGTTTGATTTCTGACCGTCATCCGGGCCTCATTGCAGCAGCCGATTGTATTCCTGACTTCAAATCACCGCGTGGAGTACATCGATTTTGTTTGAGACATGTTTGCTCAAACTTTAATAGTCGTTTCAAATCCGTTCATTTGAAAGACTTATGTTGGAGAGCGGGATCAGAAAATCAACTCACAAAATTTGATCGCACAATGGAAGAGATAAAACTTATAGAGCCAAGGGCTTTTGATTACTTGAGTCGTATCGATAAGTGTCAATGGTCTCTTGCTGATGACGGAGGCTGGCGTTGTGGTATCATGACCACAAATATGTCAGAATGCATAAATGGAGTTTTGAAAGGTGCTCGTCGGCTTCCAATCACCGCCATTGTGCAATTAACTTTTGATCGTTGTGTACTATATTTTGTCGAACGGATTAAGAAGATGGAGCGAATGATTGAAAATAATCAAGAATGGCCAGATTCTGTGTTGGAAAGATATGGTCGTGCCGACTATCATTCCATCCATCATGATGTCCAGATATTCGATCGTAGACACCTTACAGCTTCTGTTATCACAAGAGTACGACCAGGACGTGGGGGTAACACCCATGTTGTGCATCTAAAATCAGGAGAATGTTCTTGTGGAAATGGAAAGAGTTCGGAATACCTTGCTCACATGTGATCCAAGTTTGTCGAAAGTATGGCCTAAATGCAAAAACATTTGTCAAGGCATATTACAATATGAATGAATATTGGAGCACATATCAAGGGCAGTTCGAACCAAT
Organism: Haberlea rhodopensis; assembly: GCA_907163345.1. Taxonomy (NCBI): domain Eukaryota; kingdom Viridiplantae; phylum Streptophyta; class Magnoliopsida; order Lamiales; family Gesneriaceae; genus Haberlea; species Haberlea rhodopensis. The sequence continues at coordinate 35,187 of CAJQUN010000453.1, forward strand.
ATGGGGGGAGGAGTATTGGGACACCCCATCTTTTGAGTTGTACCATAACTCCACTCTGCGCAAAACCAGAAGAGTGGGTCGAGATCGAACAACGCGCATTCAGAATGAGATGGACTGGCCAGAAGCCCGTGCAAGACGACAAATGGCTTCATCTTCTCGAAATCAATAAATAATTTTATGTGTAATTTATTGTAAATTTATTTTGTAATTGATTTTACGTTATTGTGAAAATTGGTTGTTTGTCTATCACACTATTTTAGTATATGTTCAATTGCTCACAAAACAACATTGTTCAATATGTCAAAAAAATATCAAATATCAAATATTTACAAAAGAAAGACAACAAATATCATCCACGACCACGACCACGACCACGACCACGAGGCCTCGTCTGTAAATGACCTCCGGTACCACAAGGAGGAGGAATGATCTCTCTGCGAACTCTCTGCCTCCTATCCACAGGTACATCAGTAGGTGGTCGATATGGTGTGAACTGTGGAAATGCAACAGGTGATACATCAAAATCGAGGCCCGCAGATGTGGTATATGATTGTGGAAATTCATATCCCACATCTGTACCCTGCTGTGTGTACATCGGAGCATACGGAGTGAATGGTGAAGGATCATACATCTGCGGCTGCGGGACATAATAACCAGTAAAAGATGTAGATGGACCTGCCCCATCTGTCGGTATAGGTGTATACGTAGATGGACCTGCCTCATCTGTCGAGAAAGGTGTATACATAGAAGGCCCTGCGATATCAGTCTGTACTGGTTCTTCATCAGGCTCGTGAACTTCTTCGTCTGGTGGGAAGTTTCTGTCTCGTCGTTCACGAGCCACTTGCATCACATCCTGCGCTATTGCCCTATGATGATCTCTCATCGACTCCATATACGTGCTAACAGATTCTCCCTCAGCAGGATAGCGGTCGCAACTAACACTTAACTGTTGCATCTGATCAAGCTGAAAGTGAATAACAATAATTACATGTTCAATCTATAAATCCATATGACATATTCCACAAAACAAAGTTTGAATATATTTACTTACCACATGATGCCACGCTGGGCCGTCACCATGTTGGTATCCGGTCTGTACAAATTGCCTTTGATGGCCAATATATCTGCGGGTGACTCGGTCATACCACTCACTATATCCAACCACTACTGCACAATATAGTGGTCTGTCCACACATAAATCACCTGCCATCTCCCATTTCTGCACGTATCCAATATGATGTGCACTCCAATCCTTGTTCATACTTCCTCTTCGATCAACAGAATGCAATTTATCATCCCTTGATTGTGGATCTGTGGGGATGTCTTGGAGCATTCCAAATTGACGAAGAACCCTATCAGGACGGTGCATCTCAACAATTTCATAACAAATTAATGGGCCGGCATATGTCCATAACTGGTGGCTCAGATGCTCAGTACACTCATCAGGGTATGGCTGCCAATTAAACTACAAATACAAAATTGGATTAAAATAATATAAACAACATTATTAACTTTCATAACAAACACAACTAATATACTGCTTACTTGAGTTGATGGCTGCTCATCAAGAATGTCCCTAATGATACGTACAGAATGCCTCCCTGTTTCCGTGAACCTTAAATGGCATGTCCACCTGAAAAAAACACATTTACAAAATCTATAAATATATTTAAACATATAAAATAGCACAAAACATAAAAACATTATTACCTTGCACCATGGAGCAGCAGGTAAGATATTCTCCTCATTGATAACTATTGGGCCAGTGTCGAATCTAGCATCACCCAGTTGAGGAGTTAAACCAGGTAATCTTGACCATGCCCAAATCTAAAATATTATCAGGAATAATATCAGCTATTATGACGACAATAATATTTCAAATATTTGAAAAGTGTTAATGTAAAGTTTACCTGTACGACCTGTAATGCACCACCGATCACTTTTTTGCCTCTCATCGAGGAAGTGCATAACTCACGGTACAAATATGCCAATACGGCACTCCCCCAACTATAACTACCAACTAAATGAATATTCTCTATCATATGTAAATATAATAACTTTACAGTATTGCCGGACGAATCAGGAAACAAAATTCCACCAAACATCAATAACACACAGCCCCTAGTATAACGGACTACATCTTCTTTCGTACTGTGCTCAGTAAGAGCATTATTCACCAAATGATTGTTTATTGCAGATAAAAATAACTTTGCACCTTTAAAGTGTGCAGTATCCGGTACAAATCCCAAAAGCATATGGCAATATGCTTGCCAGTCAGGTATACTCCTATCATAATCAATACCGGATACTACATTACCATCTACTGGCAATGCCCATATAACTGCAATGTCTTGCAGTGTGATGGTCGCCTCTCCGGATCTAAGATGGAAAGTATGTGTTTCACGGCGCCATCTCTCAGCTAAAGCCGTGATGAGGTGAAAGTCAAGTGTAATTCTACCAGACCTATAAACACCATAAAAACCAAAACTGTCCAACAAACTCGCAACACGAGTATCGAGGGGGCAAAGATCCCAAAAATACTTATCAGGGTTTCTGCCTCGAAGTGTAGAATCAATATCACCTGCCCAAACAGCTTCAGATCGATGACCTGACTGCAATGATAGCAGATGACTGTCAATCGGTCCTGGTCCTCTTTGTAAATCCATCCTGAAATATTACACAATAAATATCAATATAACAAAATATCAACATGGCAACCACCACCCGCCCCTACCGGTGACAACACGGCCGCCGACGCTGACGCCGCCGCCGACGCCGACGCCGCCGCCGACGCCGGAGTACAAAATTACGGCAAAAACTTAAAATTTGTAAATCTTCCGACGGTTTGACATTATCTCGAAACTATAACTAATTTTTCAATAAAAACTACCAAACAACAAAATTTAAAAACAACCAACAACATATTTCAAATTTTACAACTTTCAAAAATTTAAATTCAAACTTGTAATGTTACCTGAAATTCAAAAATGTTGAACAAGCAAGCTCCAGAAATGATAAATCACGATGATTTTGTAATTTTTGCACAAAAATAAGCAAAGATCTGAGATGAGAATGAGAAATTTCAGAGAAAAGCCGATGAGAAATGAGGAAGAAGAAGAGGGGGGCGGCGATTTATTTTTATACTGAAGGCGCCATCCAAGATGGCGCCTTCATAAAATATTAATTTTTTATCCGAAGGCGCCATCCAAGATGGCGCCTTCAATTATTTTTTTTTTCAGCTACAGAAGACGCCATCGCAGATGGCGCCTTCAGCTGAAGGCGCCATCTGAGATGGCGTTTTGAGTCATTTTAAAAATGATTTTCAAAATCGGATTTTTTGTTAAATGTTTTATTTTTTTCGATTAATTTAATAAAAAAGCCTATCCTCTTGGCTTTAGTCCAATTCCCAACTAGTTGTAATTGGTTACTTGAATCTCTATGTTTCTCTCCTTTTCTTTATTGGTATAATGCTTACTGAAGTTTCGATTTTAAAATAAGTTATTCCCAATAGCTTAGACGTTCTCACAAACTTTCTTGTTCTCGGGGAGCTCGAAGCTTTTGGCCCAAGCAATAGAATGACTGAGCATTGGTTTTCTGAGGTGCATTCGGACTGAAGTACGTATTGGGGGATCTGAAATGTATAGATTGTTTGAAGGATTTAAAGTCGAATAATATGGTTGAGGCGATTCATCTATATGTTAAAAGAGAAACACCTCAGAGGATTATTTTTAGGATTCATTTGGAATGAGGCATTTCAAATCAATTCATTTTTATTCCATGGTTCGAATTTATTGTAATGTTTAGATATTTTTGAATCTCAAAATGAGATCTAGAAATCCATCATGTAATACTACCTTTCTGTAGATTATACCATTGGATCGGGTGAACCCAACTATTTTGGTGTGGGTTAGGAGTGGTCAAATAGAGGGATTGCTATTCCCGACCTAAGTCACATAAGTCGGATGCAATTATGGACATTAATTATGTTTATGTGATTAATTATGGTGATAATTAAATTATGTGTTGGAATTAATTATCTTGGTGAAATGTTTAGTCACATGGTAGGAGTGACCCGGTAGAGCATTTCAGGGTACATGTTATGCATGTTGGGAATTGGGTGTTATAATGGTTTAAATGTGATGGTTTGCATTTTTGGTGAAACATTATTTTAATTGGGATTTTGATGCATTTTGGTAAATGCTTTTAAAATATCATGTTGGGGTGTTTTATACACCATGGAAATTGTGGGAGTGCAATTTAATTTAATAACCCACTTATACCCCCACCCCCACTATACCCATCACTTTCTACTTTCCCCCAAAACCACACATCCAAACCCTCCTCCTCTTCATTTTCGAAATTGGGCTAAGAGTGGAAGTGAAATCCTTCCAAAAACTTGATTTGTGGAATTTGTTGGGAGATTTGGAGTCCCCAAGAGGTAAGGATACCTCCTTGTTGTTTTTGTTGTGTTTAGATTGGGTTTGTTGTGGTTTTGTATGGTTTTAAAATGGGTTGTTATGGGTTGGTGTTATTTTGGTTGAATGTTGGATTTTTGGGATGTTTAAAGTGTATTTTGAAGGTTATTATGTGTTTGATGTTGTTGGTTTGAAGGTAGGAGAGTTGATATGGATTGGAAAGGAATTTTAGAGCAAAAATGGTGAAATTTCGGGTTACAGACACTGGCGATCGATCGCCCCTTCCAGGCGATCGATCGCGCGCTGGCAGTGCGCGTTTGGAGTGTCTGGCGATCGATCGCCACTCTTGGGAGATCGATCGGCGAGGCTGGCGATCGATCGCGCCAAATGTGGCGATCGATCGCCAAAGCCAGAAAATTTGGGAAACGGGCAGTAAGGTCTCGCGATCGATCGCCCGTCACAGGCGATCGATCGCGAAAGGCAAAATATGGTATTCTTAGATATTTTTGTGGAATTTTTGATATTGGACTATTATTGGCTCCTAATATTGATTTGTGTGAATGTGTAGAACCATCCCAGGTGGCCACACAGCTTAGGAGATAAAGTCCACGATATCTCCACTTTTGGAACTAAGGTACGTAGTGAGACGTACGAGCATCGGATGGTAAAACGTATTTATTACGCTTTGAATTGGTTATGTATTATGGTTGCATATATGGTCTTGTTTATGCATTATGGTTGCATACATGGTTGGAATATGCATTATGGTTGCATGTAATTGTGAGTCGAGATTATATTAGAGTGATGAAGAATACTTGCCGCCTTCATGTCGAAGCGATGATAGAATACTTGACGCTGTCATATTATAGCGATGAAGAATACTTGCCGCAAACATGTCGAAGCGAAGGATAATGCCGTTGTCATGTTGATGCGAGGGATATTATGTCGCTAATATGTCGAAGCGAGGGGTATTAATGCCGCTGTCATGTAAACGCGAGGGGTATTATGCCACTGATATAATGAGACTAAAACTGGTCATTGGTATACATGGAATGAGGGCATGTCATGACATAAATTATTGGTATTATAATCCATTGATTATGATTGTGGTACAGGGACAACCAAAGGGAGCTTTTAAATGTATTACATATAGGAAGTGAATCGCATTTACGATTTATGCATTTGAATTGCTATCATATTATTGTGAATATGATTCATGTACATGCTCATAGTTTTGGGGTTGTTCCTGTAGGTACTTTTGGGCGGACGGGCTAAGGCGAGTTGGTGCGGTGAGCTAGTGAGGAGTGCTCTTGGTAGCAGGCACATTCTTTTGTATAGTACCTACTCTAGGAGTAGTGTAAAGCTATAGGATTAACATTCATTGGTTGGGAATGTAATCTAATAGCTCAAGGCACCAACACAACTTTTATACTCCGTTTATGCATGAAAATTTTATTTACGCCTTTAATCCGCACTTAAGGAACTAGGGTCCTTACATTAGTGGTATCAAAGCAGTAGTTAGAGAACCCGGGAATGAGTGAAGGGTAGCCTTAGCATGGTTGGCTAGGTGATTACATTTAAGCATGTCTATGCATGTGGTGCATATTGGTGTATAAATTGTTATACTAACATGCTTATTATTGTTCATGTGATCTAACGGCATAACATATATATTGTTTGGAGTTGTTGTTAACCTTTGTATTACAGCATGGCGGCTATGAATGCGGGGAACCTCAATGAAGAGGTGGGTGATGTTGGGAGCGTGAATGCTAGCATTGGTCAGGCAAATCCTTTACCTCCACCTGCTGTGGGCATGGAACCGGTTGCTCAGTTGCTACTACCAGGGGAGCTTAGTCTGACTCAGTTTCTGACCTTCCACCCACCTATGTTTGAGGGAACGGAGACAGGGGAAGAGGCCGAGGAGTGGCTAGAGAGATTGGAACAGATATTCGTGTCTGCGCCGTGTGCTAGGACGGCTTGGTTAAGACTGGCAGAATTTCAACTGGCAAAGAAGTCTTCTATGTGGTGGAAGACGACTGTGATGGAATTGAGGGCCCAAGGCATGGTAATTGACTGGACCTTATTCAGAACCCGGTTTCTAAACGGGTACTTCTCTACTGCGGCTAGGCAAACTAAGGAGGATGAATTTACAAATCTGAAGCAAGGGAGCCTGACAGTTTCGGACTATGCCATGCACTACTCATCACTATTGAGGTATGTGCCACACATCGCTACAAACGGGCATGCCAAGATGAGGCACTTTCTGAAGGGGCTACGATCGGAAATATTTGATCGGGTTATTTCTAACAACCCGACATCTTTTGATGATGCACTGGTTAGAGCGGAGTTAGCAGAGATAGGGTGAGCGCTTATCCTGAGGCCATACCCTCACCCGTTCCATCACAAAGATCTACATCTGAGAATCTGAGGCCCCAGGGAGGATCTTTCAAGTCAAGAGGGACTGCTTCTATTTCCCGATTTAGCGGAAGGCGGACGGATGGCCGGAAGCAGGGAGACCGGAGTACTTTGTACTGGGGCTGATAATAGGAATTTGGTTCTTGGTGGAACCTGGGGTCCGGAGTACTTTGTACTGTGGCTGATAATAGGAATTGAGGTTAGAGAGATAATTTTTGAAAACAGATGATATTTAATGAATCATGATGTATTTGTGGAGGAGTCGGTATTTTGGAGCTTTGGAGCTATAAATACCAAATAGACTCGGTATTCCGTCATTATACGGAATCACTTCCCTCTCTCCTCTCCCTCACGCCTCTTTCCCTCACCCCAAACCCTTCCCCTCTTTTCCTCTTGGGAACAAATCGATGGGGGCTCGTCTTGGGAGCCCGATTCCTTGAAGAAAGGCTGGTAATCTTCTTCTCCTCACCTTTAGATTCGATTTGATTATAATTTTGTACTAAATGGTTGAGTTTTGGGTTGGATTTGAAATTTGGGGGTTTTGGTTAAAAATCTAAAATGTTGTTTTTAGAGTTTTTATTGAGTTTATTTGGTGTATTGGAGGTGTTGAGGAAGTTAGGGGTGTTGGTTTTGAGTTTGGGTGTCAAAAACACCATGGAAGCTCGAGTTTTTCGGAAAATCGCAGGTCGCGATCGATCGCGGAGGAGCGCAGATCGATCGCGACGAGCTGCTGGAAATTTGTGGAAGATAAACAGTGCGGCGATCGATCACGACTTCTTGGCGATCGATCGCGAGCTAGTTCTGCCAGGCAGTGAGGAACGGCGATCGATCGCGCGTAAATGGCTATCGATCGCGGCTTGCTGAATAGTGATTTTTCACTATTTATTTTAAAACTTGGAATTTTGGACTTGGGGTTTAAATAGTCGGTTTCTGGGGCAATGTCTACATTCCAATGGGAATGCTATACTTTTAAAATGGATTGGTTGGAGCCAAAATTTAATAAAATGGAATACTCGATCGAGTAATTGGCTAACTTTTGAACTTGCAAAATGGAATATTTTAGGTATTATGCATGCTTAGCCGGGGACTTTTATTTTGGTAATCGTCATAGATGGACGCTAGGTTTGGAAGTTGTGAACGTGCTTGTGCACGTGATTGCATGCCTATGTTTAATTGGGAGTTATTTGCATGTTCGCACTTAACTCATCGGGTCGTGGGACTCAGGCAAGGTTGGACTCGAACTACGGAATCATAAGGTACGTATGACGTACGAGCATAGCCCTTTAATATAATTGCAATTGTTGAGTGCTTGGTACACTGTATTGCAATGAATGTGTATGGAAATGCATGATATATGGTATTAGCAATAAACGGATATTGAAATGCATAGTTTATGGTATTTGCTACAAATGTATATATATGCATTGGGATTTATATGGTGCCGCCTTTGAGCGAGCAATGATTGGATGTTGTTGCCTTTGAGCAAAAATCGGTTATTACGCCACTGCTGTTGAGCATGCGTGAGAATGAAATGTCGCTATTGTAGAGCGAGCAATGGAATAGAACTATGGAACCATAAGTGAGGTATATGGAATATCTGTAATCATTGTTTAATGATGTGGTATTATTGATTATGATATCGGTATATAGCAAATGGATTTGTTAATCAATGTAATGATTAACTGGCATTTGGGAATTTGATGGTTTCAGTTGTTTTGAGAACAGGGACAGTACAGGGAATCTCGGATGAGGATGATACCATCCAGGGAGCATATTTTGTATTTCATAGGATTTACATTGTTGTAAATTATGAATTGTATTATTGTGATTATTGGATTTGGGATATTTGTATGCTCACCCCGTGTGGGGGCTGCCTCTGTTGGGGCAGGTGATTATGTACATCGATGGCTTTGGAGTTGAGCACGAGCTATGGAATGGAGGTGATTCCAGGGATCGAAGTACCAGTGACGGTATTGAGCACGACGTTTTATACATTTGATACGCATATACTTATTCGATGCTCGCATGTGAGCACTATTATGTGTATATGGTATGTATAAAAAAAGGCAAGGGCCTTTCTCTCTTCGTTTATGAGTAGCATGCAATTATTTATTGAATTGCTTAATGAACTGAGAACATGTTAGTGTATTATATTGGTGCATGAGATTTATGTGAACATGGTTGGGGGAACTAGACATTATATGGAATAATGTAAAGAATTTTATTATATGCATGATTGGCTATAATGACAAGTGTTTTTTCCCCTGTATGCATGATTATGCACTAATGACATGGATTAATACACAAATAACGGGTTAAGGGCACGGGGGTCCTTACATTAGTGGTATCAGAGCAGTGGTTTGCTCTTTGGGACTGTTGAGGGCCTAGGAACATGTTAATGAAAATGAGTAGCACATAATTATGCATGATGGTAGTTAGTGCTGTGTGACTCAACTATTTTGTTTATGTGCATTTATGATATGTGATCATAGTGGAACAATTATATGTCATGACATCTATGGAATCATAATATAATCTGTTGATTATGATTGTGAGTTGTGGCACAGGGACAACCAAATGAGCATTTTGTAATGCATTGGGATACAGGAAGTACTTTGTACTCATAATTTATGCATTTACTCATTATAATCATATTTTGGTGAATATGGATTATCATATGCTCATGGTTTGGGATTGTTCCTGTAGGGACGCTATGACACGAAGGGCTAAGGCCAGGGTTGAAAGACACGAAACGGTAACCTGCATTTTATATACATCATGGATTATACGTTGTGGTTACACGTATATTGGATTGATGATTTTAATACTTTGCCGCAGCGAGGGTATTGCCGCATGTCACATTTGAGCGAGGTGCATTAAAATACACTCATTGTGGTTGTATATATGGGAGTGATGATTTAATGCTTTGCCGCCAAATGTTGAAGCGAGGGTATTGCCGCATGTCACATTTGAGCGAGGTGCATTAAAATACTCTCATGGTGATGTGTATTGGGATATGGAATATGCATTGTGTTGCAGGTATAGATGGAATGCTTGGTGAATATCACATGAGTCGTTGTTATGGATGAGTGATGATTTTAAATGCTTTGCCGCTGTCACTTGACACGATGATAGAATACTTGCCGCTGTCATATCGTAGCGAGGAAAGAATATTTGCCGCCAAATGTTGAAGCGAGGATATTGCCGCATGTCGCATTTGAGCGATGTTATTCTTTGCCGCTGATATGCCGAAGCGAGGGGTATTAGTGCCGCGGTCATGACAAGCGAGGTGCATTAAAATACACTACTATAACAAGACTAGGGATCGGCTATTCTATTGGCGATGGTTTATGCCGCCGGGTATTCATAGCGATGGTTCATTCCGCTATTCTATTGGCGATGGTTTTTGCCACCGGGTATTCATAGCGATGGTTCATTCCGCTATTCTATTGGCGATGGTTTATGCCGCCGGGTATTCATAGCGATGGTTCATTCCGCTATTCTATTGACGATGGTTTATGCCACCGGGTATTCATAGCGATGGTTCATTCCGCTATTCTATTGGCGATGGTTTATGCCGCGGGTATGGTTCATTCCGCTAGTCTATTGGCGATGGTTTATGCCGCCGGGTATTCATAGCGATGGTTCATTCCGCTATTCTATTGTCAATGGTTTATGCCGCCGGGTACTCATAGCGATGATACATTCCGCTACATCTATTGGCGATGGTTCATGCCGCCGGGTATTATATAGCGATGGTACATTCGCTACATCTATGGCGATGGTTCATACCGCCGGGTATCTATAGCGATGTTTTATGCCGCTGACTCTATGGCGAGAGATCATGCCGCGAATTCTATAGCGTTGGGTTATACCGCTATGTACGTAGCACTGGCTTACGCCACCTACGAGCGATGGGTGCTGATTGCGTACCACTGTTGACGACGGAGACAGGTATGCCGCTATCTTGTTAGCGATGAGGTATGTCATATTACTGCTTTATTAGCATTATTGTGGATGCTATTCGTTGATATACATATAATGTCATGTGTTTGACGATGAGGCTATGGATGTCGTGTTTCGACATGTACCGTCAATGGTTGACGATGTTATTTTGAATGTCATATGTTGACAGGTACCGTCACGAGATGACGATGACATAGTGGATGTCTATGTAGACGCGTAGCATCGTCTCGATGAATAATACATTTATATGTATGTATTTAGTTGTATGGTTTGAGTGCCAATGGTGAGCACATGGTAGTGTCTGGGTCACTAGTTGACGAGACCATTATGCCGAGCAGGTCGCTCGATGAATTATTGGGTACGTCGTACAGGAAGTGTACCACAACACATATTTGAGGTAAATATTTTACGAGTAGTGGTACCATTGGGTATACTCGTTGGAATGGCTATGACCAAGTGACTAGTAACAGGAGTAGTTGTTGAGGAAACTATTTGCTTATGCCGAGGTGACATGTGGTAGACATGATCACACCCACCCCTGAGGGAGTGGAATAAATCCTACGGAATTAGAATTGCTTTGTGGTTGAGCAAGGACACCAGGATATCCGTTGTGCATTGGTACTAGAGAAATATTGGGTGATGACCCACTACTCTAATGGATGTTACAGTATGGTGTACCGGGATGGAACGAATGATACGTTGGTAGGCTTGGTATAAGCCTATGGAGGCAGCGTTTTGCTAGCCAGGTATTGTAGCAGTGTTATAGTGTGCTTGTCGTGGCAATTATACTGCACGTTAGGACCGAGTTTGGTGAATCGTATGATGATACGATGAGGACTTATGGTAGACTCTTGTACTCTCTATGTGGCATGATGATAAAGGTAGGAAATACCTCACGGGAACGTTTATACGTCTATTGTTTTGAGGGGCTTGTACTGGGACAGCTCAATTTTGTTGGTAGTACCAACACGAGTGTCAACAAGTCGTTGTTAGCTCTAGTTGAGCATCCTTGCATATGGAATGCAACGGGAGTCACAATTGGTTTGTGGGATATAGCTAGTGGGGTAACACTACTATATTGATTTTATCTCTTGGAGATATTTGGATTGTACTGTCATGGAGACAGTGGGTATTGGTTGAGGGTTGATTGTGAATCAACGAGGTAAGCCCTACTAGTGTTGGACTAGGTGATGGCTTTGTACTTCTAGTGAGACGTTCGAGGAGACGTCTCCGGGGTAATGCTCGAGATTGTGGAGTACTATGGCATTAGTACAGAGCATCATTAGGATGAGTATACATGGCGTATACGGGTTTTGATTGGGTAATAGTGACATTGATGCACTATTCTAACCAGTTTTGTATTTCTGGGCTCCGGTATATATTTTGGTATAAATATATCCAACTTTTCCGAACGGTGGTTCGAAGTTGGAGGGTCATGGATTCATGACACTTTCCTTATGAGGGAAACAGTATTGATATACCTTGAGATTGGTAATCTCGATGACACGATGTATTATGAGGAATAATCGTTAGGTCCGATTGACTTCCCCTGAGGAGGGATTGCCGTGTTTTAGAACCATGGTAATTCTTGTTGAATAATTCGATAGCATCCCTGTTTTAGGATTGTTGAAACCCAAGATAAACGAGTGATAGGCTTAGATATTACGTGTTTTAGCTGTAATTTCTTACCGTTTTTCGTACTTTTTCCTGGATGAAATTACGCTTTTTGGAGGAGCGCAGATCGATCGCGACGAGCTGCTGGAAATTTGTGGAAGATAAACAGTGCGGCGATCGATCACGACTTCTTGGCGATCGATCGCGAGGTGTTTGGCGATCGATCGCCAAGACATGGCGATCGATCGCGAGCTAGTTCTACCAGGCAGTGAGGAACGGCGATCGATCGCGCGTAAATGGCTATCGATCGCGGCTTGCTGAATAGTGATTTTTCACTATTTATTTTAAAACTTGGAATTTTGGACTTGGGGTTTAAATAGTCGGTTTCTGGGGCAATGTCTACATTCCAATGGGAATGCTATACTTTTAAAATGGATTGGTTGGAGCCAAAATTTAATAAAATGGAATACTCGATCGAGTAATTGGCTAACTTTTGAACTTGCAAAATGGAATATTTTGGGTATTATGCATGCTTAGCCGGGGGACTTTTATTTTGGTAATCGTCATAGATGGACGATAGGTTTGGAAGTTGTGAACGTGCTTGTGCACGTGATTGCATGCCTATGTTTAATTGTGAGTTATTTGCATGTTAGCACTTAACTCATCAGGTCGTGGGACTCAGGCAAGGTTGGACTCGAACTACGGAATCATAAGGTACGTATGACGTACGAGCATAGCCCTTTAATATAATTGTAATTGTTGAGTGCTTGGTACACTGTATTGCAATGAATGTGTATGGAAATGCATGATATATGGTATTAGCAATAAACGGATATTGAAATGCATAGTTTATGGTATTTGCTACTAATGTATATATATACATTGGTATCTATATGGTGCCGCCTTTGAGCGAGCAATGATTGGATGTTGTCGCCTTTGAGCGAGCAATGATTGGATGTTGTCGCCTTTGAGCGAACATCGGTTATGACGCCACTGCTGTTGAGCATGTGTGAGAATGAAATGCCGCTATTGTAGAGCGAGCAATGGAATAGAACTATGGAACCATAAGTGAGGTATATGGAATATCTGTAATTATTGTTTAATGATTTGGTATTATTGATTATGATATCGGTATATAGCAAATGGATTTGTTAATCAATGTAATGATTAACTGGCATTTGGGAATTTGATGGTTTCAGTTGTTTTGAGAACAGGGAATCCCCGATGAGGATGATACCATCCAGGGAGCATATTTTGTATTTCATAGCATTTACATTGTTGTAAATTATGAATTGTATTATTGTGATTATTGGATTTGGGATATTTGTATGCTCACCCCGTGTGGGGGCTGTCTCTGTTGGGGCTAGTGATTAGGTACATCGATGGCTTTGGAGTTGAGCACGAGCTATGGAATGGAGGTGATTCCAGGGATCGAAGTACCAGTGACGGTATTGAGCACGACGTTTTATACATTTGATACGCATATACTTATTCGATGCTCGCATGTGAGCATTATTATGTGTATATGGTATGTATAAAAAAAGGCAAGTGTCTTTCTCTCTTCATTTATGAGTAGCATGCAATTATTTATTGAATTGCTAAATGAACTGAGAACATGTTAATGTATTATATTGGTGCATGAGATTTATGTGAACATGGTTGGGGGAACTAGACATTATATGAAATAATGTAAAGAATTTTATTATATGCATGATTGGCTATAATGACAAGTGGTTTTTCCCCTGTATGCATGATTATGCACTAATGGCATGGATTAATACACTAATAATGGGTTAAGGGCACGGGGGTCCTTACAGGTACGTAGTGAGACGTACTGACATCGGACGGTAAAATGTATTTTTACGTATTGGATTATGCATTATGGTTGCATATATTTGTTGGGTTATGCATTATGGTTGCATACACATATTGGTTGATGCATTATGGTTGCATACACGCATTGGATGCATTGGTGCAGGTGATTGTAAGTCGAGGTTATATTTCAGTGATGAAGAATACTTGCCGCCTTCATGGCGTAGCGATGATAGAATACTTGCCATTGTCATACCGTAGCGATGAGAGAATATTTGCCGCTAATATGTAGAAGCGAAGAACACGCCACTGCCATGTTATAGCGAGGGATATTATTTACCGCTGGTATTGTCGAGCGAGTGGTATTAATGCAGCTTTCATGTCAACGCGAGGGGTATTATGCCACTGATATAATAAGACTTGGAAATTGGTTATTGGCATTGATGGAATTGGTGCATGTCATGACATACATTATTGGCATTATAATCTATTGATTATGCTTGTGGTACAGGGACAACCAAAGGGAGCTTTTAAGTGCATATATTATAGGAAGTGATTTGTATTTACGGTTATGCATTTTTATATCATAATCTTGTTGGTATGATTATGGTTTATTATATGCTCATGGTTTTGGGGTTGTTCCTGTAGGTATATTTTGGCTTGGAGGGGACCGGGTTGATGCGGTGAGCTTGTGAGGAGTGCTATTGGTATAGGATGGCAGGATTATTTTTATATAGCCTATACTCTAGGAGTAGTGTAAAGCTATAGCACTAACATTCGTTTTGTTGGGAATGTTATTAATCCTTTTTGGAATTTTTATTTTTGGCACTGTAATCCTAATAGCTCAAGGCATCAACATGAACTTTATACTCTGTTAGATGTATGTTTAGCCCATCTTATGCCTTTAATCCGCACTTAAGGTAGCGAGGCCTTACATTAGTGGTATCAGAGCAGTGGTTGAGAACCCGGGAATGAGTGAAGGGTAGACTTAGCAACATGTTGGCTAGGTGTTCACTTATGAGCATGTTTATGCATGTGTTGCATATTTGTGTATATATTTGTTATACTAACATGCTTGGAATATTGTTATTCATGTTATCTAACGGTATAACATATCAATTGTTTCTGGTATTGTTGTTAACCATTGTATTACAGCATGGCAGCCAGAAATCTGGAACACCTAAATGAGGAGGTGGGTTGTGAGACCCCGTTATCTAATCAACAACATAAGGTGCAATTAAGAGAACTAATCATAAATAATCAGAGTAATAGGTCGTGTTGATATCCTGAGCTTATAGAGATTACAATACCAAAAGAATTTCAAAGGGGATTAGTTACATCTCTTAGTAACAGCATGTAAGACTATAGTTCTACTACACTCCTTGTAGAAACTATACAAAATGAAACTCTGATCTGCTAGTCCTGTAGCACTCCTTAAAGCTCAACGTGTCAACCCCGACCCTTGTTCTCTGTATTAAATGCACCTACAAAGACAACCCCCAACACATGAGCACATCATAATTCATATTCAACATAATATGAATGTAAAGCATAATGCACAATCATAGATATAAAATACTTCCTGTATTTCCAATGCATTTAAAACGCTCATTGGTTGTCCCTGTACCATAACTCATAATCAAATCATTATATGAAATTATGGCTTCTTTAAATAAATGTCATGACATAACTTCACTTCTTAATCTTAAATCTTTCTTAGTTAGTTTATCATCAGTGTATTTGTGACATCCCCGAAATGGGTAATTGCGATTTGGCTTTAAATTATGTTTACATGATTAATTATGTGGTAATTGATTATGTGTTGGGATTTATTTACCTTATGTGGAAATGCATGGTCATGTGGATAGGACGACCCGGGGTTGCATTTCAGGGTGCATGTGGTGCATGTTGGGTAAATATTATGGGAAGCATGATTTATTTGCCTTAGTTAGCAATTTATATGAAATCATGTGTTAATTGATATTATGGTGCATTTTGAGTAAATGCTTTGGAAAATATCATGTTGGGGTGTTTTATACACCATGAAATTATTTGGTATGAATTTTAATTAATAAACTCACTCTTATACCCAACCCCACCCCATCCACTCTTATTTTACTTTACCAAATTATCTCCAACACCCAAACCCTTCTCCCCCTTCACATTTTCGAGTTGGAGCTCAAGGGTGGAGTGAAGTCCTTGCAAAATCTTGTTTTGAGGAGATTGTTGGGTGATTTGAGATCCCCAAGAGGTATGGGTACCTCATGTTTTAATTTTGTAAGGTTTTATTTGAGTTTGGTTTGGTTTTGAAGGGTTTAAAATGGGTTTGTGTTGGGTGTTGTGATTTTGGTAGTGTTTTGGTTGGATGTTGTTTATATGGGTTTATGTTGAGGTTTATGGGTGGTTTTGAGTTGTTGGGTTTGATTTATGTTGGTATTGGTGGGTTTGTTTGTGTTTGGGAAGGAGATGGGTGAATAGTGCCCGAATCTCGATTTCCCGCAGCTCGGCGATCGATCGGCGTCCGCTCGCGATCGATCGCGAGCAACAGCGCTGAGGCAGTGCGCTTCGGCGATCGATCGCGAGATGCGCGCGATCGATCGGCGAGGCCGCGATCGATCGGCGCTATCTCCGCGATCGATCGCGGATTGATGAAAATTGTTGGGCGAGGCAGTGTGTTCTCGCGATCGATCGGGGCTTGATGGCGATCGATCGCGAGACACCAAAAAGGGTGTTTTTGGTTATTTTTGTGGGATTTTTGGTATTGGACTATTATTGGGTTCTAATATTGGTATTTGTGAATATGTAGAACCAACCCAGGTGGCAACGCAGCCAAGGAATTGAGGTCCAACCACATTCCACATTTTGGAAAGGTACGTAGTGGACGTACGGGCACCCAACGGTAACATGTATTTTATATACTCATTGTTTATGCATTGTGGATGCGAGTATATATGTGGTATTGCATTGTGGATGCATATACATGTTGATTTATGCCATATGAGGTATTACATTGTGGATGCATATACATGGTAATTTATGCATATTGATGTTAGATGCATATTATGATTATTGGATGCACATCCCATGAGTCGTGGTCATCCTTTGATGATTTTAATGCTTGCCGCTTTTTGTATTGGTTCCGCTAAATGTGAAGCGAGGGGTGGGAGCGCCGCATGTCACAATTGAGCGTGGTTGTCATATGGGGCGAGGAAAGGGTATTTGCCGCTCTCTGTGAAGCGAGGGGTGGGAGCGCCGCATGTCCATTGTAGCGAGGTTATCCTATGCCGCCCATATGAATATAAGCGAGGGGCATTAAAATACACTGTGATGGACAGACTAGGGAATGGTGACCAATATGTGGTACAGTTGAGATGGTATATGATGTCATGACATGTTTTTGGCCATTAAAAATAATCTGTTGATTATACTCATGAGTTATGGTACAGGGACAACCAAACGGGAAGCGTTTGAAATGCATGGGAAAACAGGAAGTGTTTTATATTGATTATGCATTTACGCTTTATCTTCATATTGTGTTGAATATGAATGATTATTATTGCTCATGTTTGGGGTTGTCCTTGTAGGTACCTTTTTGGCATGATAGATGGGCTTGAACGGGTTGAGACAGTGAGCTTCACGAGCATCTTTGGTAGATGAAAGGACAGGATTCTTTTGTATAGTGCCTACTCTAGGAGTAGCGTAAAACTATAGTGGACACATTCATTTGTTGGAATGTAATTAATCCTTTTGGTAGTCCTTTATTTTGGCATGTAAATGCTTAAGCACATAGACTCAACTTGTTTACTCTACTCTGATCATTTATTATTAGCCCTAATTATGCCTTGATTCCGCACTTAAGGATTAGGGTCCTTACATTAGTGGTATCAGAGCAGTGGTTAGAGAACCCGGGAACGAGTGAAGGGTAGCCTTAGCATGTTTGGCTAGGTGCTTACATTTGGAGCATGTTTATGCATGTGGTGCATATTACTGTATATCCTGTTATACTAACATGCTTATATCACTCCTGTTATCTAACGACATGTTATATATTGCTTTGGATTGTTGTTAACATTTGTGTTATAGCATGGCTGCTAATGAGGAAGTCGGAGATGTTGGGAGTGTAAATGCAAGTATTGGACAGGCTAATCCTCTACCTCCACCGGCTGTAGGGATGGAACCAGTAGTTCAGTTATTGCTACCGGGTGAGATTAGCTTGACACATTTCTGTCGTATCATCCGCCCCGGTTTGAGGGGACAGAGTCCGGAGAAGAAGCTGAAGAGTGGCTGGAGAGACTTGAGCAGATCTTTGTATCGGCTCCTTGTGCTATTACTGCTTGGCTGAGGCTGGCGGAGTTCCAGTTGGCTAAGAAACCATTGATGTGGTGGAGGAGCACAGTGATGGAGATGAGAGCACTGGGTGCTGTGATTGACTGGACGCTCTTCAGGACCAGGTTCTTTGTAAGGACCCCAAGCCCTTAAAACCTTGATTAGTGTATTAACCACTATGTGTGGTACATGCTTTCTATAAAATGTCAATCGGGAAGCTCTGATGATACTTAATCATTGCCTGTCAATATAAAAGACTCATATGTTTGCCCTTTACCAACCCCTTGGTGCCACTTTTCACATTGTAAACTTTTACAAAAATTTGGGCAGAGTCTCCCCATAAATAGAGCTATCCCAAAAACAGAGTACAACACATAACAAAATTCCCGGCCAGGGAACACATAATACTCAACAGAAAGCAGTAATACAAGTAGATTCCCAGCCAGGGAAGACACCACACATACGTCAACAAAAGTGGGTTCCAACACCCACATAATACACCAATGACTCTCATATCATTCTAGCAATTCAACCTAATTGCATGCAACCTTAAATGAAAGAGAGAAAGGCTCATGCCTTTATATACAATCCATATACAAGTATAATCGTGCTCACATGCGAGCATCATGAATATGAATATGTATAAATCCTCAGGTGTATATATAGGTACTCTATACGATACCGTGCTCCATCAAGCCCTGGTACCACGATCCTGGGAGTACCTCAAATCAACAGCTCGAGCTCAGCTCCATAGCCATCGATGTACCTGTCCACCTGTCCCAACAGAGACAGCCCCCAACGGGGTGAGCATACCAATACACAAAATCCCATAATCATAATAATGAAATTCATAATTTACAACAAAGGTAAATGCTAATGAATTTAAATGATACTCCCTGGATGGCAACATCCTCATCCGGGATTCCGTGTACTGTCCCTGTTCTCACAACATCAAACTCATCAAATCTCATAAATCAGTAAATCAACACATTGATTTACACATCGCATGCCTGATCCTCGAATATCAACATATAGTGATTACAAATTCATTAAACATGCAATTACAGATATCACAATATCTAATACTGAATTTCACAACCTTGCTATCAATCACAGATAGCTCAAATGCCTTAGCATTTATTTTACCATTCCTTCATTATACTTAGACATCTCAAGTGTCTTATAATGAATACATGAGTCTACAAACTTAGACATCTCAAATGTCTCATAATGAATACATGATTCTACGAACCTAGACATCTCAAATGTCTTACGAAGAATGCATGATTCTACAAACCTAGACATCTCAAATGTCTCATAATATAGTCATATAAACCCAGTACCCCATATATCATGCAAGAGTCATCCTACTCTAGTGTCACGCACGCTACAAGCGGCGATATCAAGATTTGGGTCATTCCTTGGCTATATCAACATATATGTATAACCATACGCAAAACATTCAATGCAATCAAAAACACCTTATGCATTTCACATATATATAGTAATGCTCGTACGTCGCACGTACCTTAAATCTCCGAAGTCCGAGCCAAACCTTGCTCGAGTTCCATGCCCCGAGGAATGATGTGCTAACACGATAAAATAATTCACAATTATTTACGAACATGTAACCTATGCTCAAGCACACCCATATCCCTCACAACATTGTCAATACACGACAATTATCCATGAGTTTGCATGTGTCGTCACGGGATGACGATGACGATAGTGTAGGAGATGTCTTATTAGACATGCATCATCGTTACGATGATCGATGCGTTGAGTATACGTATTCAGTGGTATGCCTTGGGTGCCAGTACCGAGCACAAGGTGGTGTGTGCGACACCGATGGACGTGACCCTTATACCGAGCGGGTTGCTCGAGGAATGGATGGATGCGCTGTACATGGGATTGTACCGCAGCTTACGATTGGGGGATCTTTTTACGAGTGGTGATACCCTTGAGGTATGCTCGTTGGAATGGCTTTTGGCCATGTGATTTGACGACAGGAGTAATCATGGAGGAAAGTACTCGCTTTCTGTCGATGTGACATGTGGTGGACATGGTCACACCACCCTTGAGGGTGTAGGATGGGTCCTAAGGGAGTAGGATCAGGTTATGTTAAGTACATAGGGACATTGGGTTGTCCAGGGTGTATCGGCATTGAGGAATGTTGGATAAAGACCCACTACTCTATTGAGTTTTCTCCCATAGTATGTTATACCATGTGGAAACGTCCGTCTTATTGGTAGGTTTGAGGTAAACCTAAAGAGGCAGAGACTAGGTTGTCTGCCGCGTGTGTGTAGCACCATGATGGGCTTGCTAGAGCCGTTACACTGCTCGTTGGAACCAAGTTTGGCAAATCGTAAAGTGATGCGATGTGGATCGTGGTGGACTCTAGTAGTCACCACATCATTTGAGGTTGTGCGTGCCTCGCTGAAACGTGTATACGTTTATGTTTAATCTTGGAGACTTGTCTGGGACAGCTCAGGATGTTGGAGTACCAACAAGAGAGTCATCAGGTTGTTATTGACTCAATCTAAAGGAACCCGTGTATTGGGATACAATGGGTGTTATTGTATCCAGTTTTTCCGAACGATGGTTCGAGACTTGTGGATCTCGAGTTCGATGGCACTTCCCTTGCGAGGAAGAAGGTAGTATTATACCTATTTGGGAATCTTTGAAAGATTCGGTAAGTTGGTACAAGTGGTGTTGATTTTGGGAATCACACCGTGTATTGTTAATCGTCGATTTTCATCCTCCACTGAGTAAGGAATGACTCAGAATTGACGGTTGTGTTTGGGGCTTAGGGATATGTGGTAGATACCCGAGCCGAGTGCATTGAGTATGCATGCGACATCAGTGCTTAGGCAGGTATACCGGTGAGTATACGGATGCCAGTTATTGATTTCCTCTCTGTTAAGCATAGAGTTATGCTATTTTTGGATGGTTAAATCTCTGATGAGAGATATGGAACACCTTGAGATTGGGAATCTCCATGGCACGATGATTATGAGGAATGATCGTGAAGTTAGTTGACTCCCTTGAGGAGGGATTTTCTTGTGAGGGTTAAGGTATTTCCCTTGTTGGTGTTTTCCTTCGAGTTATGCGACAGCCTTCCCAAGTTTGGATTGTTAAATCCGAGGATTTTCAAGGGATGGCAGGATTTCGGATTGGTTGAGTGTCGCTGACGACACAAGCGTTGAGGATGCAATGGGTTTATTGCATGCCCCTTAAGAACTTTAAACTCTGCGGAGTCTCGGTTGTTATTTATGATCAGAACGTGATTCTTGGAACATCCGGAGGTGGACATCTTGTGAGATGTCTTTTGTTTGAATTTGTGGCCGTGAGTTGCCCAAATTAAGTTGCAATGAGGCGACTACTCCTTCGATGGAGGAAGTTTGAAAGTGGAAACCAGGTTTGGTATGTGTACACCGTGGTTGTACTAGTGTTTCCTTCGTAACGATGTATGTTAGACATCGTGAGTCTTGATAGAGATGTCATGGAATGATATCTACGATAGAATCAGGAGCGATTCGAATCCTTGCAGTTTCAGTTGACTAACTGCTTTTGGACTGTTAGCGTTGAGTTGTGCTGACGCTCTTCGACGTTATGATGGATTTGGAAGTCTATTCCACTCCAGAGTTTGACACGAGGTCAACGTTCTTACGGTTGAGGTGTCATTCAGGATGTGTTCGTACTGTTGTATTAGATCAAAGGATGACTGTCCGATCTACAGTCGTAAGTATTGGTTGATTTGCAGTCATGAGAGGCTGACTTCTGGGATGACCCGCATCGAGGTACGTTTTACCTCTTGGGTGTTATGTTGGTTATGGTATGTCGCTCTGTTTCAGAGATTAGATGAGAGGTAAGTATCCTCGCGTTTATTAATACGATTCTGATATGGTCAGGAATCGATGTTATGGCTTCATGTTGTTGTGCAGCCTGGGTGTTACGTGATACACCAGTGCTAATTTCGAGGACGAAATTCTTTTAGTGGGGGATATTGTGATGACCAGGGATTATAGGTGTTAATCCCGTAGTGTTAATAATCCCTAAAGTGGTTTTACGTGGCGATTTGGGATTTAATCGAGGTGTTGGGCCTTCTGGGCTCGTTTATTTGGGTAGTTGGGATCGTTGGATCCAGAGGTTGAGATTGTATTCACATTACGGTGTAAAACCTAAGAGTTGGGTTTTTGATGTGTCTCGGAATCTCGGGTGCTATGTGAGCACCGGTAGAGGGTTTTGGAGTTAGAGAGAGAGTTTTTGAAAACAGATGATTTTTAAGGAATCATGATGTATTTGTGGGGCTATTAAGTTTTCGGGGTATTTTTGCTATAAATACCATTTAAACCCAAATTTTAGACATAATTTCAATTTCAGCCCCAATTTCTTCCCCTCTCTCCCGCGATGCGACCCCCGCTGCTACAGCGCTGCCGCGCGCAAAAGCGCTCCGCCCGCCGCCGTCCGGCCGCCGTTCGGGGCGTGCGACCTACCGCCGTCTTCGTCTCGACGAGGCGCTTCTTTCCCCTCCATCAATTGAAGATTTCGTCGCGTCTTGGAGTCGAATTTGGCTGGAATGCGTCGATCCCCAAAAGTTAGGGTTCATCGGATTTCGTCCGATTTTGCTTCCGATTTTCGTTGGGTAACCTCCCTACCCCCCTTGTTCGTCTTTTTCATGTATTTCCATGCCTTTATTGTTTCGAATTTCCCCAATTTCGTAGGGATTAAATTTCGAATTATTTGGGGGTTTTTGGCATGGGTGTTGTTTCTTGCAATTGATGGATTATTGCATGTTTTAAGAGTATTATGATGCTTGAATTGAGAAGCTTTGGTTCGAATTTGAAGGATTTTAAGGGTTTGAATTTAAAGGCTTGTTTGGGATCGATTTTAAGGGGGTTGAATTCGAAAAATGGGGAGTTTTTGTCAAGGGATGTTGATTCTTGCTTGGTTAGCTTAATTGACATTTTAGATGAATTATGGTATTTTATTGGGTTCGAAATTGTGAGATTAAGGTTCGATTTTTGTAGGGCATTCTTGAACAAATTTCGATTGTCTCATTTATTCCTTCCCTGCATGTACCCTACCCCGGGTCTTTTAGCGTATGTCATCCACTAACATGCTAGTAAAATAGGCATAATAAAACATGTATATCAATGCATGCCAGCTACAATAAAGCTAATAAAATAGCAATATCTCATACCTCATCGCTAGCAATATAGCGTCATACCTGTCTCCGTCGCTCAATAATAGTGCGTAATCAGCACCCATCGCTCGAAGGCGGCAAAATCCTGTGCTGAGTACATAGCGGCAAAATCCCTCGCTATAGAATCGACGGCATGACACCTCGTCATATAATAAGTGGCATGAAACCTCGCTATATACCTGAGTATGAATCATCGTCCACATAGTAGCGGAAAGAGGCATCGCTATCAATACACCTGGCGGAATGAACCATCGCCAATAGATATAGCGGAATGAACCATCGCTATCAATACACCTGGCGGAATGAACCATCGCCAATAGATATAGCGGAATGAACCGTCGCTATAAATACACCTGGCGGAATGAACCATCGCCAATAGATATAGCGGAATGAACCGTCGCTATAAATACACCTGGCGGAATGAACCATCGCCAATAGATATAGCGGAATGAACCGTCGCTATAAATACGCCTGGCGGAATGAACCATCGCCAATAAATATAGCGGAATGAACCGTCGCTATAAACCGTGTCCTCATAGAGAAATGAATATAAATCGACACAGCGGGACACATCACCGCTATCAT
Organism: Haberlea rhodopensis; assembly: GCA_907163345.1. Lineage (NCBI taxonomy): Eukaryota > Viridiplantae > Streptophyta > Magnoliopsida > Lamiales > Gesneriaceae > Haberlea > Haberlea rhodopensis. The sequence continues at coordinate 59,526 of CAJQUN010000453.1, forward strand.
CCGTGTCATCACATAGGAATGAATCATCATCCTAACAAGCGGCATCTCATCCTCGCTTCTTCATACAAGCGGTATCTCATCCTCGCTTCGTATGGCATACCCCGCCTCCATGTGCAAGCGAGCATCCCCGCCCGCTCCACATTTTTAGCGGTCAAGCATAAGTATAAAAATTCTCACTGTCATAAGCAGGACTCCTGGAATGCATAATCATCATTCCTTTTTATACTCCATATTTCCTGTAACCTGCAACCATCAGGGTTAACAACAATAGCCATATACGCTATGCATCCACATTCAATTCATAATAAAAACACATTATGAGAATGTATGGTTTCACAAATAAATGTCATGATATCCTTCTTTAAATCCTTATTTCATCCTGAGCCCTTATCATTAGTACATTTTAATGCTTCTTGCTACTCCAGGAAAGCGGAATTCTTCCTCGCTTCCACTGGACTTTAGCGTTGCTACTCCATGTAAGCGGAACTCTTCATCGCTTCCAATGGACTTTAGCGTTGCTACTCCATATAAGCGGGACTCTTCATCGCTTCATATGGACTTTAGCATAAGCCATTAAAATCCTTACTAAGATAACTTTGACTCAAGACATGCATATGCAAAAACAATGCACAATAACATATATCATAACCTCAATGCACCACTTTGCATTCATCATGTGTCAACAAGACAACGTAAATACATGTTACCTCGGAAATATCCCTTTATCTGATTTTCTTAAAACCAGCTTCCTTGGCACATAACACACGGAGTGCCAGACATCCCCATAAATGTCATCCTATCGTGTTCCACACGATTCCTGCAACCACAATGGTTAGCAATACCACTTTTCATATCATAATAGCACATAAACAATTTGCTATGTCATACAACATTAATGCCATCATGCATAAATATGTGCTATCAATAACTTCCTAGGCCCTTAACAGCCCCAATGAGCAACCTGGCTCTGATACCACTAATGTAAGGACCCCAAGCCCTTAAAACCTTGATTAGTGTATTAACCACTATGTGTGGTACATGCTTTCTATAAAATGTCAATCGGGAAGCTCTGATGATACTTAATCATTGCCTGTCAATATAAAAGACTCATATGTTTGCCCTTTACCAACCCCTTGGTGCCACTTTTCACATTGTAAACTTTTACAAAAATTTGGGCAGAGTCTCCCCATAAATAGAGCTATCCCAAAAACAGAGTACAACACATAACAAAATTCCCGGCCAGGGAACACATAATACTCAACAGAAAGCAGTAATACAAGTAGATTCCCAGCCAGGGAAGACACCACACATACGTCAACAAAAGTGGGTTCCAACACCCACATAATACACCAATGACTCTCATATCATTCTAGCAATTCAACCTAATTGCATGCAACCTTAAATGAAAGAGAGAAAGGCTCATGCCTTTATATACAATCCATATACAAGTATAATCGTGCTCACATGCGAGCATCATGAATATGAATATGTATAAATCCTCAGGTGTATATATAGGTACTCTATACGATACCGTGCTCCATCAAGCCCTGGTACCACGATCCTGGGAGTACCTCAAATCAACAGCTCGAGCTCAGCTCCATAGCCATCGATGTACCTGTCCACCTGTCCCAACAGAGACAGCCCCCAACGGGGTGAGCATACCAATACACAAAATCCCATAATCATAATAATGAAATTCATAATTTACAACAAAGGTAAATGCTAATGAATTTAAATGATACTCCCTGGATGGCAACATCCTCATCCGGGATTCCGTGTACTGTCCCTGTTCTCACAACATCAAACTCATCAAATCTCATAAATCAGTAAATCAACACATTGATTTACACATCGCATGCCTGATCCTCGAATATCAACATATAGTGATTACAAATTCATTAAACATGCAATTACAGATATCACAATATCTAATACTGAATTTCACAACCTTGCTATCAATCACAGATAGCTCAAATGCCTTAGCATTTATTTTACCATTCCTTCATTATACTTAGACATCTCAAGTGTCTTATAATGAATACATGAGTCTACAAACTTAGACATCTCAAATGTCTCATAATGAATACATGATTCTACGAACCTAGACATCTCAAATGTCTTACGAAGAATGCATGATTCTACAAACCTAGACATCTCAAATGTCTCATAATATAGTCATATAAACCCAGTACCCCATATATCATGCAAGAGTCATCCTACTCTAGTGTCACGCACGCTACAAGCGGCGATATCAAGATTTGGGTCATTCCTTGGCTATATCAACATATATGTATAACCATACGCAAAACATTCAATGCAATCAAAAACACCTTATGCATTTCACATATATATAGTAATGCTCGTACGTCGCACGTACCTTAAATCTCCGAAGTCCGAGCCAAACCTTGCTCGAGTTCCATGCCCCGAGGAATGATGTGCTAACACGATAAAATAATTCACAATTATTTACGAACATGTAACCTATGCTCAAGCACACCCATATCCCTCACAACATTGTCAATACACGACAATTATCCTCTTAAAAGACCCGGGGTAGGGTACATGCAGGGAAGGAATAAATGAGACAATCGAAATTTGTTCAAGAATGCCCTACAAAAATCGAACCTTAATCTCACAATTTCGAACCCAATAAAATACCATAATTCATCTAAAATGTCAATTAAGCTAACCAAGCAAGAATCAACATCCCTTGACAAAAACTCCCCATTTTTCGAATTCAACCCCCTTAAAATCGATCCCAAACAAGCCTTTAAATTCAAACCCTTAAAATCCTTCAAATTCGAACCAAAGCTTCTCAATTCAAGCATCATAATACTCTTAAAACATGCAATAATCCATCAATTGCAAGAAACAACACCCATGCCAAAAACCCCCAAATAATTCGAAATTTAATCCCTACGAAATTGGGGAAATTCGAAACAATAAAGGCATGGAAATACATGAAAAAGACGAACAAGGGGGGTAGGGAGGTTACCCAACGAAAATCGGAAGCAAAATCGGACGAAATCCGATGAACCCTAACTTTTGGGGATCGACGCATTCCAGCCAAATTCGACTCCAAGACGCGACGAAATCTTCAATTGATGGAGGGGAAAGAAGCGCCTCGTCGAGACGAAGACGGCGGTAGGGTCGCACGCCCCGAACGGCGGCCGGACGGCGGCGGGCGGAGCGCTTTTGCGCGCGGCAGCGCTGTAGCAGCGGGGGTCGCATCGCGGGAGAGAGGGGAAGAAATTGGGGCTGAAATTGAAATTATGTCTAAAATTTGGGTTTAAATGGTATTTATAGCAAAAATACCCCGAAAACTTAATAGCCCCACAAATACATCATGATTCCTTAAAAATCATCTGTTTTCAAAAACTCTCTCTCTAACTCCAAAACCCTCTACCGGTGCTCACATAGCACCCGAGATTCCGAGACACATCAAAAACCCAACTCTTAGGTTTTACACCGTAATGTGAATACAATCTCAACCTCTGGATCCAACGATCCCAACTACCCAAATAAACGAGCCCAGAAGGCCCAACACCTCGATTAAATCCCAAATCGCCACGTAAAACCACTTTAGGGATTATTAACACTACGGGATTAACACCTATAATCCCTGGTCATCACATTCTTGAACCGATACTTCTCCGCAGCAGCAAGACAGACAAAGGAGGATGAATTTACAAGTCTGAGGCAGGGGAACATGACAGTGGCAGACTATGCCACACAGTACTCATCACTACTGAGGTATGTCCCCCATATTGCATCTGATGGACGTGCCAAGATGAGAAATTTCATGAAAGGACTGCGACCGGAACTCTATGACCGGGTTATCATCAATAACCCAACTTCTTTTGATGATGCTCTCACAAGAGCGGAGCTTGCTGAGCTAGGAGTGGGAGCTTATGCCATGCCACCACCGGTACCGCAACAGAGGCAGACTAGTGACAGTTTGAGGCCTCGGGGTGAGCCATTTAAGCCCCGTGGTGCCTCTTCATCTTCGCGGTATGGTGGAAAGAAATACTTTGGTCAGAAACAGGATGGCAAGAAAGGAAATTGGTCGGCCAATCGAGGATCTTCACAAGGGGATAGGCCGGGAGAGCCGAGGTGCAACAACTGTGGAGGACCACATTCTTCAAACAAGTGTCCTGCATGTTATGTCTGTGGCAAGATGGGCCACATTGCTCGGTATTGTCCCACCAGGGGAGGCCAGTCAGAGTATCAGGGCAACAGGCCAAGGTTTGAGGACAGGACAGTGCAGCAGAGGCAACAGTTTGGGCCTCGTCCATCGGGAGGTCAGACAGTGGGACCACCCCAGGGACAAGTATATGCACTGACCAGGGAGCAGGCTCAGGCAGCTCCAGAGGAGGTGATTGCCGGTACGTGCCATTTATTTACGTACCCTGCTTTTGTTTTGATAGATACAGGTGCCTCCCATTCCTTTGTGTCTGTGGGATTTGTGGAAAGACACCATATGCGCACGTCTTCTTTGCCCACGCCTCTATTGGTCTCGACACCCACTGGAAGAAATGTTGTTGCTGATCAGTTTATGGCAGACTGCCTCATTTATTTTGAGGGCAACGAGTTGAGATCAGACTTGATTGTGCTGGGTATGTCAGACTTTGACTGCATCTTGGGTATTGATGTTCTGAACAGATATCAGGCAGTGGTAGATTGCCGACAGAGGACAGTGAAGTTCAGACCTGAGTTGGGCAGTCAGTGGACTTTCTATGGCAACGGGTCTCGTGCGAAGATTCCGTTGATTTCAGCGATCAAGATGTCTCAGCTGTTGGAACATGGACACACGGGCTATCTTATTTATGCCGTGGACACGTCTGGAAAGAGTAAAGAACTGAGGGTCGAGGATGTACCAGTTGTGCCAGAATTTGCTGATGTATTTCCAGAAGAGATCCCAGGATTTCCACCGGCCAGGGAAGTTGAATTTGGGATCGAGTTGTTGCCAGGGACATCCGCTATCTCTCGTGCACCTTATAGGATGGCACCGGCAGAGTTGAGAGTTGAAAGAGCAGTTGCAGGATCTCCTTGACAAGGGTTATATACGCCCGAGCGTGTCGCCATGGGGCGCACCAGTTCTCTTTGTGAAGAAGAAGGACGGTTCGATGCGGTTGTGCATCGATTACCGGCAGCTGAACAAGGCTACAGTGAAGAACAAGTATCCTCTCCCAAGGATAGACGACTTGTTTGATCAGTTGCAAGGTACCAGGGTGTATAGCAAGATTGATCTGAGATCCGGGTATCATCAGATTCGGGTCAGAGAGGAAGATGTGCAGAAGACAGCGTTCCGGACTCGATACGGGCATTATGAGTTCTTAGTGATGCCGTTCGGTGTGACGAACGCCCCGGCCGTCTTCATGAGTCTGATGAACAGAGTGTTTCAGCCGTATCTTGATCAGTTCGTCATCGTGTTTATTGACGACATTCTTATCTATTCCCGGAGTGAGGAAGATCATGTGAAACACTTGAGGACAGTGCTTCAGATTCTCAGAGAGCATCAGTTGTATGCTAAGCTCAGTAAGTGCGAGTTTTGGCTGAGCAGTGTAGTGTTTCTGGGGCATGTCATTTCGAGCAGCGGGATATCAGTGGACCCGAAGAAGATTGAGGCTGTGATGGAGTGGGCTGCCCCCACTTCTGTACCTGAGATCCGGAGTTTTCTTGGTTTGGCCGGGTATTATCGGCGCTTTGTTGAGGGCTTTTCGAAGATTGCCAAGCCGCTGACTCAGTTGACTCAGAAGGGTGTGCCTTTCTTTTGGTCAGAAGCTTGTGAGGAGAGCTTCCAGGAGTTGAAGCACCGGTTGACGACGGCGCCAGTGTTAGTGATCCCGACGGAGAACTCCAGATTTGTTCTGTATACTGATGCATCACTGCAGGGCCTTGGATGTGTTCTGATGCAAGATAAGCATGTGGTAGCTTATGCATCGAGGCAGTTGAAGCCGCATGAGACCAGATATCCAGTTCATGACTTAGAATTGGCGGCTATCATCTTTGCCCTGAAGATCTGGAGGCATTATTTATATGGTACTTCATTCACCATATACACGGATCACAAGAGCCTCAAGTTTTTATTTACTCAGGCAGAGCTGAACATGAGGCAGAGGAGATGGATGGACCTACTCAAGGACTATGATTGCGAGATAGAGTACCATCCCGGGAAAGCCAATTTGACAGCAGACGCTTTGAGCCGGAAAGTGAGGAGTTCTGCTGAGGACGTCATCCATTTGTCGGCTATGATGACCTCCTATTGCCATATGGGCTATGACTTTGACATTGATGCATCACCTGTGTATGTATCGACTTTGCTAGCTGAGCCAGATATCTTTGAGAGTATCAGGAGAGCTCAGAGGTCAGATGCTGAAGTTCAGAGATGGTTGTCTATAGTGCATCTTGGTCAGCCGACGAAGTTCAGAGTGGCAGACGACGGATCTTTGAGATTGGGTAACCGCTGGGTAGTTCCGAGTACGCCGGAGTTGCGTAAGGGGATCTTGGAACGAGCTCACAGTAGCAGACTTAGCATCCACCCAGGCGGGAAGAAGATGTACAGAGATCTGCGTGGTCAGTTTTGGTGGAAGAGAATGAAATCTGATGTCGTCGCTTTTGTGAAGAGGTGTCTGATCTGCCAGCAGGTTAAGGCAGAGAGGCAGAGACCTGGCGGCGAATTGAGGAGCTTGGAGATACCGAAGTGGAAGTGGGAGCACATTTCCATGGACTTCGTGACTCATTTGCCGAGGAGTGCTTCAGGCTTCGATGCTATTTGGGTGATTGTGGACAGATTGACTAAGGTAGCCCACTTTATCCCCTATAGCATGACATTTACATTTTTGAGGATGGCGCAGTTGTATATTAGAGATGTGGTGAGATTGCATGGGATTCCCGTTTCTATTGTGTCAGATCGAGATCCGCGATTCACATCTCATTTTTGGGAAGGCCTTCAGTCAGCTTTGGGAACTGAGGTCAGATTGAGCACTGCTTATCATCCTCAGACGGATGGCCAGACCGAGCGTACTATACAGACGCTCGAGGACATGTTGAGAGCTTGTGTATTGGAGTTCGATGCTTCTTGGCAGGATTCAGTGCCTCTGGTAGAGTTTTCTTATAACAATAGCTACCAGGCAAGTATTCAGATGGCTCCGTTTGAAGCTCTTTATGGCAGAAGATGTAGATCGCCCTTGTGTTGGGATGATTTGGACAGTAGATCAGTCGGAGGGCCTGAGTTGATCCGGGAAATGGAAGAGAAGATAAAGACTATAAGGCAGAAAATGAAAGCGGCCCAAGACAGACAGGCAGCTTATGCGAATAAACGGCGGAGACCGTTAGAGTTTCAGTTGGGAGACAAGGTCTTTTTGAAGATCTCGTCTTTCAGAGGCGTTGTGCGGTTTGGGATGCGCGGGAAACTGTCTCCGAGGTTTGTGGGACCGTACGAGATTTTGCAGCGCATTGGCACATTGGCTTACCGACTGGCTATGCTGCCTTCTTTATCTGGTATACATGATGTGTTTCATGTATCGATGCTGCGAAAGTATGAGCCGGATCCGTCTCACGTGTTACAGCCTTCCGAAGTTCAGTTAGAGTCAGATGTATCTTATGTGGAACGGCCTGTTAGAATTCTGGACAGAGCAGACCGTAGACTTCGGAACAAAGTGATACCGATGATCAAAGTTCAGTGGGATCGCAGGGGTGTCGAGGAGGCTACGTGGGAGACGGAGCAGCATATGGTGCAGCACTACCCGGAACTATTCTCTGGTATGAGTTTATGTTTAGTTTCTGTTGGGGTAAGTGCATGTGATTTCGAGGACGAAATCTTATAAGTAGGGGAGTATTGTGACATCCCCGAAATGGGTAATTGCGATTTGGCTTTAAATTATGTTTACATGATTAATTATGTGGTAATTGATTATGTGTTGGGATTTATTTACCTTATGTGGAAATGCATGGTCATGTGGATAGGACGACCCGGGGTTGCATTTCAGGGTGCATGTGGTGCATGTTGGGTAAATATTATGGGAAGCATGATTTATTTGCCTTAGTTAGCAATTTATATGAAATCATGTGTTAATTGATATTATGGTGCATTTTGAGTAAATGCTTTGGAAAATATCATGTTGGGGTGTTTTATACACCATGAAATTATTTGGTATGAATTTTAATTAATAAACTCACTCTTATACCCAACCCCACCCCATCCACTCTTATTTTACTTTACCAAATTATCTCCAACACCCAAACCCTTCTCCCCCTTCACATTTTCGAGTTGGAGCTCAAGGGTGGAGTGAAGTCCTTGCAAAATCTTGTTTTGAGGAGATTGTTGGGTGATTTGAGATCCCCAAGAGGTATGGGTACCTCATGTTTTAATTTTGTAAGGTTTTATTTGAGTTTGGTTTTGTTTTGAAGGGTTTAAAATGGGTTTGTGTTGGGTGTTGTGATTTTGGTAGTGTTTTGGTTGGATGTTGTTTATATGGGTTTATGTTGAGGTTTATGGGTGGTTTTGAGTTGTTGGGTTTGATTTATGTTGGTATTGGTGGGTTTGTTTGTGTTTGGGAAGGAGATGGGTGAATAGTGCCCGAATCTCGATTTCCCGCAGCTCGGCGATGATCGGCGTCCGCTCGCGATCGATCGCGAGCAACAGCGCTGAGGCAGTGCGCTTCGGCGATCGATCGCGAGATGCGCGCGATCGATCGGCGAGGCCGCGATCGATCGGCGCTATCTCCGCGATCGATCGCGGATTGATGAAAATTGTTGGGCGAGGCAGTGTGTTCTCGCGATCGATCGGGGCTTGATGGCGATCGATCGCGAGACACCAAAAAGGGTGTTTTTGGTTATTTTTGTGGGATTTTTGGTATTGGACTATTATTGGGTTCTAATATTGGTATTTGTAAATATGTAGAACCAACCCAGGTGGCAACGCAGCCAAGGAATTGAGGTCCAACCACATTCCACATTTTGGAAAGGTACGTAGTGGACGTACGGGCACCCAACGGTAACATGTATTTTATATACTCATTGTTTATGCATTGTGGATGCGAGTATATATGTGGTATTGCATTGTGGATGCATATACATGTTGATTTATGCCATATGAGGTATTGCATTGTGGATGCATATACATGGTAATTTATGCATATTGATGTTAGATGCATATTATGATTATTGGATGCACATCCCATGAGTCGTGGTCATCCTTTGATGATTTTAATGCTTGCCGCTTTTTGTATTGGTTCCGCTAAATGTGAAGCGAGGGGTGGGAGCGCCGCATGTCACATTTGAGCGTGGTTGTCATATGGGGCGAGGAAAGGGTATTTGCCGCTCTCTGTGAAGCGAGGGGTGGGAGCGCCGCATGTCCATTGTAGCGAGGTTATCCTATGCCGCCCATATGAATATAAGAGAGGGGCATTAAAATACACTGTGATGGACAGACTAGGGAATGGTGACCAATATGTGGTACAGTTGAGATGGTATATGATGTCATGACATGTTTTTGGCCATTAAAAATAATCTGTTGATTATACTCATGAGTTATGGTACAGGGACAACCAAACGGGAAGCGTTTGAAATGCATGGGAAAACAGGAAGTGTTTTATATTGATTATGCATTTACGCTTTATCTTCATATTGTGTTGAATATGAATGATTATTATTGCTCATGTTTGGGGTTGTCCTTGTAGGTACCTTTTTGGCATGATAGATGGGCTTGAACGGGTTGAGACAGTGAGCTTCACGAGCATCTTGGTAGATGAAAGGACAGGATTCTTTTGTATAGTGCCTACTCTAGGAGTAGCATAAAACTATAGTGGACACATTCATTTGTTGGAATGTAATTAATCCTTTTGGTAGTCCTTTATTTTGGCATGTAAATGCTTAAGCACATAGACTCAACTTGTTTACTCTACTCTGATCATTTATTATTAGCCCTAATTATGCCTTGATTCCGCACTTAAGGATTAGGGTCCTTACAGTATTTTAAATGCTTCTTACTTCTTAACTTCATAATGAGCGGTACCTTCTTCCCCGCTTCATTATTTCATAACAAGCGGTACATTCTTCCCCGCTAGCGGTACCTTCTTCCCCGCTCTTCATACTAGCGGTACCTTCTTCCCCGCTTAGTATGGTATACCCCGCCTCCATGTGCAAGCCTTGTTCCACGTTTTTAGTGGTATAAGTGTAAGCATTAAAAATCATCACTGGGATAACCCTGACTCGTGGAATACACACTCTTTATTCCACAATATAAACATGCAACAACAATGCATATCAACATGTATAATACTCTTAATGCACAACTTTGCATCTATCATGTGTCAAATAGACAAACATAAAATACATGTTACCGTTGGGATGCCCGTACGTTGCTTACGTACCTTTCCAAAATATGGTGTATTGCAGGACTCTAACCCCTGCGTTGTGTGGCTACCTGTGATGGCTCTACACAAGTGTACAACACAATATTAGATGTCTCATTACGATCCAATATCAAAAACTAAGAAAAATATGACAATTTACATTTTCAACTTTCTGTGACCTTCGATCGATCGGCACCTCAAGCTCGATCGATCGAGAAAACACTTAATTCGATGCCCAAGTTCTGCCTCACACGATCGATCGAAATGGTATCGCCGATCGATCGAGAACCTTCAGCGATCGATCGAGAAATCTTCCGATCGATCGAACCCCTTCTTTAAAATATTCTGCCTCGCTCGATCGATCGAGCTACCCTGTAAAAACGCGATTTCCAGAATTCTCGAGCACCCATATTCATACCATTAAATCTAGCATATATGGCACACCTCATGCTTGAACAAACATGCTAAGAGTTACTGGGTACTACCATGAATGTAATCATATCAAAGTTATACCCAACCTTAAACCCACATGCATCAAAATCGTTCAACTTTATCCTTACTAAATCAAACTTTCTGAAAAAACAGGGCATTATCTTTTTGCCCAGATTTTTGAGCACCAACTTTCAAATCCACAATTCTACCACATAACACATATAACATGCTTAGGTAAACATTCTAGGAACTTCATAAAAACACCATAATTGAACTTGAATCGAAGGTTTACCAAAACCTAAGCTAGCATGCCATTTTTACACCAACAAAAGCATGAACTTAAGCAAACTTTAAACCAAAACAAGACACGGTTTCTCACCCTCTTTTGCTCCGATTTTTGGAAGGTTTCCAAGCAATGAAAATGGAAGATCTCCTCTCTATTTTGCTTAGCAGCTGCTGGAAGATATTTGGGAGAGAAAGGGGCGAGATTGAAGTGGAGGAGATGGGTTGAATTATGAGCGCAAGTGGGGAGAGTGGTCAACTATGCAGAGTCATCAGCATGGGTGTGGGGTCCTCTTTACTTAATTCATTATGTATCATGTGAACATACATATGTGAGTCTGAATTAAGTAATAACATACACTGATTAAGAGTATCTTACTAGTTAAGTTGTTACAGATGTACCAAACCACTAGTACAAAAACCAACTAACTTTTTCTACATATACATTACATATAAAATTAACAACCTAAGCCAGTACAACTCCTATGCAGTGGTTCACCTCGCAGCGGAATAAGACTCACGATTCCCACGTCTATGCAATCTTACAGAAACATTCACAAAACGTGAGTAAAGATAAACAACTATCTCAGTGCGATATCAAAACACAATAACATCAATGATAAAGCACAATAAAATCATCAATAGTGAATGCTCTATATCATGCATCAACAAATGCACTATGTCATGACATGTCTCAACAAACACCCTATTATCACGAGCCCCATATGATATGCCTATTCAGCTCAATATGTCAGTGGAACCACATCACATCTTCATATTAGCAGCACATATCATAGTACTGTACTCATCTGTGATAATAGCCAGAGCATATATCCAAACCAGGCGTATATCTCTCAAGCCAAAGCATACGTAGTATATCTATCGTGGCAACGATCCCAGCCAAAGCATATACCAAACCGGGCATATCTATCAAGGCAATGATCTCACCAAAGCATATACACATATCTATCAAGGCATCCAACTCAATCATATGAAATCCATGTATGCACATGCATATGATACTACCAATCATATGACACAAAGATAACATAAATCATATGATATCAAAACCATAACATCATCATCACATCATATCTATACTCCGTACGTCAACACGTACCTGTACTGCGACACAAACGAGATAAATTAAGCGTCACTGGCTAAGTGCCTCGTTGTCCCTTCCCCTGAGATGATGCTACAATAATGCCAACAATATATCATGTTATCATAGGCATTAAAATCAAATTCTACAAAAATATAACATTTTTCAACATTTTGACTCTGGCGATCGATCGCTACATTTCACCGATCGATCGCCATACTGTTCTGCCCCCCTCGCGATCGATCGCAACACCTCGCGATCGATCGCCAAAGTGTTCTGTTGCTCGCGATCGATCGCCACATTTTCACCGATCGATCGCTACAAGTATAAACCGCCTTATATTTTGCCCTGTCTCGGCGATCGATCGCCACAACGCTTGCGATCGATCGCCGATGTCCAGAAAGTTCAGAACATGGCGATTTTGAGCTTATCTTCCTAGCTCTTCTCCTACAACTCGAAATTTAACATGTAAATAAGTTTCATGCATTCTCTAATACTATAACAACATGTTTCCCCCATCTTACAATCCAATTACTAGCATATAAACATGTTATGATTCTTCACATGAACATTTGATATGCTACTTCTCATACATCAACACCAATGACATAAATCAAGTATAAACCATGAATTTCTTACCAAGATGGTACAATTTCACTTCACACACCCTCCTAGCTCAATTTACAAGTGAAGCCCAAGCTCAAACCAACAAGAACTTGAAAGAGATGGAGAGAAGCTTGTGTAGTGTTTTAGTAGGTGTAAAATGAGAACTATGTGATTCTCCTCCCTAAATCACCTTGATATAAGGTCATTAGTTCCCTAAATCATTTGTTATCATATCATTTGGAGTTAATGACATGTTAAGTAACATGTACATGAAATGAAATTCAAATTCAAATGCAACTCCAATTCAAATTTAATTCACATGCATATTCAAATGCCTACTAGTTCATGTTGCTTGATATGTTCCTATTCACATTATTATACACCACCATGTTTCATTCTTTACCATATATCATTCCATACATGTATTCATTCATTCTTGGTTCCACCCGAACCTCCATTATTATACCGCCAATGGATATAATTAAACCATAATCATATCACACGTATATAAAACAAATCGAGGCATTACAATTCTCCCCCACTCATTGAATTTCGTCCTCGAAATTGCATATACTAACATGCATGTATAGTACGCAACTCAACAATCCTACTACATGAAGCGAGGAAACATAATCATGTTGCAACAGTACAGTACGTATGTACCAACAGTATCATAAAACTGTAAAATCATACCAGAAACAACTCAGGATACTGCTGTATCATATGCTGCTCCGTCTCCCACGTTGCCTCTTCGACACCCCGTCTGTCCCACTGTACTTTAACCATAGGAATCACTTTATTACGCAACCTGCGTTCAGCTCGATCCAAGATCATAACCGGTCGTTCCTCATACGACACATCTGTATCCAACTGTACATCAGGTAACTGTAATACATGACTCGGATCTGGTTCATACTTCCTCAACAGTGAAACATGAAAGACATCATGAATACTACTCAAGGCCGGTGGTAGTGCCAATCGATATGCCAACGTACCAATACGTTGCAATACCTCATACGGACCAACATACCGTGGAGACAATTTTCCACGCTTACCAAACCGTACTACACCTTTAAAAGGTGAAATTTTCAAGAATACACGGTCACCAACTTGAAATTCAAGTGGTCTCCGTCGCTTATTGGCATAAGCAGTCTGTCTATCCTGAGCAGCTTTAAGTTTCAATCGAATTAACTTTACTTTTTCTTCCATGTCATGAATCATATCCGGTCCATGTAAGGAAGACTGGTCCACATCATCCCAATTCAATGGCGATCTACATCGTCGCCCATACAAAGCCTCAAATGGTGCCATCTGTATACTAGACTGATAACTGTTGTTATATGAAAATTCCACTAATGGCAACGACTCTTGCCAAGAGGTATCAAACTCTAATACACAAGCACACAACATATCCTCAAGCGTCTGTATCGTACGCTCTGTTTGTCCATCTGTCTGAGGATGATATGCTGTACTCAACCGCACTTCAGTTCCCAACGCTGTCTGTAACCCTTCCCAAAAATGAGAAGTAAATCTCGGATCCCGATCCGATACAATGGAAACTGGAATACCATGTAATCTCACTACATTTTGAATATACAACTGTGCCATTTTCAGATATGTAAATGTCATACAATATGGCACAAAATGAGATACTTTGGTGAGTCGATCAACAATCACCCAAATAGCATCGCAACCAGAAGACGTCCGTGGCAAATGAGTCACAAAATCCATCATGATATGTTCGCATTTCCACTGAGGAATTTCCAAACTATGTAATTCACCTCCTGGTCTCTGTCTTTCCGCTTTCACTTGTTGACAGATCAAACATCGTTTCACAAAGCTCAACACATCATGTTTCATATGTTTCCACCAAAATTGTGTACGTAAATCATGATACATTTTCTTCCCTCCAGGATGTATACTGTATCTACTACAATGAGCACGTTGTAGTAGTTCTTGGCGTAGTCCTAATATCGCAGGTACTACCCAACAAGTCTTGTATTTTAGAATTCCATCATTTGCAAGTACAAACTGTGATGTTTGTCCTTGACTTATCATTTCTTTCCAACGTTGTACTTCATCATCAGTCATTTGTGCTGTTCTGATTTTCTCAAAAATGTCGGGTTCAACCAACAATGTTGATACCCGTACTGGCACTGTTTCCACATCAAACTTATAGCCCAAAGTACAACAAGAAGTCATCAACGCTGATAAATGAATCATCTCATCAGCCGTATGATGTACTTTCCGACTCAAGGCATCTGCTGTAAGATTAGCTTTCCTGGATGATATTCAATCTCACAATCATAATCTTTCAATAGATCCATCCATCTCCTTTGCCTCATATTCAACTCTGCTTGACTGAATAGAAATTTCAAACTCTTATGATCTGTATATATGGTAAACGACGTACCATATAAATAATGTCGCCATATCTTCAATGCAAAGACAATGGCAGCCAATTCCAAATCATGTACTGGATATCGCATTTCATGTGGCTTCAATTGTCGTGATGCATAAACCACTACATGTTTGTCCTGCATCAATACACAACCCAAACCAAGTAAAGATGCATCAGTATATAATGCAAACCTGTCATGCTCCGATGGAATGATCAAGACTGGAGCTGTAGTCAATCGATGTTTTAAGTCCTGAAAACTACGCTCACAAGCCTCTGACCATTGAAATGATACTCCCTTCTGTGTCAAATGTGTCAATGGTTTGGCAATCGCTAAAAATCCTTCAACAAACCGTCTACAATATCCAGCCAAACCCAAGAAACTACGAATCTCTGGCACAGAAGTAGGTGCTGACCAATTCAACACTGCTTCCACTTTCTTTGGATCAACTGATATACCTTCTTCTGATATTACATGTCCCAAAAAGCCGACACTAGTCAACCAAAACTCACACTTACTGAGTTTCGCATATAACTGATGTGTCCTCAACAATTGCAATACCATATGCAAATGTTGAACATGTTCCGCATCACTCTGCGAATAGATCAGTATATCACCGATAAAGACAATGACAAATCGATCAAGGTATTCCTGGAAAACCCGATTCATTAAACTCATAAAGACAGCTGGAGCATTTGTCACTCCAAATGGCATCACTAAAAACTCATAATGTCCATAACGAGTTCTGAATGCTGTCTTCTGTACATCACCCTCTCTTACACGTATTTGATGATATCCTGACCTCAAATCAATCTTAGAATAAATCCTTGATCCCTGCAACTGATCAAACAAATCATCAATACGAGGAAGAGGATATTTATTCTATATTGTTATCTTGTGTGATATCCCCGAAATAATTAATTGCAATTAGGGCATTAATTATGTTTATGTGATATTATGGCGATAATTAGATTATGTGTTGGGACTAATTATCTTGGTAAAATGCTTGTCACATGGTAGGCGTGACCCGGTAGAGCATTTCAGGGTGCATGTTATACATGTTGGGAAATTGGGTGTTATAATGGTTTAAATGATATGGGTTGTGTCTATTTGGTAATGAATGATTTTAATAGGGATCTTGATGCATTGTGGTAAAATACTTTTAAAATATCATGTTGGGGTATTCTACATACCATGCTTGTTTTTAGATGAACAATTAAAATCCCATAACATGGCATGGGAGCCACTTGCATACTTTATATCCCATCACCCTCTCCATCAGCTTTTTGGTCCCTAAACCCCATCCACTCATCCATAAGCTGCTATTTTCGTTTTTGAAACAAGAGAGGAGGAGAAAGCTTGGAAAAAAGGAGTCTTTTGTGTTTTCTTGCTTGAAACTTGGAGCTCAAGTGGTAAGCTTCCATTATGGTAGAGTTTTGTTGAATTTTGGTTGGGTTGTAGCTTGTTTTGGGGGTTAAAAAGGGGTAGATCTTGTTCCAACATCTTGTTTATGTTTGGGGGTTGTATTTTAAGGTTGTTTTGTGGTTATATGTTGAGCATGGGAGTTGTTCTTGGTTGTATATGAGTTTAGGTGTTGTTGGAAGCTCATACATAGAAGTTTCTCGCTGGAACAGGGCTGCTCGATCGATCGAGATTAGGGTCCGATCGATCGAGCAAGGCAAAGCCTGAACAAGGCGTGAAATGAGCTTACCGATCGATCGGTAATTTTTCCCGATCGATCGGTGTGATGTTTCGATCGATCGTAAAAATGGTTCGATCGATCGGTGGAGGCAGTGCTTGGATGCCTATTTTCTCTTCACTTGGCGATCGATCGGGGCTTAGATGGCGATCGATCGCAAGGCATAAAATGTGGATTTTGGGATTTTGTTTTAAATGATGTTATTTTTGGTAATGGTTCACTTGTTGGCTTCTAATATGGATTCATGTAATTGTGTAGAACCATCCCAGGTAGCCACACATCAAAGGAGATAAAGTTCCACGACATCTCCACCTTTGGAACTAAGGCACGTAGTGAGACGTACGAGCATCGGACGGTAAAACGTATTTATTACGCTTTTGAATTGGCTATGCATTATGGTTGCACATGTGGTCTTATTTATGCATTATGGTTGCATATATAGTTGGAACATGCATTATGGTTGCATGTAATTGTGAGTCGAGGTTATATCACAGTGATGAAGAATACTTGCCGCCTTCATGTCGAGGCGATGATAGAATACTTGCCGCTGTCATATTTAGCGATGAAGAATATTTGCCGCAAACATGTCGAAGCGAAGGATCATGCCACTGTCATGTTGATGCGAGGGATATTATGCCGCTAATATGTCGAAGCGAGGGGTATTAATGCCGTTGTCATGTAACGCGAGGGGTATTATGCCACTGATATAATAAGACTGGGATTGGCCATTGGTATACATGGAACGGATGCATGTCATGACATATATTATTGGTGTTATAATCAATTAATTGTGATTATGGTACAGGGACAACCAAGGGAGCTTTTATATGTGTTAAGTACAGGAAGTGATTTGCATTTTGGTTTATGCATTGAATTATGATCATATTATTGTGAATATGATTTATATACAT
The DNA here is from genome assembly GCA_907163345.1 of Haberlea rhodopensis. Classification (NCBI taxonomy): domain Eukaryota; kingdom Viridiplantae; phylum Streptophyta; class Magnoliopsida; order Lamiales; family Gesneriaceae; genus Haberlea; species Haberlea rhodopensis. The sequence continues at coordinate 77,315 of CAJQUN010000453.1, forward strand.
GCTCATGGTTTGGGGTTGTTCCTGTAGATACTTTTGGGCGGACGGGCTAAGGCGGGTTGATGCAGTGAGCCAGTGAGGAGTGCTTTTGGCATAGCAGGCTTAATTTTAGTATAGTCTCTACGTTAGGAGTAGTGTAAAGCTATAGGATTAGCATTCATTGGTTGAGAATGTAACTAATCCCTTTTGGAACTTCATTTTGGCACTGTAATTTAATAGCTCAGGGCATCAACACAACCTTTATACTCTGTTATGCATGGAAATTTTATTTACGCCTTTAATCCGCACTTAAGGAACTAGGGTCCTTACATTAGTGGTATCAGAGCAGTGGTTAGAGAACCCGGGAACGAGTGAAGGGTAGCCTTAGTATGGTTGGCTAGGTGTTTACATTTGGGGCATGTTTATGCATGTGGTGCATATTTATGTATACAATTGGCATACTAACATGCTTGTCATTCATATTGTCTAACGGTTTAGCATATATATTGTTTGGAATTGTTGTTAACATTCGTGGAACTAAGCATGGCGGCTATGAATGCGGGAAACCTCAACGAGGAGGTGGGTGATATTGGGAGCGTGAATGCTAGCATCGGGCAGGCAAATCCTTTACCCCCACCTGCTGTGGGCATGGAACCGGTTGCTCAATTACTGTTACCAGGGGAGCTTAGCCTGACACAATTTCTGACCTTCCACCCACCCATGTTTGAAGGAACAGAGACAGGAGAAGAGGCCGAAGAGTGGCTAGAGAGACTAGAACAGATTTTTGTATCTGCGCCGTGTGCTAGGACGGCTTGGTTAAGAATTCTGAATTCCAACTGGCAAAGAAGTCTTCCATGTGGTGGAAGACGACTGTAATGGAATTGAGGGCACATGGCATGGTAATCGACTGGACTTTATTTCGGACTCGGTTTCTAAACCGATACTTTTCTGCCGCGGCTAGGCAAACTAAGGAGGATGAATTTACGAATTTGAAGCAAGGGAACCTGACGGTTTCGGACTACGCCATGCAATACTCATCCTTATTGAGGTATGTTCCTCACATTGCTACAAATGGGCATGCCAAGATGAGGCACTTTTTGAAGGGGCTGCGACCGGAATTATTTGATCGGGTCATTTCTAACAACCCGACATCCTTTGACGAGGCACTGGTTAGAGCGGAGTTAGCGGAGATAGGGGTGAGTGCTTATCCCGAGGCCATACCCTCACCAGCTCCATCACAAAGATCAACATCTGAAAATCTGAGGCCCCGAGGAGGATCTTTTAAGTCACGGGGGACTTCTTCTTCTACTCGGTTTGGCGGAAGGAGGCCGGAGGGCCGGAAGCAAGGGGATCGGAGGAGTGGTACATCTACTTATGGGGGACCGGCTCAAGCTAGTAGAGCTGGAGATGTCAAGTGCCACTTTTGTGGAGGGCCACATTTGATGTGAGATTGTTCTGCGTGCTACATTTGTGGCAAGTCGGGCCACATTGCTCGGCGTTGCCCCAACCGGGAAGGACAGATGGATCTCAGGGAAGGTCGAGGGAGATTTACTAGTGGTACAGTGCAGCAGAGGCCACCGATGGTGCCTCGTCAGATGGGAGGACAGGCGATGGGGCCACCTCAGGGACAGGTCTATGCATTGACCAGAGAGCAGGCCGATGCAGCTCCAGAGGAGGTTATAGCTGGTACGTGCCTACTATTTACATTTTCCACCTTTATTTTGATAGACACAGGTGCTTCGCACTCCTTCGTGTCTGCGGACTTTGGTATGCGGGGGAAGTTGTCCCCGAGATATGTGGGACCGTATGAGATCTTACAGCGTGTGGGTACTCTGGCGTACCGATTAGCTTTACCGCCTTCTCTGTCTGGTATACACGATGTATTCCATGTGTCTATGCTGAGGAAGTATGAGCCGGATCCTTCACATGTGTTACAGCCTTCAGAGGTGCAGATTGAGTCCGATGTTTCCTATGTGGAGCGACCTATCAGGATTTTGGATAGGGCAGATCGCAGGCTGAGAAACAAAGTTATTCCTATGATCAAGGTTCAGTGGGATCGTAGGGGTGTCGAGGAGGCCACGTGGGAGACAGAGCAACACATGGTGCAGCACTATCCAGAGCTGTTTTCTGGTATGCATTTATGTTTTGTTTTACTTTATATTGGGTAAGTGCATGCTGATTTCGAGGGCGAAATCTTATAAGTATGGGAGTATTGTGATATCCCCGAAATGATTATGTGATTTAATCATTTATTTATATTATGATGATTTAGTGTTAATTCATGAGGTTGAATTAATATGGTTGAGGAGTTACATTTCGGGGTGCATGCGACATATGTTGGGATGTTGGGGTTGTGGCATAATTATTTTGGGGTGTGTATTATTGTTTTGGTAAAAGCATATTTAAATGGGAATTGAAGTATTTTATTGAGAAAATACTATAAAATATCATGTGAGGATATTTTAATACATCGTGCTAAATACCGGGACCAAAACATAACACATCACATAACCCACCACCCAACCACCCCCCTTGACCCATGCCCTGCTGCCAGCTACCAGCTGCTTGCCCATACCCCTTGTCCCATCTCTCACCCAACCCTCCCATGTCTGAAATCACTCCAATTCTCTCCCACAATTCGTCCAACAGCTGCTAAGGGAGTTAGAAAGGAGACCTTCCATTTTTATTGCTTGGGAAGCTTCCAAAAATCGGAGCAAAAAGGGGTGAGAAACCGTTTCTGGGTTTGAATTTTAGTTGTTGAGTTCATACTTTTGTTGGTGTGAAAAATGGCATGTTAGCTTAGGTTTCTTAAAACCTTCGATTTAAATGCTTACATGGTGTTGTTATGTAGCTCTCAGTATTTTTCCTTATATATTTTACATGTTTTATGTTGAGGAAATAAGCATGTAAAGTAGGGTGTTCGGAAATCTGGGTAGGAGTATGCCCTGTTTTTCTGGAAAATGTGGACTGGGAGTGATTTTGAGGAGACAATATTATGCATGTTAGATGGGTTTTAGGGTAAACCTTTGATGTGAAAATATGCATGGTAGTTTTGTGAAGCCTTTGGCATCTTTATTCGAGCAATATTCATGACTTATGTGGTAGATTTCATTGCTTGAAAGTGGGTACTCAAAAATCTGGCAGGAAGAAAATGCTCTGTTTTTCGAAAAAAGTTGGTTGAGTACTGATGTTATAGGGTGCTTTTAATGCATGTGGGTTTGTGGTTGGGATATATATCTTGTATGATTACACTCAGGGTAGTGTATTGTAACTACTAGCATGTTTGTTTAGGCATGTTGTATGTCTTACATGTTAGAATGAAAGGTGTGAAAATCAGTGTTGAGCATTCTGGAAAAATGTCGCGCACAGACCATGTGGCGATCGATTGCCACAAATGGCGCGATCGATCGCCGAGGTCCAGTAGCCAAAATCAAAGGCACGCGATCGATCGCCATGAATGGTGCGATCGATCGCCATGGGACAGTGGAGTTTGGCGATCGATCGCCAAGTGGTAGCGATCGATCGCCAGAGGCAAAATTTTGAAATATTGATATTTTGATGGATTTTTGATTTTGGATCATATATTGGCATCTAATATTGTGTTGTACACTGGTGTAGAGCCTTCACAGACGGCTACACAACGCAGGGGATAGAGTCCCACCACACACTACATTTTGGAAAGGTACGTAAGCGACGTACGGGCATCCCAACGGTAACATGTACTTATGTTTGTCTGTTTGACATATGATGAATGCAATGTGATGCATTAAGAGTTGATACATGTTATTATGCATTGTTGTTGCATATTATGCATTGTTGTTGCATATTGTGATGTGGAATAAAGAGGAGTATTCCACGAGTCAGGGGAGATCACAGTGAAGGTTTAATGCTTACGCTTGACCGCTAAAAATGTGGAGCGGGAGGGGGGGAGGCTCGCTTGCACATGGAGGCGGGGTATACCATACTAAGCGATGATGAGATACCGCTAGTATGAAGAAGCGAGGATGAGATACCGCTTGTTTTGAGATTGTAAAGCGAAGAAGCATTAAAATAACTGATGATGACTGACTCAAGAAAAAGAGATGATATGTCATGACATTTATTAGTGAAGCCATACATTCATATAGTGTTTTGATTATGAATTGTGGTACAGGGACAACCAATGGGCATTGTAAATGCGAAATACAGGAAGTGTTTTGTATTTATGATTATGCATTTACGCCTTACGTATTCATATTGTGTTGTATATGGATAGCTATGTTCTCATGTGTTGGGGGTTGTCTTTGTAGGTGCTTTTGCTAAAAAGAACTAGGGTCGGGGCTGATACTTTGAGCTGTAAGGAGTGCTACTACAATAGCAGGACAGAGTTCTTATGCGTAGTCTCTACAAGTAGTAGAGTAGAACTATAGTGTCACTCCTATTGTTTTGAGAAATGTAACTTTTAATTGTTGAAAATTTTATGGGTACATTTGAACTGTAAGCTCAAAATGTCAACACGATTAAATACTCTGATATTGAAATGCTTAGTTCTCTTAATCGCACCTATTAGTATCTTGAGATATCGGGGTCTCACAGTAAGTGTGAGTTTTGGTTGAGCAGTGTAGTATTTCTGGGGCACGTCATATCTAGCAGCGGGATTTCAGTGGACCCCAGGAAGATTGAGGCGGTGATGGAGTGGGCTGCACCCACTTCTGTGCCCGAGATTCGGAGTTTCCTTGGTTTGGCTGGGTATTACCGATGCTTCGTCGAGGGATTTTCTAAGATTGCTAAGCCACTGACTCAGTTGACTCAAAAGGGAGTGCCCTTCTTTTGGTCAGAGGCTTGTGAGGAGAGCTTTCAAGAGTTGAAGCACCGATTAACGACGGCACCAGTATTGGTGATTCCTACGGAGAACAAGAGGTTTCTGCTTTATACTGACGCATCACTGCAGGGCTTGGGTTGTGTACTGATGCAAGATAAGCATGTGGTAGCTTATGCATCGAGGCAGTTGAAGCCGCATGAGGTTAGGTACCCAGTCCATGACTTGGAGTTGGCTGCTATGATCTTTGCCCTGACGATTTGGAGGCACTATCTGTATGGTACGTCCTTTACCATATATACGGATCATAAGAGCCTGAAATTCTTATTCACTCAGGCGGAGTTGAATATACGTCAGAGGAGATGGATGGATTTGCTCAAAGACTATGACTGTGAGATTGAGTACCATCCGGGGAAAGCAAACTTGACGGCAGATGCCTTGAGTCGGAAGGTGAAGAATACTGCTGAGGAGGTCATGCATTTGTCGGCTATGATGACTTCCTGTTGCCATCTGGGCTATGACTTCGACGTAGATACATCGCCTGTGCATGTATCGACCTTATTGGCTGAGCCAGATATCTATGAGCATATCAGGAGAGCTCAGAGGACAGATGATGAGATTCAGAGATGGTCATCATTGGCACTTCAGGGACAACCATCAAAGTTCAGAGTGGCTGAGGATGGTTCTTTGAGATTCGGTAACCGATGGGTAGTTCCAGGTACGCCGGAGTTGCGTAGAGGAATCTTGGAACGAGCTCATAGTAGCCGATTTAGCATCCACCCAGGAAGGAAGAAGATGTATAAGGACTTGTGTAATCAGTTCTGGTGGAAGCGGATGAAGCGTGATGTGATTGCTTTTGTCAAGAGGTGTTTGATCTGTCAACAGGTTAAGGCGGAGAGGCAGAGACCGGGTGGCGAGCTAAGGAGCTTAGAGATACCGGAGTGGAAGTGGGAACACATATCTATGGACTTTGTGACTCACTTGCCGAGGACTACTTCAGGTTGTGATGCCATTTGGGTGATCATTGACAGGCTGACGAAGGTAGCTCACTTCATTCCCTACAGTATGACGTACACATACTTGAGGATGGCTCAATTGTATGTCCGGGACATAGTGAGACTGCATGGGATTCCAGTGTCTATTGTGTCTGACAGAGATCCACGGTTCACATCTCATTTCTGGGGAGGTCTTCAGTCAGCTTTGGGTACTGAGTTGAGCTTGAGTACGGCATATCATCCCCAAACGGACGGTCAGACTGAGCGTACTATACAGACGCTCGAGGACATGCTGCAAGCTTGTGTGTTGGAGTTTGATGCCTCATGGCAAGCTTCTGTGGCCTTGGTAGAGTTTTCATACAACAACAGCTATCAGGCGAGTATTCAGATGGCTCCGTTTGAGGCTTTGTATGGTAGGCGTTGTAGGTCGCCATTGTACTGGGATGATTTAACCAGTAAAGTAGTGGGAGGACCTGAACTGATTCGGGAGATGGAGGATAAGGTAAAGATTATCCGTCAGAAAATGAAGGCAGCCCAGGACAGGCAAGCCGCCTATGCGAATAAACGGCGGAGACCGTTGGAATTTCAGTTGGGAGACAGGGTCTTTTTGAAGATTTCACCTTTCAGGGGTGTGGTTCGGTTCGGTATGCGTGGTAAATTGTCTCCGAGGTATGTGGGACCGTATGAGATTTTACAGCGCATCGGTACCTTGGCTTACCGTTTAGCACTGCCACCGTCGTTGTCTGGTATTCACAACGTGTTTCATGTATCTATGCTACGGAAGTATGAGCCGGATCCGTCGCATGTATTGCAGCCTTCTGAGGTTCAGCTAGATTCTGATGTATCTTATGAGGAACGACCAGTCAGGATTCTGGATAGGGCTGATCGCAGGCTTCGAAACAAAGTGATACCTATGGTAAAGGTACAGTGGGATCGCAGGGGTGTCGAAGAGGCCACATGGGAGACGGAGCAGCATATGGTGCAGCTCTACCCGAACTATTCTCTGGTATGTGATTTATGTTTAGTTTCTATTTGGGTAAGTGCATGCGATTTCGAGGGCGAAATCTTATAAGTAGGGGAGGGGAGTATTGTGATATCCCCGAAATAATTAATTGCAATTAGGGCATTAATTATGTTTATGTGATATTATGGCGATAATTAGATTATGTGTTGGGACTAATTATCTTGGTAAAATGCTTGTCACATGGTAGGCGTGACCCGGTAGAGCATTTCCGGGTACATGTTATACATGTTGGGATTTGGGTGTTATAATGGTTTAAATGATATGGGTTGTGTCTATTTGGTAATGCATGATTTTAATAGGGATCTTGATGCATTGTGGTAAAATACTTTTAAAATATCATGTTGGGGTATTCTACATACCATGCTTGTTTTTAGATGAACAATTAAAATCCCATAACATGACATGGGAGCCACTTGCATACTTTATATCCCATCACCCTCTCCATCAGCTTTTTGGTCCCTAAACCCCATCCACTCATCCATAAGCTGCTATTTTCGTTTTTGAAACAAGAGAGGAGGAGAAAGCTTGGAAAAAATGAGTCTTTTGTGTTTTCTTGCTTGAAACTTGGAGCTCAAGTGGTAAGCTTCCATTATGGTAGAGTTTTGTTGAATTTTGGTTGGGTTGTAGCTTGTTTTGGGGGTTAAAAAGGGGTAGATCTTGTTCCAACATCTTGTTTATGTTTGGGGTTGTATTTTAAGGTTGTTTTGTGGTTATATGTTGAGCATGGGAGTTGTTCTTGGTTGTATATGAGTTTAGGTGTTGTTGGAAGCTCATACATAGAAGTTTCTCGCTGGAACAGGGCTGCTCGATCGATCGAGATTAGGGTCCGATCGATCGAGCAAGGCAGAGCCTGAACAAGACGTGAAATGAGCTTACCGATCGATCGGTAATTTTTCCCGATCGATCGGTGTGATGTTTCGATCGATCGGAAAAATGGTTCGATCGATCGGTGGAGGCAGTGCTTGGATGCCTATTTTCTCTTCACTTGGCGATCGATCGGGGCTTAGATGGCGATCGATCGCAAGGCATAAAATGTGGATTTTGGGATTTTGTTTTAAATGATGTTATTTTTGGTAATGGTTCACTTATTGGCTTCTAATATGGATTCATGTAATTGTGTAGAACCATCCCAGGTAGCCACACATCAAAGGAGATAAAGTTCCACGACATCTCCACCTTTGGAACTAAGGTACGTAGTGAGACGTACGAGCATCGGACGGTAAAACGTATTTATTACGCTTTTGAATTGGCTATGCATTATGGTTGCACATGTGGTCTTATTTATGCATTATGGTTGCATATATAGTTGGAACATGCATTATGGTTGCATGTAATTGTGAGTCGAGGTTATATCACAGTGATGAAGAATACTTGCCGCCTTCATGTCGAGGCGATGATAGAATACTTGCCGCTGTCATATTTAGCGATGAAGAATATTTGCCGCAAACATGTCGAAGCGAAGGATCATGCCGCTGTCATGTTGATGCGAGGGATATTATGCCGCTAATATGTCGAAGCGAGGGGTATTAATGCCGTTGTCATGTAACGCGAGGGTATTATGCCACTGATATAATAAGACTGGGATTGGCCATTGATATACATGGAACGGATGCATGTCATGACATATATTATTGGTGTTATAATCAATTAATTGTGATTATGGTACAGGGACAACCAAGGGAGCTTTTATATGTGTTAAGTACAGGAAGTGATTTGCATTTTGGTTTATGCATTGAATTATGATCATATTTGTGATGTCCGGAAAAATTATTAATTGTCAAATGGATTTAATTATGATATTTATATGATGTGTCGGGATTTAATTCTTGGGTGTCAGACTTTGGACCGGAGTTGATATAAATGATTTCGAGATGAATTTATTATGTTAATTGAATTCAAGGAGATTCTTAAATACTTGGTCATATTATTTTGGATCGGAGTTAGAATAAATTATTCCGGGTTGAATTTATTGTGTAAATTAAATTCAAGGGATTTTTAATCATAGTGAATAACTTTCTTATTGGAGATCAATATTTAAGTGTTAATAGAAAAGGGTAGTAATGAAAATTGTATGGTATCTTTATAAGCAAGGTTGGAAATAAAAACACACATCTCACCATTTTTCACACATTAAAAATCGATTTCCCCCTTTCCCTCCTACACCTCTCGCGTCGCCTTCTTCCCAAAATTGGGCAGGGGGGGTTCAAGCTCGATTTTCACCCTGTTTCAGTCGATTCTTGTGCAGGTTTGTAGGTTAAATCTTTCCTCATTTCTTAAGCATGCTTTCTTGGTCATTTTTATGGATTTGTGTTCGATTTTAGGGCTCGAAATTCATGCTGTTTGGGGTTCGATTTTGACATGTTTTGGGGCGATTCTTCAGACTTTTTTGGACGATTTTTGGTTGATATTTGGTCGAAGCTATGATGTTATTTATTTCATGAATTCCTTGTTGTTTTGGCTTCCCCTGCTGCACGTGAACTTGCTGTCCTCTATGTCTTTCTGTTTGGATGATACATGTTGCTGGTTTAATCATGTTGTGGTCGAAAAATCTACTGCCATTTAGGTCGAAAAACATTGCTGATTGGAGTTCGATTTCTTCGGTTTAGGACTCGATTTTTCTGCTGTTTTCTGGCAGAACTTGCACATCTTTAGATTTCAAATTTTTGATGTAATATGGTTCGAATTTCTGTGCTGTTTTGGGGTCGATTCTGTGCATGTTCTTAATGAGAAAATATCATCATGTTAGTCTCTAAATTTAACTGGTTATCGTTCGAAAGTCGGATGTTATACATGTTCGAAATTATAGTACTTTGAGGCTGAGATCATGATGTTGTGTTGAGTTGAAACTTGTTGTTTTGCTTCGAAAATCATGCTGAAGGGTAGACATTTTGCAGTTGTTTTAAACGACATGTTGCTACAATTTTTGGAGAAATATTGTTGTCCAGGGGCTTTTGTTTTCTTGTTTGGTTGATATTTACTTCTTTGGGTTGGTGTTTTAGCATGGTTGAACATTAGTTAGTTGGTTGTACAATTGCTTCTCTGCATTTCATTTTTCCCCTGCTGCTAGGTCGATCAAGCTTGCTGCTGTGGTTAGGGATTTTGTTGGTGGTGAATCCTGCTTGTTTTCTTATTGGTTCTAGCATATATTGAGTTGTTGTGGTTTGTTTTAGTTTAACAAAAATCGTACAAACTAGGATGATATGGCAAGAGAATGTAGTATGGATGTATTGATCTAATTGATGAAACCCATCATTGAGTTATTGATATTGAATTAATAATGAGTTATTGATTTATGATATGGATATGGAAGTAAGAAATATATGATGGTTATGAATTGCTTTGATTTCGAGCTAATATTGAATGAATATTCGATATAGACTCTTCAGGAGACTTCGAACGTTGATGATAGCTTGTTCATGTTGTCTACTATAAGGTACGTGGTGACGTACGAGCAGGTATATCTAGTATCTATACATTCATGTATACATGCAATTTTGAATATAATGATTCAGGTAAGTGTTTGACTTTAATAATTGAGCTCCATATACGAGTTATGGGGGACACGTAGTGGTACGTGATCCAATGTTACTTGTTGAGTAGTGATGCATTGGACATGAGCAATATGAGAAAGTATCGAGAATGAGATGGTGGGATCACCAGGGTTACATTGGGATAACCAGGTTCACATTGATGTTGAACTATTTATGTTTGAGCATAAATAATATATTGTCATTGTATTGAATTCATAAGTGTTGTTGAGTATTACATTTTCAGTGACAATACTAAACTTGACATTATGAAGTGCGTGAGTTTGAAACAGGAACAGTGTGTGGAAGCTATACAGATTCGGAATTGTACAGGGAGTATATTTTATGAGTTTGAATAATCTAAATTGTTGCATTATGATTTCGTATGTTGATTTGTGATCGAATATTGAGTTGGAGTGTGCTCACCCTGTGTGGGGGCTGTTTCTGTTGAAACAGGTACAACAGGTACGATGATGCTTTGGCGTACTAGGCTCGAACCTTGTTGGATGATGCTTCCAGGAGCATAGTGTGAGATTGAGCCGATATACGAGGTTGAGCGGTTGGTATTTATACTAACTATGTATCCGGATGTGTATCCGTTATTCGTTGCTCTTCTGTGAGCACTTGTATGTGTATATGGACTGTATAAGGGTGTTGAAACCCACTTTTGTTGTCTTATTAGTGTGGTGTCTTCCCTGGCCGGGAATTTACTCGTGTTTCTATATTCTGTTTAATATTGTGTTGTCCCTGGTCGGGAATTATATTATGTGATGAGTTTTTATTTTCGGATAGCTCAGTTTGTGGGGAGACTCTGCCCAAATTTTTATAAAAACCCACAATGCAAAAGTGGTATAATGGGGATGGTATTGGGTGAAACCCCTGAGTCTATTTGTTGGTAGAGATGAACATATAATGTTGAGCATTTGTTTGTGTCTTGGAATTATGGGAAACAAGTAATGATTCGTTTTAAAGAATGAAAAGAAAATGAAAAATTTATACACATACGACGTCATAAATGAACTAATGACGAGTTTAAGTGTTGGGGCCTTACATTAGTGGTATCAGAGCAGTGGTTGCTCTTTGGGGCTGTTAAGGGCCTATGAAGTTATTGATAGCACATATTTATGCATGATGGCATTAATGTTGTATGACACAACTAGTTGTTTATGTGCTTTTATGATATGAAAAGTGGTGTTGCTAATCATTGTAATTGCAGGAATCGTGTAGAATGCGATGGGATGGCATTAACGGTAATGTCTGGCACTCCATATGTTATGTTCTAAGGAATCTGATTTTGTAGGAAAATCAGGAAATGGAAATGTGAGACGTACGGCTTCGGACGGTAAAACGTGTTACACATTTGATTATGTATATCGTGGATAGTGAACCCTTACATGTGATGGTATATGTGAAATGATAGTGATATATATTGTGATAATGGAATCAACTGTTGTGCTTGATTATTGTGGTAGAATTGATGAATGTTCCGGTAGCCTTTATCTCCGAGCGAGGGAGGTACTTGCCGCTGTCATGACTAAGCGAGGTAACATGCCGCTGTCATTGTCGAAGCGAGGGGTCCTAAAATTCCGCTGTTGTATTGGGACCGGAACAGTCACAATTCTAGTGATTAATGTGGAATATTGTGGTTATATGGTATCGATCATTATATTGTGAACTGTTGTATTAACCTGGATGCAGGTACAGGGAGCTAGTGGAAGTTCCGGTAGTTGTTATATTCGAGCGAGGGAGGTACTTGCCGCTGTCATATGAAGCGATGGTAGTATGATATTTGCCGCTGTCATGTCTAAGCGAGGTAACATGCCGTTGTCATTGTCGAAGCGAGGGATATCATATGATGCCGCTATATGTCGAAGCGAGGGGTCCTAAAATTCCGCTGGTATAACAAGACCGGAACAACCACATTATTCGATATTGATATTGATGTCTCATTCCGCTATATTGGTTGGCGATGGTTCATGCCGCCAAGTGTATTGATAGCGATGTCTCATTCCGCTATATTGGTTGGCGATGGTTCATGCCGCCATGTGTATTGATAGCGATGTCTCATTCCGCTATATTGGTTGGCGAGGGTTCATGCCGCCATGTGTATTGATAGCGATGTCTCATTCCGCTATATTGATTGGCGATGGTTTATGCCGCCGGGTACATGTATAGCGATGCCTCTTTCTGATATGTCAATGGCGATGGCTCATGCCGCCAGACATGTGTTTATTGATGGTGCATTCCGCTGATTCCATGGCGATGGTTCTTGCCGCCGATTATATATATTGCGACGTCTCATCGCTATTCGGTTGATGGTGAGTATATCAATTTGTGTACTGATATGAACTCATATTTTGTGAAATATTTATGATTGAGAGCAGGGACAATTTAAAGGATCAAGTGTGGATCAACTGTGTACAGTAAGTGTTATTACATCTTATTGTTTTAAGAATGTATATTCATTGTGATTATGGATATTATGTATGCCAGCGTTGGCGATGAGCATTATGTACCGCCGTAGGGCGATGAAGATTGATGCATCGCTATGTGTTAGCAATGAATATTTTTAGTACCGTTATTGTGATTAACGATGAATGATGTTGTATCGCAATTGCGTTAGCAATGAGTATTGATGATGCTTTGATTGCAGTTGGCAATAGAAGTTGTGCTATGTACAGTTATGTTATTGCTCATTGGGTATATGTGATTTAGGCCCAAGAGGATATTGGATCGGTTCAGGAGGACAAAATATCGAGGTAAACCGTTTCAGTTGGTTGAACATATTGATATATGTTGATTCGAGTTATTTTGTTGATTCATATTGATTTTGAAATCATGTACATGTAGAAAAGTTGATAATAGAATTGAAGTGGAACCTAGATGTGTCATTCATATTTTATTGCGGTAATAAGGCAAGAATGGGTGTAACCTCTGTGATAGCACTCTCATATCTACGGTGTGTAGTGATGAGATATTGAAAATAGATGTTAATCATGTTGTGACAATAATTATTGTTGTGAAAGCATGCTAGTTTTGTATGTGGTGGGATTAATAATTGATTAATCACCTATTATGTTGAATGGAATACAATCAGATAGACATGAGTTTAATGAGTGTGTCACGGGATGGCATGAGTATGTCACGGGATGACGCGTGATTACTACGAATGTCGTGTGTGGACATGTGTTCATTGTGAATATTCATGATTAATGAATTATTATGTTTCGAGGATGAGTTAAAGATTGATATAAATTGCGTCATTAAAGCATGCAACTGATTCTTATGTTAAATTTCAATCACTCTATGTGATAGTGTGCAGTAGCATGTTGTGTATAGAACTGCGAGAAACTTATGATGAAGGAATTAGTGTTTGATGACAGAAACATTATGGATGTCGAAATGCGTAAATGACAAGGTACGTGTTATGTTACTAGTATTTGAGAAATACTAACGGGATTATTTTGGTACTTGTCCTATGACAGATAATAATTGGGTGAAGTAATATGGAAATGTTGATACTTAAGAGTATGTGAGTGCTGTGATTAACATGATATTATGGTGCCATTGTGTATTGTAGATGATTCCATCTACGAAGGTATGTCACGAACTATTCGATATTGATGTTGATGCCTTGTGTTAGATGAGTATAATCGTGACATGAAAATATTGGTGTTAAGCCATTTATCATGATTTGATACTGATGGTCTGTGGCTATTGGTGTGTATAATGTGTATATGCGTATGTGAGAATGACTAATGGGTTTTCTAGTCATTACCTTGCACCAGATAATAGCCAGGAGATGATATAGGAAAGATTGATGCATAAAGGCTCAAGAGTACCGTTACTTCATACGGACGATGGTGATGATGTGCGGATAAGTTGCATACATTTGCAGCGACATAGGTATGAAGTTAATTAAGATAAATGTTGATGTATGGTCATATATTCTTGAATATACATGATATGCATGGATTGCATGATTTATCGATTTTATGATGTGTACTATGATGAAAGTAAATTGTGACGGATTTAGATCTTGTGCAAGGAAACTGTACCGATGCGACTACACAGGTACTGAAGTATGACAAGAAGTGCTTGATTGCTAAACGGTGTAAGTGTTGACTTTTATGAACTGTTAGCAATTTCCTTGACAAGTTAATTATAGGAATGAGCTTTTGAAATGTAAACAAATTGAACAAGGCAAGTATGATGTTAACCTCGTATTGATTACATGAATAGAGGAATTCATGTATTAGATTATTAAATACTAATGTTGGGATGGAGTAAAGTGATGTGAATTGCAGTATTGCGATCGTTGGTGCAGTGGGGCACATGTGTGAGCCGTGATGATCAGGTGACTGTCATACTACGGATGGTAAAGTCACTATCTTGAGCTATATACGGTACGTAAATTTTACAGCTGGCTTTTATGGTAAGCATGCTTTTAAATTTCGAGGACGAAATTTTATTAGTTGGGGAGAATTGTGATGTCCGGAAAAATTATTAATTGTCAAATGGATTTAATTATGATATTTATATGATGTGTCGGGATTTAATTCTTGGGTGTCAGACTTTGGACCGGAGTTGATATAAATGATTTCGAGATGAATTTATTATGTTAATTGAATTCAAGGAGATTCTTAAATACTTGGTCATATTATTTTGGATCGGAGTTAGAATAAATTATTCCGGGTTGAATTTATTGTGTAAATTAAATTCAAGGGATTTTTAATCATAGTGAATAACTTTCTTATTGGAGATCAATATTTAAGTGTTAATAGAAAAGGGTAGTAATGAAAATTGTATGGTATCTTTATAAGCAAGGTTGGAAATAAAAACACACATCTCACCATTTTTCACACATTAAAAATCGATTTCCCCCTTTCCCTCCTACACCTCTCGCGTCGCCTTCTTCCCAAAATTGGGCAGGGGGGGTTCAAGCTCGATTTTCACCCTGTTTCAGTCGATTCTTGTGCAGGTTTGTAGGTTAAATCTTTCCTCATTTCTTAAGCATGCTTTCTTGGTCATTTTTATGGATTTGTGTTCGATTTTAGGGCTCGAAATTCATGCTGTTTGGGGTTCGATTTTGACATGTTTTGGGGCGATTCTTCAGACTTTTTTGGACGATTTTTGGTTGATATTTGGTCGAAGCTATGATGTTATTTATTTCATGAATTCCTTGTTGTTTTGGCTTCCCCTGCTGCACGTGAACTTGCTGTCCTCTATGTCTTTCTGTTTGGATGATACATGTTGCTGGTTTAATCATGTTGTGGTCGAAAAATCTACTGCCATTTAGGTCGAAAAACATTGCTGATTGGAGTTCGATTTCTTCGGTTTAGGACTCGATTTTTCTGCTGTTTTCTGGCAGAACTTGCACATCTTTAGATTTCAAATTTTTGATGTAATATGGTTCGAATTTCTGTGCTGTTTTGGGGTCGATTCTGTGCATGTTCTTAATGAGAAAATATCATCATGTTAGTCTCTAAATTTAACTGGTTATCGTTCGAAAGTCGGATGTTATACATGTTCGAAATTATAGTACTTTGAGGCTGAGATCATGATGTTGTGTTGAGTTGAAACTTGTTGTTTTGCTTCGAAAATCATGCTGAAGGGTAGACATTTTGCAGTTGTTTTAAACGACATGTTGCTACAATTTTTGGAGAAATATTGTTGTCCAGGGGCTTTTGTTTTCTTGTTTGGTTGATATTTACTTCTTTGGGTTGGTGTTTTAGCATGGTTGAACATTAGTTAGTTGGTTGTACAATTGCTTCTCTGCATTTCATTTTTCCCCTGCTGCTAGGTCGATCAAGCTTGCTGCTGTGGTTAGGGATTTTGTTGGTGGTGAATCCTGCTTGTTTTCTTATTGGTTCTAGCATATATTGAGTTGTTGTGGTTTGTTTTAGTTTAACAAAAATCGTACAAACTAGGATGATATGGCAAGAGAATGTAGTATGGATGTATTGATCTAATTGATGAAACCCATCATTGAGTTATTGATATTGAATTAATAATGAGTTATTGATTTATGATATGGATATGGAAGTAAGAAATATATGATGGTTATGAATTGCTTTGATTTCGAGCTAATATTGAATGAATATTCGATATAGACTCTTCAGGAGACTTCGAACGTTGATGATAGCTTGTTCATGTTGTCTACTATAAGGTACGTGGTGACGTACGAGCAGGTATATCTAGTATCTATACATTCATGTATACATGCAATTTTGAATATGATGATTCAGGTAAGTGTTTGACTTTAATAATTGAGCTCCATATACGAGTTATGGGGGACACGTAGTGGTACGTGATCCAATGTTACTTGTTGAGTAGTGATGCATTGGACATGAGCAATATGAGAAAGTATCGAGAATGAGATGGTGGGATCACCAGGGTTACATTGGGATAACCAGGTTCACATTGATGTTGAACTATTTATGTTTGAGCATAAATAATATATTGTCATTGTATTGAATTCATAAGTGTTGTTGAGTATTACATTTTCAGTGACAATACTAAACTTGACATTATGAAGTGCGTGAGTTTGAAACAGGAACAGTGTGTGGAAGCTATACAGATTCGGAATTGTACAGGGAGTATATTTTATGAGTTTGAATAATCTAAATTGTTGCATTATGATTTCGTATGTTGATTTGTGATCGAATATTGAGTTGGAGTGTGCTCACCCTGTGTGGGGGCTGTTTCTGTTGAAACAGGTACAACAGGTACGATGATGCTTTGGCGTACTAGGCTCGAACCTTGTTGGATGATGCTTCCAGGAGCATAGTGTGAGATTGAGCCGATATACGAGGTTGAGCGGTTGGTATTTATACTAACTATGTATCCGGATGTGTATCCGTTATTCGTTGCTCTTCTGTGAGCACTTGTATGTGTATATGGACTGTATAAGGGTGTTGAAACCCACTTTTGTTGTCTTATTAGTGTGGTGTCTTCCCTGGCCGGGAATTTACTCGTGTTTCTATATTCTGTTTAATATTGTGTTGTCCCTGGTCGGGAATTATATTATGTGATGAGTTTTTATTTTCGGATAGCTCAGTTTGTGGGGAGACTCTGCCCAAATTTTTATAAAAACCCACAATGCAAAAGTGGTATAATGGGGATGGTATTGGGTGAAACCCCTGAGTCTATTTGTTGGTAGAGATGAACATATAATGTTGAGCATTTGTTTGTGTCTTGGAATTATGGGAAACAAGTAATGATTCGTTTTAAAGAATGAAAAGAAAATGAAAAATTTATACACATACGACGTCATAAATGAACTAATGACGAGTTTAAGTGTTGGGGCCTTACATTAGTGGTATCAGAGCAGTGGTTGCTCTTTGGGGCTGTTAAGGGCCTATGAAGTTATTGATAGCACATATTTATGCATGATGGCATTAATGTTGTATGACACAACTAGTTGTTTATGTGCTTTTATGATATGAAAAGTGGTGTTGCTAATCATTGTAATTGCAGGAATCGTGTAGAATGCGATGGGATGGCATTAACGGTAATGTCTGGCACTCCATATGTTATGTTCTAAGGAATCTGATTTTGTAGGAAAATCAGGAAATGGAAATGTGAGACGTACGGCTTCGGACGGTAAAACGTGTTACACATTTGATTATGTATATCGTGGATAGTGAACCCTTACATGTGATGGTATATGTGAAATGATAGTGATATATATTGTGATAATGGAATCAACTGTTGTGCTTGATTATTGTGGTAGAATTGATGAATGTTCCGGTAGCCTTTATCTCCGAGCGAGGGAGGTACTTGCCGCTGTCATGACTAAGCGAGGTAACATGCCGCTGTCATTGTCGAAGCGAGGGGTCCTAAAATTCCGCTGTTGTATTGGGACCGGAACAGTCACAATTCTAGTGATTAATGTGGAATATTGTGGTTATATGGTATCGATCATTATATTGTGAACTGTTGTATTAACCTGGATGCAGGTACAGGGAGCTAGTGGAAGTTCCGGTAGTTGTTATATTCGAGCGAGGGAGGTACTTGCCGCTGTCATATGAAGCGATGGTAGTATGATATTTGCCGCTGTCATGTCTAAGCGAGGTAACATGCCGTTGTCATTGTCGAAGCGAGGGATATCATATGATGCCGCTATATGTCGAAGCGAGGGGTCCTAAAATTCCGCTGCTATAACAAGACCGGAACAACCACATTATTCGATATTGATATTGATGTCTCATTCCGCTATATTGGTTGGCGATGGTTCATGCCGCCAAGTGTATTGATAGCGATGTCTCATTCCGCTATATTGGTTGGCGATGGTTCATGCCGCCATGTGTATTGATAGCGATGTCTCATTCCGCTATATTGGTTGGCGAGGGTTCATGCCGCCATGTGTATTGATAGCGATGTCTCATTCCGCTATATTGATTGGCGATGGTTTATGCCGCCGGGTACATGTATAGCGATGCCTCTTTCTGATATGTCAATGGCGATGGCTCATGCCGCCAGACATGTGTTTATTGATGGTGCATTCCGCTGATTCCATGGCGATGGTTCTTGCCGCCGATTATATATATTGCGACGTCTCATCGCTATTCGGTTGATGGTGAGTATATCAATTTGTGTACTGATATGAACTCATATTTTGTGAAATATTTATGATTGAGAGCAGGGACAATTTAAAGGATCAAGTGTGGATCAACTGTGTACAGTAAGTGTTATTACATCTTATTGTTTTAAGAATGTATATTCATTGTGATTATGGATATTATGTATGCCAGCGTTGGCGATGAGCATTATGTACCGCCGTAGGGCGATGAAGATTGATGCATCGCTATGTGTTAGCAATGAATATTTTTAGTACCGTTATTGTGATTAACGATGAATGATGTTGTATCGCAATTGCGTTAGCAATGAGTATTGATGATGCTTTGATTGCAGTTGGCAATAGAAGTTGTGCTATGTACAGTTATGTTATTGCTCATTGGGTATATGTGATTTAGGCCCAAGAGGATATTGGATCGGTTCAGGAGGACAAAATATCGAGGTAAACCGTTTCAGTTGGTTGAACATATTGATATATGTTGATTCGAGTTATTTTGTTGATTCATATTGATTTTGAAATCATGTACATGTAGAAAAGTTGATAATAGAATTGAAGTGGAACCTAGATGTGTCATTCATATTTTATTGCGGTAATAAGGCAAGAATGGGTGTAACCTCTGTGATAGCACTCTCATATCTACGGTGTGTAGTGATGAGATATTGAAAATAGATGTTAATCATGTTGTGACAATAATTATTGTTGTGAAAGCATGCTAGTTTTGTATGTGGTGGGATTAATAATTGATTAATCACCTATTATGTTGAATGGAATACAATCAGATAGACATGAGTTTAATGAGTGTGTCACGGGATGGCATGAGTATGTCACGGGATGACGCGTGATTACTACGAATGTCGTGTGTGGACATGTGTTCATTGTGAATATTCATGATTAATGAATTATTATGTTTCGAGGATGAGTTAAAGATTGATATAAATTGCGTCATTAAAGCATGCAACTGATTCTTATGTTAAATTTCAATCACTCTATGTGATAGTGTGCAGTAGCATGTTGTGTATAGAACTGCGAGAAACTTATGATGAAGGAATTAGTGTTTGATGACAGAAACATTATGGATGTCGAAATGCGTAAATGACAAGGTACGTGTTATGTTACTAGTATTTGAGAAATACTAACGGGATTATTTTGGTACTTGTCCTATGACAGATAATAATTGGGTGAAGTAATATGGAAATGTTGATACTTAAGAGTATGTGAGTGCTGTGATTAACATGATATTATGGTGCCATTGTGTATTGTAGATGATTCCATCTACGAAGGTATGTCACGAACTATTCGATATTGATGTTGATGCCTTGTGTTAGATGAGTATAATCGTGACATGAAAATATTGGTGTTAAGCCATTTATCATGATTTGATACTGATGGTCTGTGGCTATTGGTGTGTATAATGTGTATATGCGTATGTGAGAATGACTAATGGGTTTTCTAGTCATTACCTTGCACCAGATAATAGCCAGGAGATGATATAGGAAAGATTGATGCATAAAGGCTCAAGAGTACCGTTACTTCATACGGACGATGGTGATGATGTGCGGATAAGTTGCATACATTTGCAGCGACATAGGTATGAAGTTAATTAAGATAAATGTTGATGTATGGTCATATATTCTTGAATATACATGATATGCATGGATTGCATGATTTATCGATTTTATGATGTGTACTATGATGAAAGTAAATTGTGACGGATTTAGATCTTGTGCAAGGAAACTGTACCGATGCGACTACACAGGTACTGAAGTATGACAAGAAGTGCTTGATTGCTAAACGGTGTAAGTGTTGACTTTTATGAACTGTTAGCAATTTCCTTGACAAGTTAATTATAGGAATGAGCTTTTGAAATGTAAACAAATTGAACAAGGCAAGTATGATGTTAACCTCGTATTGATTACATGAATAGAGGAATTCATGTATTAGATTATTAAATACTAATGTTGGGATGGAGTAAAGTGATGTGAATTGCAGTATTGCGATCGTTGGTGCAGTGGGGCACATGTGTGAGCCGTGATGATCAGGTGACTGTCATACTACGGATGGTAAAGTCACTATCTTGAGCTATATACGGTACGTAAATTTTACAGCTGGCTTTTATGGTAAGCATGCTTTTAAATTTCGAGGACGAAATTTTATTAGTTGGGGAGAATTGTGATGTCCGGAAAAATTATTAATTGTCAAATGGATTTAATTATGATATTTATATGATGTGTCGGGATTTAATTCTTGGGTGTCAGACTTTGGACCGGAGTTGATATAAATGATTTCGAGATGAATTTATTATGTTAATTGAATTCAAGGAGATTCTTAAATACTTGGTCATATTATTTTGGATCGGAGTTAGAATAAATTATTCCGGGTTGAATTTATTGTGTAAATTAAATTCAAGGGATTTTTAATCATAGTGAATAACTTTCTTATTGGAGATCAATATTTAAGTGTTAATAGAAAAGGGTAGTAATGAAAATTGTATGGTATCTTTATAAGCAAGGTTGGAAATAAAAACACACATCTCACCATTTTTCACACATTAAAAATTGATTTCCCCCTTTCCCTCCTACACCTCTCGCGTCGCCTTCTTCCCAAAATTGGGCAGGGGGGGTTCAAGCTCGATTTTCACCCTGTTTCAGTCGATTCTTGTGCAGGTTTGTAGGTTAAATCTTTCCTCATTTCTTAAGCATGCTTTCTTGGTCATTTTTATGGATTTGTGTTCGATTTTAGGGCTCGAAATTCATGCTGTTTGGGGTTCGATTTTGACATGTTTTGGGGCGATTCTTCAGACTTTTTTGGACGATTTTTGGTTGATATTTGGTCGAAGCTATGATGTTATTTATTTCATGAATTCCTTGTTGTTTTGGCTTCCCCTGCTGCACGTGAACTTGCTGTCCTCTATGTCTTTCTGTTTGGATGATACATGTTGCTGGTTTAATCATGTTGTGGTCGAAAAATCTACTGCCATTTAGGTCGAAAAACATTGCTGATTGGAGTTCGATTTCTTCGGTTTAGGACTCGATTTTTCTGCTGTTTTCTGGCAGAACTTGCACATCTTTAGATTTCAAATTTTTGATGTAATATGGTTCGAATTTCTGTGCTGTTTTGGGGTCGATTCTGTGCATGTTCTTAATGAGAAAATATCATCATGTTAGTCTCTAAATTTAACTGGTTATCGTTCGAAAGTCGGATGTTATACATGTTCGAAATTATAGTACTTTGAGGCTGAGATCATGATGTTGTGTTGAGTTGAAACTTGTTGTTTTGCTTCGAAAATCATGCTGAAGGGTAGACATTTTGCAGTTGTTTTAAACGACATGTTGCTACAATTTTTGGAGAAATATTGTTGTCCAGGGGCTTTTGTTTTCTTGTTTGGTTGATATTTACTTCTTTGGGTTGGTGTTTTAGCATGGTTGAACATTAGTTAGTTGGTTGTACAATTGCTTCTCTGCATTTCATTTTTCCCCTGCTGCTAGGTCGATCAAGCTTGCTGCTGTGGTTAGGGATTTGTTGGTGGTGAATCTTGCTTGTTTTCTTATTGGTTCTAGCATATATTGAGTTGTTGTGGTTTGTTTTAGTTTAACAAAAATCGTACAAACTAGGATGATATGGCAAGAGAATGTAGTATGGATGTATTGATCTAATTGATGAACCATCATTGAGTTATTGATATTGAATTAATAATGAGTTATTGATTTATGATATGGATATGGAAGTAAGAAATATATGATGGTTATGAATTGCTTTGATTTCGAGCTAATATTGAATGAATATTCGATATAGACTCTTCAGGAGACTTCGAACGTTGATGATAGCTTGTTCATGTTGTCTACTATAAGGTACGTGGTGACGTACGAGCAGGTATATCTAGTATCTATACATTCATGTATACATGCAATTTTGAATATGATGATTCAGGTAAGTGTTTGACTTTAATAATTGAGCTCCATATACGAGTTATGGGGGACACGTAGTGGTACGTGATCCAATGTTACTTGTTGAGTAGTGATGCATTGGACATGAGCAATATGAGAAAGTATCGAGAATGAGATGGTGGGATCACCAGGGTTACATTGGGATAACCAGGTTCACATTGATGTTGAACTATTTATGTTTGAGCATAAATAATATATTGTCATTGTATTGAATTCATAAGTGTTGTTGAGTATTACATTTTCAGTGACAATACTAAACTTGACATTATGAAGTGCGTGAGTTTGAAACAGGAACAGTGTGTGGAAGCTATACAGATTCGGAATTGTACAGGGAGTATATTTTATGAGTTTGAATAATCTAAATTGTTGCATTATGATTTCGTATGTTGATTTGTGATCGAATATTGAGTTGGAGTGTGCTCACCCTGTGTGGGGGCTGTTTCTGTTGAAACAGGTACAACAGGTACGATGATGCTTTGGCGTACTAGGCTCGAACCTTGTTGGATGATGCTTCCAGGAGCATAGTGTGAGATTGAGCCGATATACGAGGTTGAGCGGTTGGTATTTATACTAACTATGTATCCGGATGTGTATCCGTTATTCGTTGCTCTTCTGTGAGCACTTGTATGTGTATATGGACTGTATAAGGGTGTTGAAACCCACTTTTGTTGTCTTATTAGTGTGGTGTCTTCCCTGGCCGGGAATTTACTCGTGTTTCTATATTCTGTTTAATATTGTGTTGTCCCTGGTCGGGAATTATATTATGTGATGAGTTTTTATTTTCGGATAGCTCAGTTTGTGGGGAGACTCTGCCCAAATTTTTATAAAAACCCACAATGCAAAAGTGGTATAATGGGGATGGTATTGGGTGAAACCCCTGAGTCTATTTGTTGGTAGAGATGAACATATAATGTTGAGCATTTGTTTGTGTCTTGGAATTATGGGAAACAAGTAATGATTCGTTTTAAAGAATGAAAAGAAAATGAAAAATTTATACACATACGACGTCATAAATGAACTAATGACGAGTTTAAGTGTTGGGGCCTTACAATATTATTGTGAATATGATTTATATACATGCTCATGGTTTGGGGTTGTTCCTGTAGGTACTTTTGGGCGGACGGCTAAGGCGGGTTGATGCAGTGAGCCAGTGAGGAGTGCTTTTGGCATAACAGGCTTAATTTTAGTATAGTCTCACTCTAGGAGTAGTGTAAAGCTATAGGATTAGCATTCATTGGTTGAGAATGTAACTAATCCCTTTTGGAACTTCATTTTGGCCATGTAATTAATAGCTCAGGGCTTATACTATTATGCATGGAAATTTTATTTACGCCATTAATCCGCACTTAAGGGAACTAGGGTCCTTAACACCTTGTTCAATTGTCGATAGTCAATACATAGTCGCATTGTCCCCATCATTCTTTATTAACAAACAATACTGGACGCACCCCAAGGCGATACACTAGGACGTATTGTACCCCTGTCCCAATAATCTTGCAATTGATTGTGATTCTTGCAATTCAGTTGGCTTCCGATAAGGAGCTCGTGAATTGCAGAAGTACCAGGTATCAAATCTCCGAGCGAGGGAGGTACTTGCCGCTGTCATGACTCAGCGAGGTAACACATCCGCTGTCATTGTCGAAGCAGGGGTCCTAAAATTCCGCTGTTGTATTGGGACCGGAACAGTCACAATTCTAGTGATTAATGTGGAATATTGTGGTTATATGGTATCGATCATTATATTGTGAACTGTTGTATTAACCTGGATGCAGGTACAGGGAGCTAGTGGAAGTTCCGGTAGTTGTTATATTCGAGCGAGGAGGTACTTGCCGCTGTCATATTAAGCGATGGTAGTATGATATTTGCCGCTGTCATGTCTAAGCGAGGTAACATGCCGTTGTCATTGTCGAAGCGAGGGATATCATATGATGCCGCTATATGTCGAAGCGAGGGGTCCTAAAATTCCGCTGGTATAACAGACCGGAACAACCACATTATTCGATATTGATATTGATGTCTCATTCCGCTCTATTGGTTGGCGATGGTTCATGCCGCCAAGTGTATTGATAGCGATGTCTCATTCCGCTATAATTGGTTGGCGATGGGTTCATGCCGCCATGTGTATTGATAGCGATGTCTCATTCCGCTATATTGGTGGCGAGGGTTCATGCCGCCATGTGTATTGATAGCGATGTCTCATTCCGCTATATTGATTGGCGATGGTTTATGCCGCCGGGGTACATGTATAGCGATGCCTCTTTCTGATATGTCAATGGCGATGGCTCATGCCGCCAGACATGTGTTTATTGATGGTGCATTCCGCTGATTCCATGGCGATGGTTCTTGCCGCCGATTATATATATTGCGACGTCTCAATCGCTATTCGGTTGATGTGAGTATATCAATTTTGTGTACTGATATGAACTCATATTTTGTGAAATATTTATGATTGAGAGCAGGGGAACAATTTAAAGGATCAAGTGTGGATCAACTGTGTACAGTAAGTGTTATTACATCTTATTGTTTTAAGAATGTATATTCAGTGTGATTATGGATATTATGTATGTCCAGCGGTGGCGATGAGCATTATGTACCGCCGTAGGGCGATGAAGATTGATGCATCGCTATGTGTTAGCAATGAATATTTTTAGTACGTTATTGTGATTAACGATGAATGATGGTTTGTATCGCAATGCGTTAGCAATGAGTATTGATGGATGCATTGATTGCAGTTGGCAATAGAAGTTGTGCCTATGTACAGTTATGTTAGGTGCTCATTGGGTATATGTGATTAGGCCCAAGAGGATATTGGATCGTTCAGGAGGACAAAATATCGAGGTAAACCGTTTCAGTTGGTTGAACATATTGATATATGTTGATTCGAGTTATTTTGGTTGATTCATATTGATTTTGAAAATCATGTACTGTAGAAAAGTTGATAATAGAATTGAAGTGGAACCTAGATGTGTCATTCATATTTTATTGCGGTAATAGGCAAAGAATGGGTTGGTAACCTCTGTGATAGCACTCTCATATCTACGGTGTGTAGTGATGAGATATTGAAAATAGATGTTAATCATGTTGTGACAATAATTATTGTTGTGAAAGCATGCTAGTTTTGTAGTGGTGGGATTAATAATTGATTAATCAACCTATTATGTTGAATGGAATACAATCAGATAGACATGAGTTTAATGAGTGTGTCACGGGATGGCATGAGTATGTCACGGATGACGCGTGATTTCTACGAATGTCGTTTGTGGACTGTGTTCATTGTGAATATTCATGATTAATGAATTATTATGTTTCGAGGATGAGTTAAAGATTGGATATAAATTGCGTCATTAAAGCATGCAACTGATTCTTATGTTAAATTTCATCACTCTATGTGATAGTGTGCAGTAGCATGTTGTATAGAACTGCGAGAAACTTATGATGAAGGAATTAGTGTTTGATGACAAAACATTATGGATGTCGAAGTGCGTAAATGACAAGGTACGTGTTAAGCTATACTAGTATTTGAGAAATACTAACGGGATTATTTTGGTACTAATCCTATGACAGATAATAATTGGGTGAAGTGTATGGAAATGTTGAGTGGAGTGTGCTCACCCTGTGTGGGGGCTGTTTCTGTTGAAACAGGTTACAACAGGTACGATGATGCTTTGGCGTACTAGGCTCGAACCTTGTTGGATGAGCTTCCAGGAGCATAGTGTGAGATTGAGCCGATATACGAGGTTGAGCGGTTGGTATTTATACTAACTATGTATCCGGATGTGTATCCGTTATTCGTTGCTCTTCTGTGAGCACTTGTATGTGTATATGGACTGTATAAGGGTGTTGAAACCCACTTTTGTTGTCTTATTAGTGTGGTGTCTTCCCTGGCCGGGAATTTACTCGTGTTTCTATATTCTGTTTAATATTGTGTTGTCCCTGGTCGGGAATTATATTATGTGATGAGTTTTTATTTTCGGATAGCTCAGTTTGTGGGAGACTCTGCCCAAATTTTTATAAAAAACCCACAATGCAAAAGTTGTATAATGGGGATGGATATTGGGTGAAACCCCTGAGTCTATTTGTGGTAGAGATGAACATATAATGTTGAAGCATTTGTTTGTGTCTTGGAATTATGGGAAACAAGTAATGATTCGTTTTAAAGAATGAAAAGAAATGAAAAATTTATACACATACGACGGTCATAATGAACTAATGACGAGTTTAAGTGTGTGGGGCCTTACAATATTATTGTGAATATGATTTATATACATGCTCATGGTTTTCGGGGTTGTTCCTGTAGGTACTTTTGGGGCGGACGGGCTAAGGCGGGTTGATGCAGTGAGCCAGTGAGGAGTGCTTTTGGCATAACAGGCTTAATTTTAGTATAGTCTCTACTCTAGGAGTAGTGTAAAGCTATAGGATTAGCATTCATTGGTGAGAATGTAACTAATCCCTTTTGGAACTTCATTTTGGCCATGTAATTTAATAGTCAGGGCTATACTATTATGCATGGAAATTTTATTTACGCCATTAATCCGCACTTAAGGAACTAGGGTCCTTACACCTTGTTCAATTGTCGATAGTCAATACATAGTCGCATTGTCCCATCATTCTTCTTAACAAACAATACTGGAGCACCCCAAGGCGATACACTAGGACGTATGTACCCCTTGTCCAATAAATCTTGCAATTGAGTTTTCAATTCTTGCAATTCAGTTGGTGCCATCCGATAAGGAGCTCGTGAAATTGCAGAAGTACCAGGTATCAAATCAATACCAAATTCTACTTCTCGACTCGGTGGGAATCCAGGTATCTCATCTGGAAACACATCCGCATATTCTGCAACCACTGGTATCTCCTCCACTTTCCTTTCTCTTTTCTGTTCAGTTACATCAAGGGAATAAATCAAATAACCCGCATGTCCACGCTCTAACAAACGCGACATTCGGATTGCTGATATCAAAGGAATCCTCGCCCTCGATCCTTGGCCATAGAAGAACCATTGATTTCCAGTATCAGACTGAAATTTCACAATCTTCTGACAACAATCCACAACAGATTGATATTTACTTAACACATCAATTCCAAGGATGCAATCAAAATCTGTCATATCTAACACAATCAAATCAGCTTGTAGTCCATACTCAGTCTCAAACTGAATATCACAATCAGACACACTCTGACAAGTCATCACAGTAGTTCCCATGGGTGTCGAGACATAAAGAGGCATCAACAGTGGAGACGAGCATATATGATACTGATCAATAAAAGCTTGTGCAATAAAAGAATGTGATGCACCAGTATCAATCAAAAGTAAAGCTGGATAAGTAAACAAAGTACACTTACCCGCTATCACAGCATCAGGGACTGCCTCTGCTTCCTCCCTGTTCAATGCATACACCTGAGCCTGAGGTGGTCCTGTCCTCTGTCCACCAGACTGTGGTACACCCTGGGGTCTCTGCTGTACTGTATTTTCTGACATTGATCCTCTCCTCTGTTGTCCACCCACTTGAAGACAATCACGGATCACATGTCCTGGTTTCCCACAACGAAAACAAACCACCGTATCAAACTGTGGACAATTTCTTTGATAATGTGGCCCTCCACATTTAAAACATTGTAATCCTCGTCCCTACTACTACTACTACTTCCTTGGGACTGTCCCTTAGCTCTTCGGTCATCCCCTTTCCGTGGTCCAAAACGTTTCCCACTAAACCTAGATGAAGATGCACCACCTCATGGTGATTTAAATGGTTCCCCTCTAGGTATCATACTGTCAGATGTAGGTGGTTGGGCTTGTCCAACATCCTTATATACCCCTACGGCAATCTCAGCCATCTCAGCCCTAGTCAATGCTTCTTCATATGACGTAGGGTTATTGGACATGACCCTATCAAACAATTCCGGTCTCAAACCTTTCACAAATTGTCTGATCTTTGCCTTTGTGTTTACAGCAATATGTGGCACATACCTGAGTAAAGAAGAATAGTGTACAGCATAGTCCGACACTGTCATTGATCCCTGTCTCAAGTTTGTAAATTCATCCTCTTTCCTCTGCCTTGCAGCAACAGAGAAATAATGCTCCAGGAACTTCGTTCTAAACACATCCTAGTTCACTGTCTGTCCTTGAGCCCTCAGCTCAAGCACTGTGGATTTCCACCACATCATAGCTTTCTTAGCTAACTGGAATTCAGCTAAACGTAACCAAGCAGTCTATCTGTTCCACGCGTTCTAGCCACTCCTCTGCCAGTTCCCCTGATTCCGTACCCTCAAACCTGGGTGGCTGATAACTCAGAAATTGCGTCAACGTCAATTCTCCGGGCAACAGTACCTGTTCCACTGGCCCTTGCTCAATCGGTGGTGGTGGCACATGCGCCATTCTTACACTAGCATTGCCACTCATGGCATCCCCAACATCCTCATGATACCCTCTGTCTGTCATAGCTGTAGATCAAGGGTTAACAATAACATTCACAAGTATATAACATGTTAGAATAACATCATATTCCAAATCCTAACATGATATTACCATTCTCAACATGTTTTCAAGTGTTTAGGTAACTCCCTAATACACTTCCTCTACCCATGTTTATCCCGTTCTCGAACCACTGCTCTGATACCACTAATGTGGGGTCCTCTTTACTTAATTCATTATGTATCATGTGAACATACATATGTGAGTCTGAATTAAGTAATAACATACACTGATTAAGAGTATCTTACTAGTTAAGTTGTTACAGATGTACCAAACCACTAGTACAAAAACCAACTAACTTTTTCTACATATACATTACATATAAAATTAACAACCTAAGCCAGTACAACTCCTATGCAGTGGTTCACCTCGCAGCGGAATAAGACTCACAATTCCCACGTCTATGCAATCCTACAGAAACATTCATAAAACGTGAGTAAAGATAAACAACTATCTCAGTGCGATATCAAAACACAATAACATCAATGATAAAGCACAATAAAATCATCAATAGTGAATGCTCTATATCATGCATCAACAAATGCACTATGTCATGACATGTCTCAACAAACACCCTATTATCACGAGCCCCATATGATATGCCTATTCAGCTCAATATGTCAGTGGAACCACATCACATCTTCATATTAGCAGCACATATCATAGTACTGTACTCATCTGTGATAATAGCCAGAGCATATATCCAAACCAGGCGTATATCTCTCAAGCCAAATCATATGTAGTATATCTATCGTGGCAATGATCCCAGCCAAAGCATATACCAAACCGGGCATATCTATCAAGGCAACGATCTCACCAAAGCATATACACATATCTATCAAGGCATCCAACTCAATCATATGAAATCCATGTATGCACATGCATATGATACTACCAATCATATGACACAAAGATAACATAAATCATATGATATCAAAACCATAACATCATCATCACATCATATCTATACTCCGTACGTCAACACGTATCTGTACTGCGACACAAACGAGATAAATTAAGCGTCACTGGCTAAGTGCCTCGTTGTCCCGTCCCCTGAGATGATGCTACAACAATGCCAACAATATATCATGTTATCATAGGCATTAAAATCAAATTCTACAAAAATATAACATTTTTCAACATTTTGACTCTGGCGATCGATCGCTACATTTCACCGATCGATCGCCATACTGTTTTGCCCCCCTCGCGATCGATCGCAACACCTCGCGATCGATCGCCAAAGTGTTCTGTTGCTCGCGATCGATCGCCACATTTTTCACCGATCGATCGCTACAAGTATAAACCGCCTTATATTTTGCCCTGTCTCGGCGATCGATCTCCACAAAGCTTGCGATCGATCGCCGATGTCCAGAAAGTTCAGAACATGGCGATTTTGAGCTTATCTTCCTAGCTCTTCTCCTACAACTCGAAATTTAACATGTAAATAAGTTTCATGCATTCTCTAATACTATAACAACATGTTTCCCCCATCTTACAATCCAATTACTAGCATATAAACATGTTATGATTCTTCACATGAACATTTGATATGCTACTTCTCATACATCAACACCAATGACATAAATCAAGTATAAAACCATGAATTTCTTACCAAGATGGTACAATTTCACTTCACACACACCCTCCTAGCTCAATTTACAAGTGAAGCCCAAGCTCAAACCAACAAGAACTTGAAAGAGATGGAGAGAAGCTTGTGTAGTGTTTTAGTAGGTGTAAAATGAGAACTATGTGATTCTCCTCCCTAAATCACCTTGATATAAGGTCATTAGTTCCCTAAATCATTTATCATATCATTTGGAGTTAATGACATGTTAAGTAACATGTACATGAAATGAAATTCAAATTCAAATGCAACTCCAATTCAAATTCAATTCACATGCATATTCAAATGCCTACTAGTTCATGTTGCTTGATATGTTCCTATTCACATTATTATACACCACCATGTTTCATTCTTTACCATATATCATTCCATACATGTACTCATTCATTCTTGGTTCCACCCGAACCTCCATTATTATACCGCCAATGGATATAATTAAACCATAACCATATCACACGTATATAAAACAAATCGAGGCATTACAATGGGTTGGGGGGGTGGTTGGGTATTGGGTGGTGTGATGTGTTATGTTTTGGTCCCGGTATTTAGCACGATGTATTAAAATATCCTCACATGATAGTTTATAGTGTTTACTCATAAAATACTTCAATTTCCCAATTAAACATGCTACACCAAAACAATAAACACCCATCCCAAATAATTATGCCACAACCCAAATTCCCAACATATATCACATGCACCCTGATATAAATTTCCCCACTATTATTAATTCAACCCAACGAATTAACACCAAAATCCTCATATTAACATAATTAATGATTAAATCACATAATCATTTCGGGGATATCACATGGGTGATGTGGGGATTGTGAATGCTAGTATTGCACAGACTAATCCCCTACCACCAACGGCTGTGGGTATAGAACCGATTGAACAGCTATTATTACCTGGAGAGTTAAGTCTAACACAGTTTCTGACTTTTCATCCGCCCCGCTTTGAGGGAACTGAGACAGGGGAGGAAGCAGAGGAATGGCTGGAGAGGATTGAGCAGATCTTTGTGTCTGCACCCTGTGCTAGGACTGCTTTGTTGAGGCTAGCAGAGTTCCAGTTGGCCAAGAAGTCTTCCATGTGGTGGAAGACGACCAATCTAAAGCGGGAAGCATGATCGTCTCGGACTATGCTATGCAATACTCATCACTGTTGAGGTACGTCCCTCACATTGCTACAAATGGTCATGCCAAGATGAGGCATTTTCTGAAAGGTTTGAGCTCGGAGCTGTTTGATCGGGTTATCTCCAACAACCCGAGCTCCTTTGATGATGCTCTCACATGAGCAGAGCTATCATAGATTGGAGTTGGTGCCTATACGGATGTTGTACCCCCCTCAAGTTCCACCACAGAGGCCAGTATCTGATAATCTGAGGCCACGAGGAGAATCATTTAAAACCTCATAGAGGACAAATGTGAGGGGTAATGCCTCTACCAATAGAGGACAAACTCAAGCAAGTAGGATCGGAGAAGTGAAATGTCATTTCTGTGGAGGACCGCACGAGATGCGGGACTGTACGACTTGTTATAAATGTGGCAAGATGGGCCACATTGCTCGGTTTTGTCAGAATCGTGATGGACAGATAGACCTCAGAGAAGGCAGGGGGAGATTTACTAGTGGGACAGTACAACAGAGGCAACCAATGATGCCTCACCAGTCGGGAGATCAGGCGATGGGGCCACATCAAG
The DNA here is from genome assembly GCA_907163345.1 of Haberlea rhodopensis. Taxonomy (NCBI): domain Eukaryota; kingdom Viridiplantae; phylum Streptophyta; class Magnoliopsida; order Lamiales; family Gesneriaceae; genus Haberlea; species Haberlea rhodopensis. The sequence goes on from CAJQUN010000453.1 coordinate 109,953, forward strand.
GGAAGGTATATGCTTTGACTAGGGAGTAGGCTGAGACAGCTCCAGAGGAGGTGATTGCTGGTACGTATCTTTTATTTACATATTCCGCTTTTATTTTGATAGACACAGGTGCTTCGCACTCCTTTGTGTCTGCGGATTTTGTGGAGAGACAACTTATGTGCACGTCTCCGTTACCCACACTTCTTTTGGTCTCGACACCCACTGGGAAGACTGTGATTGCTGACCGGTTTTCTTTCTGACTGCCTCATTTATTTTGAGGGCAATGAGTTGAAGACGGATTTGATTGTTCTGGGTATGTCAGATTTCGATTGCATTGTGGGCATCGATATACTGAACAGATATCAGACAATGGTTGATTGCCGGCAGAGGACGGTTCGTTTCCGATCTGATCAGGGGATTCAATGGACTTTTTATGAGAATGGTTCTCGTCCGAAGATTCCTTTGATATCGGCTGTTAAAATGTCACGATTAATGGAACGTGGACATACAGGTTATCTTATCTATGCCGTGGATATGGCAGAAAAGAATAAGGAATTGAGGATTGAGGAGATACCCGTGGTTGCGGAGTTTACGACGTGTTTTCGAAATTCCAGGGTTCCCACCGACTATAGAGGTCGAGTTTGAGATTGAGTTGTTACCGGGAACGTCCGCTATTTCTCGTGCCCCTTATAGGATGGCACTGGTGGAGTTAAGGGAATTGAAGGAGCAGTTACAGGAACTCCTTGACAAGGGATACATACGCCCTAGAGTATCACCTTGGGGTGCGCCTGTTCTATTCGTTAAGAAGAAAGATGGTTCGATGCGTTTGTGCATCGATTACCGGCAACTGAATAAGACAACGGTGAAGAATAAGTATCATCTTCCATGGATTGATGATCTGTTTGATCAATTACAGGGCACGAAGCTGTATATCAAGATTTATTTGAGGTCTGGATACCATCAGATTCGGGTCAGAGAGGAGGATATTCAGAAGACAGCATTTCGGACTCGGTATGGGCATTACGAGTTCTTGGTTATGCCGTTCGGAGTGACGAACGCCCCGACTGTCTTTATGAGTCTGATGAATTGGGTGTTCCAACCGTATCTTGATCAATTCGTCATCGTGTTCATTGACGACATACTTATCTATTCTCGGAGTGAGGAGGAGCACGTAAAACACTTGCGGACAGTGCTCGAGATTTTCAAGGATAATCAGCTATTTGCTAAGCTTAGCAAGTGTGGATTCTGGATGGACAGCATGGTGTTTCTGGGGCATGTCATCTCTAGCGATGGGATATCAGTGGATCCCAGGAAAGTAGAGACAGTGATGGAATGGTCTGCGCCTACTTCTGTGCCCGAGATACGGAGCTTCCTTGGTTTAGCCGGTTATTATCGTCGTTTTGTCGAGGGATTCTCGAAGATTGCTAAACCGTTGACGCAGATGACTCAAAAGGGAGTACCATTCTATTGGTCTGGGGCTTGTGAACAAAGCTTCCAAGAGTTGAAGCACCGGTTGACAACATCGCTACAGGGCTTGGGTTGTGTGCTGATGCAGGATAAGCATGTGGTAGCTTATGCTTCGAGACAACTGAAGCCGCATGAGACTAGATATCCAGTTCATAATTTGGAACTAGCGGCTATCATTGTTGCCTTGAAAATTTGGCGGCACTACTTGTATGGGACGTCGTTTACCATCTATACAGACCACAAGAGCCTGAAATTCTTCTTCACTCAGGCGGAGCTGAATATGAGGCAGAGGAGATGGATGAACTTGCTCAAAGACTATGATTGCAAGATTGAGTACAATCCTGGAAAGGCGAACTTGACAGCAGACGCCTTGAGTCGGAAGGTGAAGTGTACTGCTGAGGACATCATGCATCTATCGACTATGATGACTTCTTACTGTCATCTGGGCTATGACTTTGATGTGGATATATCACCGGTACACGTATCAACTTTATTGACAGAGCCGAATATTTATGAGAATATCAGGAGAGCTCAAAAGTCAGACAATGAGATTCAGAGATGGTTGGCTTTGGTACTTCTTGGACAGCCATCGAAGTTCAGAGTGGCTGAAGATGGTTCTTTGAGACTTGGTAACCGTTGAGTAGTTCCGAGTACGCCGGAGTTGCGTCGAGGGATCTTACAACGAGCTCATAGCAGCAGGCTTAGTATCCACCCAGACGGGAGGAAGATGTACAAGGACTTATATGACCAATTTTTGTGGAAGCGAATGAAACGAGATGTGATAGCATTCGTTAAAAGATGATTGATCTGTCAACAGGTGAAGGCAGAAAGGCAAAGGCCTGGAGGTGAGCTAAAGAGCTTGGAGATACCTGAATGGAAGTGGGAACACATATCCATGGACTTCGTGACCCACTTGCCGAGGACTACTTCAGGGTTTGATGCGATTTGGGTAATCGTGGATAGGCTGACGAAGGTAGCTCATTTTATTCCGTACAGCATGACATTTACATACTTGAGGATGGCTCAGTTATATGTCCGCGGTGTAGTGAGACTGCACGGGATTCCAGCTTCTATTGTGTCTGACCGAGATCCACGGTATACATCTCACTTTTGGGGAGGTCTTCAGTCAGCTTTGGGTACTGAGATGAGATTTAGCACGTCATATCATCCCCAAACGGATGGCCAGACCGAGCGTACTATACAGACGCTCGAGGACATGTTATGGGCATGTGTATTGGAGTTTGATACTTCATGACAGGATTCATTGGCCTTGGTAGAGTTCTCGTACAATAATAGCTATTAGGCGTGCATTCAGATGGCTCCATTCGAGGCTCTTTATGGTGGACGTTGTAGGTCACTGTTGTACTGTGATGACTTGACTAGTAAATCGGTCGGAGGACCCGAGTTGATCCGGAGATGGGAGAGAAAATAATGGTCATCCGGTAGAAAATGAAGGCAGCCCAGGATAGGCATGCAACCTATGCGAATAAACGGCGGCGACCGTTGGAATTCCAATTGGGAGATAAGGTCTTTTTGAAGATTTCACCTTTCAGAGGTGTAGAACGATTTGGAATGCGCGGGAAATTGTCTCCGAGTTATGTTGGACCGTTTGAGATCTTGCAGCGCATTGGTACTCTGGCTTACAGTCTGGCTTTGCCACCGTCATTGTCTGGTATTCATGACGTGTTCCATGTGTCTACGTTACGGAAGTATGAGCCGGATCCGTCACATATGTTGCAGCCTTCAGAGGTTCAGTTAGATGCTGATATGTCCTACGTGGAACTACCAGTCGGGATTCCGGATAGAGCTTATCGCAGACTTCGGAACAACGTAATACAGATGGTCAAGGTTTAGTGGGATCGCAGGGGTGTCGAGGAGGCCACGTGGGAGACGGAGCGACATTTGGTGCAGCACTATCCGAAACTGTTTTCTGGTATGTGATTTATGTTTTGTTTCGGATTGGTAAGTGCATGCTGATTTCGAGGAAGAAATCTTATAGGTAGGGGAGTATTGCGATATCCCTGAAATAATAATGTGCTTTTGGGCCATTAATTATGTTTATGTGATTAATTCAGTGCTAAATTAATTATGGTGGTGAAATGTATAGTTATGCGTTGGGCATGATCTGGTAGTACATTTCAGGGTGCATGTGATGCATGTTGGGAAATTTGGTTTTGGCATGGTTTATTTGTGGAGGATGTTAATTATTTTGGTAAAGCATGCTTAATTGAAGTTTTGGTGCATTCTTGTAAAATGCTTTTAAAATATCATGTTGGGGTATTTTATACATCATGCTAATTAATTGGGTACATGTTTTAAATTAAACCCAACACCTTTACCTTCACTTTCCCATCACTTTACATTTTATCAAACCCTTTTCCCCATTTCTCCATTTTGGTCGATCAAAGAGGGAGAAGAAGGAGGAGATTTCACAACTTTGGTTGCTTGATTTCTTGCTTGTATTGAAGCTTCAAGTGGTATGGATTCCTTCTAAAATAGTTTTAATATGTTTGGTGTTGAAATGCTTTGTGTATTAGGGATTTAAAAGATTTTGATTTTTGGAAATGTGGTGTTTTTGGTTTAATGTTGGATATTGGTTTGTTAGTAAGGTTTACATTGAAGGTTTATGGTGTTTTGATGTTATTGTTTGGTTGGTATTTGAGTTGGTATGGATTGGGGAAGGAGAAAGGGAGAAAAATGGCGATTTTTCGGGTTACAGGTCACAGCGATCGATCGCCCAAAAAGAGGCGATCGATCGCGCTCATGCAGTAGCGAGCAGAGTCTTTTGGCGATCGATCGCCAAGTTGGGGCGATCGATCGGTGAGGCAAGCGAACGATCGCTCCAAAAATGGCGATCGATCGCCTGTTGCAAAATTTTGGTATTTTGGCTACTGGATCTCGCGATCGATCGGGGCATTATAGCAATCGGTCGCGAGATGCCAGAATTGGTTATTTTTGTTATTTTTGGGGGATTTTTGGTATTGGACTATTATTTGGCTCCTAATATTGAATTGTGTGATTGTGTAGAACCTTCCCAGGTGGCAACACAGCCTAGGAGTTAAAGTTCCACGACATCCCACATTTGGAACAAAGGTACGTAGTGAGACGTACGGGCATCGGACGGTAAAATGTATTTTTACGTATTGGATTATGCATTATGGTTGCATATATTTGTTGGGTTATGCATTATGGTTGCATACAGATATTGGTTGATGCATTATGGTTGCATACACGCATTGGATGCATGGGTGCATGTGATTGTAAGTCGAGGTTATATTTCAGTGATGAAGAATACTTGCCGCCTTCATGGCGTAGCGATGATAGAATACTTGTCGCTGTCATACCGTAGCGATGAGAGAATATTTGTCACTAATATGTAGAAGCGAAGAACACGCCGCTGTCATATTATAGCGAGGGATATTATTTGCCGCTAGTATTGTCGAAGCGAGGGGTATTAATGCCGCTGGCATGTCAACGCGAGGAGTATTATGCCACTGATATAATAAGACTTGGAAATTGGTTATTGGCATTGATGGAATTGGTGCATGTCATGACATACATTATTGGCATTATAATCTATTGATTATGCTTGTGGTACATGGACAACCAAAGGGAGCTTTTATGTGCATATATTATAGGAAGTGATTTGTATTTACGGTTATGCATTTTTATATCATAATCTTGTTGGTATGATTATGGTTTATTATATGCTCATGGTTTTGTGGTTGTTCCTGTAGGTATATTTTGGCTTGGAGGGGACCGGGTTGATACGGTGAGCTTGTGAGGAGTGCTATTGGTATAGGATGGCAGGATTATTTTTATATAGCCTATACTATAGGAGTAGTGTAAAGCTATAGCATTAACATTCGTTTTGCTGGGAATGTAATTAATCCTTTTTGGAATTTTATTTTTGGCACTGTAATCCTAATAGCTCAAGGCATCAACATGAACTTTATACTCTGTTAGATGTATGTTTAGCCCTTCTTATGCCTTTAATCCACACTTAAGGTAGCGAGGCCTTACATTGTCCTTCTACTATACCAATTGAATCCACGCCCTCAAACTTCCCTTCGTGCTATTCCTCATCGCATTGTCTTGTTCGTCCGTGTTGATCTCCACTGTCACATTTTTTTCTTCATTTTGTTCTTCTCCTTTACTAATAGTCTCCAACTCATGGTCATTGCTGTTGTGAGACTCCCAAACCGCTTCAACCCTTCCGTTGTAAACTGCTCCAAAGTGAGATTGGGATGCAACAATGTAAACAAATAAAATCATATGTCGGTTGCTCCCTCCATAGACATATTGTAGACGATGTTGCAATGGAGTAAAGTTGACCTAAAAATAGTGTTATGCTGACCGAAGCCATCGCACGTGATCAACACCCGTAAACTTTGGCATGTCCAGCGCAATCGATGAAAAGTTGTAATCGGCGCTGATTATCTCTTTTTTTTTATCACCTTCTGGTATTCGGCAGGTCGGACCAATTGTTACAACCCAAATTTGTTCTATGACGTAACAAGGGATTCAAGATCAATTTACACAGTAGTTGCTGAAATAACTGGAATTCTATTGATAATGGAAATGAAATTACAAAAGATCAAGAGCAAACCAAGAGGAAATCATCTGTACAAAGTCACTCCCTAGCAGTTTCTAGTTTTTCTCACGTATTTAACCGATTCCCCCACTTTCTTTATCCCCAACATTATGTGTACCTCTCCCCATCTCATATTCTCCTCCCATTAACAAATCTATTATTGGGCTTGAGCTTGTCTTTGTTATCCTCTCTTGGGATTGGATCATTTGGGTTCATAACAGGTTGAAGATAATTATTCAAGTTACGAGTTCAAATCTACATCATAATGTATTTTTCAAATTTTAAAAAAATTAAAATAAAAATTTGAACCGCCAGTTCACGGGTTAGAAAATTATGACTCTTAAATGGTCCGCCAATAGACGGGTCGGTTACGGGTTCGACCCATCGGCTGTTGACCAGTTAATCGACCGTTGACCACGGGGTCGGTTCCGAGCCAGTTCAGGATCATTTATAACTCTTAGTCAAGTGTAGTCCCGATGCCGGTATGATATGTTGGAACTTTTATTTTGTATAATAAATGTTAATAAAATATATAATTCTAAATGTACTATTTTTTTGTATAAAACATAATTATATTAAAATAATTATTCCCGATCAAATGTTATGTTGAATTATAGGGGCGGGTTCGGGGCGGATTCGACCAAACCCAAGACCCACCCCGCTAACAAAAAAAAGCCAGACCCTCCCTGTCCCTCCCCCACGGACCCGGAGAGTTTAACCCGCCCCGTCTCGGAAACCGATTTTTTTAAAAAAGTTTGAAGCACAAATTGAGTTTTATGATTGAATTTAATGTTTTTCTATAATAAATATTTATAATAAACCTTCTAAAACTATCTTTAAGCTACCAAATCTTTATTAATTTGCTCTAATTCCCTTTTAAATGTCCAGCTTCTTTAGTATGAACAAATGAGTTTTGATATAAAATTCAATAACGATACTTTATTATTCACTCAAAGAAGTGAAATGTATATTTAATATTATTTTTTTTTAAAAAAATAATATATGTATAGCGTGGCGAGTTCGGGGTGGTTTGGCTAAAACCGAGACCCACCGCACCCCGCTTCAAAACCCGATTGAAGCGGGTCCAGAACCACTCCAGTGGGGCTGGTTCAATACTGGTCCTGATCTAGACCCGTCACATTGACATCCCTATGTTAAAACCTTAAGTAATTGCTACCCTAAGTGTATCACATTTCTATTATGTATAACTTTTGCAATCCAATAATAAATATAATAAATTTAATGAGATGATTTATATAATATTTTGGTGGGCGGTAGAAGGAAAACTCCTAATCGGCCGCCCACCACCGTCTCAATTGCAATGATAACTCAAGGCTTGGGTATTTGTGCTTTTCGTAGTGTGCTATTTTTCGATGATTTTGGACTCTCTATGTGTGTTTGTTCCCTTTGATTCTAATCCGTTTTCACGTACAAACACCAAATATACTTTGTGTTAAACAACCTTTCATTCTCCTCCACTGCTCACATATACCCCGGGGCTGTATAATACCATCTTTTTTTTTTTGGAAAGGTCCATCTGTTTAAAGCTATATAATACATAATACCATTTCACACCAAAACAAAAAAAAAAAAAAAAAAATTCTCAATTTATCACTTAATTTCCACCCATGATGACTGTTCATCTTGCCTTTGTGCATGTCATGTAATGCTATTGTTGCAATTTATATTATAAGCAAAGTGCATTATTATCGGAAAGTTTTATGATCATCGAAAGTCAAATATCACATTATGTTGTATGATTCTACGTCATAGCGATGAGCTATGATACGAAAGTCAAATTCCACATAATGTTGTATGATTCTACGTCACGACGATGAGCTGTAACCTTTTGTCCTAAGCTGTGATTTTCGAGCTCTTTGTCGCGAGCTGCGGTTCCCAAGGTCAAACCACCTCTAATATTTTTTGCGATGTTTTTTGGAGAATCACTTATTCTTCTTTTTGCTGCCAAATACTTGTATTTATAGTGGTATATGCACAGTGATGACCGTGAGTTACGGAGAATGATCTACCCACGATCTACCCAAGATATGTGCCTGATACTCCGCCACTGTCATTTGTCATTAATCACGATCTACCTATGATTCACATCATCTGTTTTGATTGGACCCTCTTGCCATGTATCAAATATCAGATATTATTATAATATTTATTTATTGTAAGTATTCTATTCTCTTTATAATCATAAATTAATAAATAATTTCAAATTAAATATTTAGATATTATTGAGAGGAGAGCACAGTCAGCACACCATATCCACAGTTATTTACAAATTACAAACCATTTCAGCCACTAACATTCTCCCTCTCTCAAATAGTATCGGATTTAACTTCACAATGCATTTAGTAATCGATGTTGAATAAGAGATCTCACTCTTGTGTGAATTCAATGGCACCTTCACTTCCGTTCTCTTCTCCATATTCTCCGAGTTGCATCAATTTCGCCGTTCATTTCACTCAATTTCCTGTGATTTTACCTGGAATTTCATTTTCGAGATCCAAACACGAATTTCCTAAAAAATTGCTGGTGTTGGAGAGGAGATGGGATCCGAACCACCGTATTAGGTTCTTTGCAGCGGCGAATGCGGAGGAGGAACGCGCAGGTGAAATTGTGAGTAGAGATGGGGATGATGAGGACAGTGCTGAGGTCCCTATGGAGGCGGTTATTGATCAGGGATTCTCAAATGGTGCTGTTGGTTCGCAGAGGATTGGGAACTCGGGGGACTCCCTCTCGCTTGGAATCCGGGAGCCTATTTATGAGGTCCTTTTCTTAATTTTTAATGAATATTTGTAGGCCATTTATTCTGTGATTACTTGAGTGAACTTGTATAGTACATGTAGATTGCTATTACTGATAGACATAGAGGTTGTTTTTGGACAGAGTTCAATTGTTTTAACTAATATATGAGCTTATTTCATTGCATTCTCAGTCTCAAGTTTATGTTTTCTTTATCAACAGGTTGTGGAAGTAAGGTCGAATGGAATGGTATCTACGAGGAAAATTAATAGAAGAAACTTGTTAAAATCGAGTGGTGAGTAGTAGTGAACATTATGAACTTGATACGTAAAAATGATGCAACTTCACTCCTACCTCCGAACTTTTCCTTACTTAACTACCCTTTCTATGATGATCATCCGGCGCTGGTGGTTTGAGCATAGGAAACAAGCATGTTAGAGGGTGCTGGAATTGTTCCCCTGAAGCCCCTCTATCGTCCAAGTTAGGAATGGGGGAATAAAGGTCTTGGTGTTTGGAGTATGTCTAAAACAGTTCCTGTGAATTGTAAGACATAATCAGATGATTTACCTATAGTATACCTGGCCTACTTATAGAGATGACGAGAAGTATTTATTTCGTGGTAGGAGTCAAAGACTACATATCCTTAGAGGGACAACATGATCATTATCTTACTAGATGGGGAGAGGCCTTTGTTTATTGGTAAGAGTCAAAGATTACATATTCTTAGGGACATGATGCAAAGTTTTGTGGAGTCGGCCTTTTACCTATTAGTTTCTTCTTACCTATCTCGGCTCATCCCGTAAATTCTCCACTTGGTCATCCAGCCCTTGTTGGGATTCAATGTTGTTATGAGTAGTTTACATCTTTTCCGTGTGGTTTTCCTTTAGGTTACGATTCTCGTCTAACACTTTGGACCACCCTATCTTGTTCTTCTCATTCTTGATTCCTCTTCATTACCTATTCCGCTGTTGTCGCAATAAGCTATGTGATTTGGGTTAATGTCAATAGTGGTATCTCCAGTGGCTGAGAACATTACCTTGGTTACTGACAGTAGTGCTCGAGGGGTTGACACCATTATTCCTTTTCTTTGCTTATTATCTTCTACATTTGTTTTCCGATTGTTTTTTATCTCCATGTTTTAACTCAAAAGCTTCTAACGACCTGCAACAGAATGATATTGCGTATAAATGATGCAATGTGACTAGGGATGGAAATGGGTCCGGTAGGACCCGGACCCATCCTATTTAGGGCGGGTTTGCGTGGTTTAAATGAGTATGAGGTTGGGTAATGGGTAACACGTGTTATAGGACCCACCCCGTTACCAAATATATTAAATAGTATTATTTAACAACATATATTAGATATGGGTTAAAAAACTATATAACGCTTTCTACATTTATGACAATATATATTAAACTATATTATTAAAAAAAGTTTTCTAAGCTCTTTCGTTTATTTGTAGGCAATTCTTTGAACATTGGTGATCAACTTATTGTGCTGTATTTGATAGGGAAAACAACTTTATGAAAATTATCCTAATAGCACAAGAGTTGCCAACTAGTTAATTTGATTGTTTTGTTGTTATAAGAAAAAAACATTATTTTGAAATTTTTAATCTATTTTTTGTTATGTCTTCAAATATTGTACGGTTAAGCACTTTCGCAAACACATCAGCTAGTTGATCTTTAGAAGAGATATATGGTGTACATATGAGTCAACTGTCTATCTTCTCTTTTATAAACGCCTATCTACTTCAACATGCTTTGCCCTGTCATGTTGCACGGGATCGTGAGCAATGTTTATGGCCGACTTGTTGTCACAAAACAATTTAATCGGTCCTTCCCTCTTAATTCTGAGATCATCAAGAATTATGTTGATCCAAAGTAATTCACATATACCTAGAGCCATCGCTCTAAATTCTACTTCTGCGCTTGATCGAGCTACTACATTTTGTTTCTTGCTCCACGTGACAAGATTCCCCCCAATACCCTGTAGTAGACCTGCGATCCACTATTGACCCAACATAGTCTGCGTCAGTGTATCCTTCCAGTATTCCTTTTGAATAGAATACCTCTCCCTTGATTGCTCTTTAACTAATGTAACATCATATACACAGCTTGCAGGTGTTCTTCATTTGGACTATGCATGAACTGACTTTCCATACTTACTGCATATGCGATATCGGGTCGCGTATGCGATAGATATATAAGTCTTCCCACGAGCAACTGGTATATTTCTTTATCTACCATGGAGTCGGAGCCTCCTAGCTTATGATTGGCGTCAATTGGTGTGAGTGCTGGTTTGCACGATAACATGCCTGTGTCTTTCAGTAAGTCAGTAGTATATTTTCGTTGTGAAATTAATATTCCCTCATTGGAATGTGCCACTTCAATCCCAAGAAATTACTTTAATCTACCAAGCTCCTTTATCTCAAACTTCTGTGCAAGGCATTCTCGCAAGAACCGTTTTTCTTGTCCTTCAGTTCCCGTCACAATAATAGCATCGACATATACCAAAAGAATAGTGACTCCCCCTGGATTGGAGTGTTTAAAGAATAACGTATGGTCTCTTTGACTTTGCTTGTATCAGGGTGCAAGCATAACTTGAGTAAATCTCACAAACCATGACCTTGTTGATTGTTTGAGACCATAGAGGGATTTGTTTAACTTGCAGACTTTAGATTCTGTGAGATTTGATTTTATTCTTTTCTACCTGTAAATATTGTAGATATTGGAGTTGTAAAGATACATCAAAGAGTTATTAATGAGTTATATTTTCTCATCCCAATTCACGGTGTACCCTAAATTCTACACTTCTGAATCTCTTCCTTCTTAAATTCAATGGAAGGTTTATTGCTTTCTGGATTGGAAGATCTCTCTTGAGGTGGTTGACTGACATTTAGATAGGCCTGTCTAGAATTCCAATGGTGGCTTGATCGCAGCTGTCCCCCACACTGATTCCCATCTTGAGGACGACCATGAATCTTCCAACAGTTGTGTCGTGTGTGTCCATTCTGCCAACAGTAAGAACACCACAAGGAATTTTTTTGTTCACGTCCAGATTTTTTCACATGGCTTGGTTGCCCATTTGCAGCATTGGAAATATGTCTGTCAGGGTTGGCAACAGCCATGGCAGAACCTTCAATGCTTTGGGATTCAAGCATTACAGTGCGTCGACTCTCTTCAGCTTGAATGAGAGAAATAGTCTCTTCCAGTGATGGTAAATCATCTTTGCCAAGAATTTGAACTCGTACTTGATCGAATTCAGAGTTCAAACCTGCCAAAAAATCGTAGACACGGTCTTTATCGGCAAAGCTCCTCAGAGTGGCAACATCCTCTAGAGACGCCATTTCAATAACAAGTATAGTGGTCGAGTTCTTGCCATAAATTTTGTAGATGGGTGGCATACTCAGTGACGGGCTTAGTTATGTGTTTGGCAGGACCCACTTTAACCTTGATCTCGTGAACATGGGCTGCATCCCGTGCCTTTGAATAGGTTCTGATGATTGAGTCCCAAATAGACTGGGTAGAGGTTAAGAACATCACAGTGTCACTAATTTTGGGTTCCATGGAATCCCATTACCAGGACATAACCATAGAATCCGCTGCATCCCATGCATCAAAGCCTTCGTCTCCCAATTTTGGTTCGGTGCCCATAAGATGGCTAAGCCTACCCTTTCCTTTCAAGTAAGTCTTAACAAATCGAGACCACTTCAGATAATTTTTGCCATTCAACCGATATGTTATACGAACATTTTGCAAATCACCATTTGTAATATGCGAATTGGTGGTGCCAGAGGAGTCCATATGGACGGACTGGGACATATCGGAAGAAGACATACTTGTGCGAGAGGAAAAAATGAAGGAAAGGATGAGCCCAGCAAAGGAAAAAAGTGATCAGAGTCGATCTGAAAAAAAAAATTTGAGCGGCCGATTTGGAAATCACGAACATTAGCGATGGGGAAAGGTGAGGCGGGCAGAAGGATTTTTTTTTTCCACTGGCTCTGATACCATGTGGAGAAATATATTGTCTTATATTTCTTAACAAAGTGCTGTACAACTATAAAGCAATATTTAAAAAAGGTAAAAAATCTAAAAGATCCTAATCAAAGATCCTAATCTAATCTTATTCTTTATATACAGTAATCACAATTAAATAAAGATACAAAATATAAATCTAAATCTTGAAGGAGATCTTCCAACAATATTGAGTTAAAATAAAAGATGTCGAAAAATATGATGAATTTAATAACCTGTTAGGTCTAACGGATCAAACCCATTAAACTTCAGGCTATGGGTCGGGTCCAATATGTATTTAAGTTTAAATAGGTTGGAACTGTTAGATTTTTGATTCAATGCACGTTCAATCAGGGTTTGATTCCAATATATGGAGAAAACAGGTTACAAAGTTTCCTAATTTACAGCCTAAATATCTTCCTAATTTACAGCATAAAATCTTACTAATTGATATTGATATCTACTAAAATACAAGAAAGATTTACAATGCATAAATTAATGTCCTATCTAAGGTAATATCCTTGACATCCCCCCCTAAATTGATGATGGGCGATCAGAAAACATCAATTTGTCAACCAAGAACTGATATCGACTTCAAGTTAAAGCTTTCGTGAATATGTCGACAGTTTGATGTTCAGTGGAAACATGAGGAAGAGTAATCACATGCTTGTCGAAAGCTTCTCCGATGGAATGACAATCAACTTCGATGTGCTTGGTACGCTCATGAAAGACCGGATTAGCAGTAATTTGAATATCACTAGTGTTATCAGCATGCAAAGGCGTAGAGTGAAGTTGGGGAAAGCCAAGCTCGCCCAATAACCCACGAAGCCAAGTAATCTCAGAACAAGCAGAAGACATAGCACGATACTCAGACTCTGTAGAAGACCTGGAAACTCTATCTCGCTTCTTGCTTTTCCAAGAGATGATTGTAGAACCAAGAAACATGCACCATCCTGTGACAGAACGTCAGGTATCGGTACACCCACCCCAATCAGCATCACTGTAAGCTACTAACTGCAATGACGAGGTGGTAGGGAAGAACAACCCTCGAAAAGATGTGTCTTTGAGATATCGGATAATACGACGAACATCAGCATGGTGAAGATGACGAGGTGTCTGCATGAATTGACTAACTTGTTGAACAACAAACGAAATGTCGGGACGAGTAATCATCAAGTAGTTCAAGCTCCTCACAAGCTGTCGATACAAAGATGGATTGGATTCGAGGTCGCCCTCATCACGAGAAAGGTTGAGATTGATTTCCAAGGGAGTAATAACAGAGTTGCCCGATTGGAGACCCGCCAATGAAATCAACTCCTGAGCATATTTGTGTTGGTGTAAAAGGATGCCAGAAGCAGTCATCTGGACCTCAAGGCCAAGAAAATATTGTAAGAGACCAAGATCTTTCATATGAAAAGAAGTATTCAAATGCTGTTGTAGCTGCTGAATGAGGACAAAATCAGATTCCGTATTAACAATGCCATCAACATATAAAAGAAGAAGTACGATACCCGCAGATGTTTTGCGGAGAAACAGAGACGAATCAAACTGGAAGGCAGGGAGAGTGGAGTGAAATTTCTCAAACCATGCATGCGGAACCTGCTTGAGACCATACAGAGTGCGATGTAACTGACACACATCCTTGGAAGGAGTAACAAATAGTCCAGGAGGCGGGGACATAAAGATTTCTTCCTTGAGATCGCCATGTAGAAAATCATTTTTGACATCCATCTGACGGAGCAACCAGCCCTGTGAAGCTGCGAGAGCTAAGATAGTTCGAACAATAGTCATTTTGGCAACAGGGGCAAAAGTTTCTTCATAATCAATGCCATATTCCTGGCGATTCCCAAGAGCCACAAGCCGAGCTTTATATCTTTCGATTGACCCATCAAACCTGAATTTAACAGAATAGACCCACTTACAGCCTATGGGATTGAGGCCGGATGGACAAGAGACAATATCCCAAGCATGATTGTCTTGAAGAGCCTGGAGTTCTTCCTGCATAGCCTGTTGCCAACATGCTTGCAAACCTGCCTGAGTATAAGAACGAGGCAAAACAACAGTATCGTGGGTGGCAGTAAGTGAGGTGGGAGAAAATCCATACCGGATCGGGGGGTTGAGAAACCCGAGTGGATCGTCGTGTGTGAATCAAAAGAAGGAAGAACCACAATAGGAGAGCTAGAGAGAGCCCGAGTTTGAAAGAAATATTGAGACTCAAAGAAATCACATTCCGAGATATTCGAAATTTATGGTTAAGAGCATCATAACAAATAAATCCTTTATGTGTTGGACAATAGCCCATAAAAGCACACATAACAGATTGGGCAGCAAGTTTATGACGATCGTGTGGTGGGAGATGAACAAAATTAACGCAGCCAAATGTATGAAGAGATTGATATTCAGGAGCCATGCCAAATAAACGAAAATAAGGAGAATCATCATTTAAAGTAGCAGTAAACAAACGATGAATTAAATAAACAGTAGTGGATAATGCTTCGACCCAGAATTTGGGTGGGACAGATGAATCAAATAACAATGTACGAACAACATCTAATAGGTGACGATTCTTACGTTCGGCCACTTCATTTTATTGTGGTGTATAAGGACAAGATCGTTGAGAGATGATTTCGTGGTTCCAAAGATATTCTTGAAAGGCATTTGACATGTATTCCCCCAGAGTCGGAACGTAATGTTTTGATACGAGTATGGAATTGAGTCTCAATAATTGCAACAAATGTTTGAAAGACAGAAAACATATATTCTTGAAAGGCATTTCACATGTATTCCCCCAGAGTCGGAACGTAATGTTTTGATACAAGTATGGAATTGAGGCTCAATAATTGCAACAAATGTTTGAAAGACAGAAAACATTTCGAACGTAAAATATATATCCAAGTATTTCTACTAAAATCGTCAATAAACGAAACAAAGTACTGATATTGAGCATGAGAGACAACCGGACTAACACCCCAGACATCCGAATGGATAAGATCAAAACACTGAGAATCACGACTACCATGCATAGGAAAAGGTAAAGTTTTACTCTTACTAAGGCGACAGGTAGCACAATCAAAGGAATGAGAAGAAGGAAATAATTCTTTATTGCCCAAAAAATCATTATTCAATAGTTGACTCAATACACGAGAGTTAGGATGCCCTAATTTTTTATGCTAGACTTCAGTTTTATTGGCCGTAACCGTACATGCAAAAGAAATAACATCAGGAATAGAAAACTGTAAAGGAAAAAGACGTCCCACTTTAGGCCCCTTCGCGATCACTCTCCCGGTCACCTGATCCTGCACAAGACAACGACAACGAGAAAAACGAACATCACAGTTATTATCAACCAATTGTCCAACATATATTAAATTGGTAGTTAAGTCAGGGGGAACAAATATATCACGGAATGAAGACCCCAAGTTACCAACAACAGTAATCGGTAGCGAACTACCATCAGCAATCTGAATGGATTGCGACCCCCCATATTTCCGAACATCATGGAGGCCGAGTGTGCTATTGGTCATATGACTAGAGGCTCCTGAATCAATAATCCAAGAAGTAGTAGGAGCAGAACCAGTACCTTGTAGGCTTAAAGCCGTAAAAGCTGACACAATCATTTGCTGGACCATGGCAGGAGTAAGAACTGGTGAGTCAGAGGATACAACCGGAGGGGTGGAGGACGAAACCGCAGCTTGGAAATCCCGAGGAGAACGTTTTGGAGGCCGCACTGGACAGTCCTTCAGAAAGTGGCCCTCCTTATTGCAGTAATTGCAAACCTTCTTAGAGCAATTGCGAGCAAAATGACCGAATTCTTTGCAACGAAAACACTGAACTGCTCTTTCCCTTTGCTATGAGCAACATCGGCCACGTTAAGAGGTGCAGATTCAGGCGAGAAACTGGAATGAGTGGATAGGCTCTGTTCCTCACGGAGGAAGTCAACAAGACACAAATTCAAAGTTCAAACTCGGGTCGGACTTTCATCAGAAATTGATCACGTTGACTCTTAGAGTGAATAGCTTGAAGAGCCTCAAGAGCCTCAAGAGCCGTAGCAGGAACCTTAGCATGAACAATAACAGAGTATTCGCTCCAAAGATTAATAAAACCCGAATAGAATTCGGCAATAGGTAGAGTTCCCTGCGTAAACTGATGAAGTTCCAATTCCAATTGGGAATTTGCGAGCACTATGATCTTGATGATAGATGCGTTGCAAATAATCCCACATAGTGAGCGCCGCAGTGAAGCACCAGAGATTGTACACAAAATGAGGATCAATCTTGCCCAAAAGCCAAGAGATAACCTTAGCATCTTTAGTCTCCCATAGAGCGTGTTCTTTCGCATCGGTCAGAACGGGAGCAGATTTATCAAGATGGTGATAACTCATTGCCTTTCAAAAACATCTTAAACTGAGAATCCCAGGTGGAATAATTCTTGCCAGTAAAGCAAACAATAGTATTTTCGATTGACATGATGGAATAAGAAAACCCTAGCTACCAGATAATGGCCTGGAAACCTAGAAACTCAACAGCAGCCGAAAAACCCGAAAATCGCTACAGTAGCCGAAAATCGCTACAGTGGCCGGAAAACCCTAAGAAAACGCTACAGTAGCCGAAAAACCCAACGGAAATCGCTACAATCGCGGAAATTGCTACAGTAGCCGAAAAACCCTAGAAAAATCGCTACAGTAGGGTTTCAAAATATAGGGAATTTCATGTGTAGATTTCAAATATATACGGATCATAAAATCACTACATCAAATATCACCCAGGTAGCATCATAACTAGAAAAAGTCATTGCTAAATGGTCACAAAATCCATCGTAATATGTTCCCATTTCCATGTAGGATTTTCTAAACTTAACAATTAACCTCCTGGTCTCTGTCTTTCTGCTTTTAACTTGTTTACAGATTAAACATCTCTTCACAAAATCAATCACATCCTGTTTCATACGTTTCTACCAAAATTGTGTACGCAAATCCTTGTACATCTTCTTTCCTCCAGGATGTGTACTGTATCTACTACAATGAGCACGTTGTAGTAGTTCTTGGCGTAGTCCAAACATCGCAGGAACTACCCAACACTTTCCATATCTCAAACTTTCATCATTTGCCACTTCAAATGTAGATGGCTTTCCTTGAGATATCATTTTTTCCCACTTTTGTACTTTATCATCAGTGTTATGTGCTATTCTGATATTCTCAAAGATATCATGTTCTACCAACAATGTTGATACTCTTACTGGCACAGTCACTGCATCAAATTTATATCCAAAGTACAACAAGACATCATCAAAGCTGATAAATGAATCATGTTATTGGCAGTGTATTGCACTTTTCGACTTAAAGCATCAGCTGTCAGATTTGCTTTTCCCGGATGATATTCGATCTCACAATCATAATCTTTCAAGAGATCCATCCATCTCCTTTGTCTCATATTCAATTCTGCTTGAGTAAAGAGAAATTTCAAGCTTTTATAATCCGTATATATGGTAAACGACGTACCATACAAGTAATGTCGCCATATCTTCAGGGCAAAGACTATGGCTGCCAACTCCAGATCATGCACTGGATACTTCATTTCATGTGGCTTCAGTTATCTCGATGCATAAGCCACAACATGTTTAGCCTGCATCAATACACAACCTAAACCAAGTAAAGATGCATCGATATATAGTGCAAACCTTTCATGTTATGATGGAATTACCAACACCGGAGCAGTGGTCAATCGATGTTTCAATTCCTGAAAGCTATGTTCACACGTATCTGACCATATGAAAGGCACTCCCTTCTGCGTCAACTGAGTCAGTGGTTTAGCAATCTTTGGAAAGCCTTCAACAAAGCGTCTGTAATATCCTGCTAAACCCAAGAAATTACGAATCTCTGGCACAAAACTAGGCGCTGACCAATTCACTACTGCTTCTATCTTTTTTGGATCCACGGATATACCATCCTTGGAGATCACATGTCCCAAAAATACTACACTATTCAACCAAAATTCACACTTGCTGAATTTGGCATACAATTGATTCTTTCTTTAAATTTTTGCAACGCAAGATGCAAATGTTGGACATGCTCTGCTTCACTCCTAGAATATATTAGTATATCATCAATAAACACGATGACAAATTGATCAAGATAATCATGAAATACTCTATTCATCAAACTCATGAAGACAACTGGAGCATTAGACACTCCAAATGGCATCACTAAGAACTCTATCATGCCTGTTATGCGCCACTATTGCCATACGAGGACGTGCCGGACAGCTGGAAACCACTTACTCAAGAGTCCTCTCCACTTAAGCCATTGGAAGAGTCCAAACCAAGTAAAAAATTTCAACCCTTTGATAAGTCTACCAACGGTTCCAGCATGACAAATTCAAAGGGGATAAGATAGAAGGGATCATATCAGATTGATTTTAGTTTATTGGTTTATCTTTTCATTTGAATTTAGGATTTGGTTCTATCTTATTCTTAGGATTTGGTGTTATGTTTTGGGTTTCATTAGGAGTTGGTTTTCTTCATTCTTGTATTTAAAAGCGACGAATGGTTTGAATAAGGGATATTATAAATTTTCCTCAATTACTTGTTAAAAAAAAAGATCGAAGGTTCTCTTTAATGAGCCTTACAAATCAAGAGATTGAGAGGTTCTCTCTACTAAGACTCACATTCACAATAAACAACCCCATAATGCGATCCATATCCCGGATTCATAACAAATTGGCATCAGAGACAAGTATTGTGGCAGACACCACATCTTTCCAATTGTAGTTCGAGGCCTTTGTGAAGATGTATATGGAGGACAAAAAAGCGCAGGACCAGACGCAACAACTGTTCGAGGAAGAAAACAATGCTTTTGTGCCTAAACATTCAAAAATGGTCTTTCCTAAAGATGATAGCCTCTCTGATCTATACAAAATCGGACCCGCTTCTTTTCATCGTGAAGGCGACGCATCTCTACGCCAATTCCTGGGTGCCACCGGGATCATTCCCACTCGGCCACCTCCTCTGCCAGTGGAAGGGAAGCCATTTCAACAAGCCACTTTGAGCACTAGAATCACCAAGGGGGGAAGGAGGTACTTGTACACTGGAGTGGTACATACCTTGCTGATGCTTCAGCAAGACAAACACAAAAGGAAGAGTCCAACATCACGCAAACTAGAGAGTCCTCGCGGCAGCCGATTGAGAATCACAGAGTTGTGAAAATAATTTATCAAAGATTTCGTCATTGGAAATTCAAGAAGGCATTACCACTTTCATTCGAGTTTGCGGACAAACTCGAAGTCCATGGGGGGAGTAATGTCAAGCCTGTTATCTTTTCATTTGAATTTAGGATTTGGTTGTTATCTTATTCTTAGGATTTGGTATTATCTTTTGGGTTTCATTAGGAGTTGGTTTTCTTCATTCTTGTATTTAAAAGGGACGAATGGTTTGAGAATTATAAATTTTCCTCAATTACTTGTTAAAAAAAAAGATCAGAGGTTCTCTTTAATGAGCCTTAAAAATCAAGAGATTGAGAGGTTCTCTCTAATGAGCCTCACATTCACAATAAACAACCCCATAACGCGATCCACATCCCGGATTCATAACGAACTCATAATGCCCATATCGAGTTCTAAATGCTGTCTTCTGCACATCTTCTTCCCTCACACCCATTTGATGATAACCTGATCTCAAATCAATCTTAGAACATGGTTATAAAAAGCCGTCGCCTGGCTCGCCTAGGCGAGAAGCCAAGCCAGGCCAGAGTGTGTCGCCTTTGGTGTGTGAGAGGCCCACACATACACCAGGCCGCGCTTATTCAGAGCATAGGTGTATGGTGCTTAAGCCGTGGGCGATGGCTTGATAGAAAGAAAGAGTGTTAATGGGATTGAGCTTAAATTACTTAAAAAATAATAAACCAAAATCCTATTTTCAATAAGCTCAAAGCCAATTTTAAATAAGCATAAACCCTATATTTATATATTAGAGTTTTAGCACGTCATATTCATTATTAATTATATCAAATGTATAGGCATTAATAAATGATAAGAATTAATGTAAAACAAAATATATTTTGAGAATTGAGTAAGAATATTTTAAGAATAAATTGAACTCTAATTCCATCAAGCATATTTAATTTATTATTTCTTTTTTTATATAATTGTTTAATATTGAGTGAGATTCATTTTTATCAAAAATTTCTCTTGTGTATTAAATATTTATATATTAAATGAACAAATTTTACAACATGAGCAGCTTCTTAGCTACATAGTTTGGCTATTGTGGGAAAAAATATTAATATCTAAATATTTAAATTTTATTTTTCCTTGATGCGTAACGTCTATTAGGCTACTCTTCGCCTGGCGCCTAGCGCTTTGAGCCAGGCCACGGTTCATCGCTTTTTGGCGCCTAGCGCCTTTAATAACTATTCAATAGATCATTGATCCCTGCAACTGATCAAGTAAATCATCAATGCGTGGAAGAGGGTATTTATTCTTAATTGTTACCTTGTTCAACTGTCTGTAGTCAATGCACCATCGCATTGATCCATCATTCTTCTTCACAAACAGTACTGGAGCACCCCAAGGCGATACACTAGGGCGTATGTATCCCTTGTCAAGTAAATCTTGTAATTGAGTTTTCAACTCTATGAGTTCAGTTGGTGCCATTCTATTTGGTGCTCGCGAAATAGCAGAAGTACCAGGTAGCAATTCAATTTCAAATTCCACCTCACGACTTGGTGGAAATCCAGGAATCTCATCTGGAAAGACATCCACACACTCTGCTACTATCGGTATATCCTCTAATCTTTGAGCTCTCAGCTCAATTATTGTCGCATTCCACAACATCATTGCTTTCTTTGCTAACTGAAGCTCAGCCAAACGCAACCAGGCTGACTTCGCACATGGCGCTGATACAAATATTTGCTCGATACGCTCTAACCATTCCTTAGCTTGTTCACCAGATTCAGTACCCCAAATCGAGGTGGCTGATAATTAAGAAACTGAGTCAGTGTCAACTCCCTAGGTAACAATACCTGTTCTACCGGCCCTTGGCCTACTGGTGGTGGTGGTACAAGAATCAAACCAGCACCAACGTTCACACTCATAGCATCCCCAACTTCTTCTTGAGGATTCACAGGTATTCTTGCTGCCATACTGCACTACAAGGGTTAACAATAATATTCAAATGCATAAAGCATGCTAGTATAACATCATATATTACAACAAATACATAAACATGCTTTCAAGTGAATGGGCATCTTCCTAGTTGACTTCTTCTACCCTTGTTCACCCCAATCATCTAACCATTGCTCTGATACCACTAATGTGGGGCCTCACTACTTCATCCTTGCTGTGTGTCACATTATTACACAGTCACAAATATCTAAAGTAGGATTAAGTAAACAATCACACTGATTAAGAGTCATATTATGTCAGTTATTACATTATTCTCCCAACGTGACAATGTACATCATGTACAAATAAAAAATCCTAACAAATTCATTCTCTTAACCAGTAAGTCATCTAATAGCAGAAGTTGACTCACAATCCCGGCCTCCCCCTTCTATGAGTCCCTGCAGAAACAATCACATATCATGAGTATTGATATATAACCTTTTCAATCCAATATCAATAAGAACGCATAATACGATAAATAAACATCGTAACATCTCAGCTGTGATTTGTTTCTGTATTATACATCACAATATGCAATTATGTCATGACATGTCTCATTCATCATCCTGCTATAACGGGACATATATGATATTTCCTTCTCGCTCAATATGTCAGTGGATAAGCCTTCACGTCCCATATTAGCAGCACATATCATGTTTCTGTTCTCACACGTTATAACAACCATTTTCATGCCTAAAGGCATCATGCCCCTCATGGCATCCACCATATGCCTCGACAACATAATTTACAACAATCATATAACTCAAAACATGTATATGCATCATTTCACATCAATACATTAATCGTAATAATAACATCAATACTCGTACGTCAACACGTACCTGGCGTGCGATACAAAATATATAATTTCAGGCGTCACTATTTAACCGCCTCTCTGTCCTGTCCCCTGTGATGGTGCGACATGAATATTAACAATTATAATGTCATAATAGGCTTCACAATCATATTTCAAGAAAATATATTATTTCTCAAAATTTAAACCTTAACGATCGATCGCCAATATCAGCGATCGATCGCCAAAAAGTTCTGCCTCTCAGCGATCGATCGCCATTCTCTCGCGATCGATCGCCAATATGTTCTGTTCTTCAGCGATCGATCGCCATGTTTCTCGCGATCGATCGCCAATGAAATTCACCGCCTTATTTTTCCCCTGTTTCGGCGATCGATCTCCATATGGCTCGCGATCGATCGCCGATGTCTGAAAATTTCAGAACATGGCGATTTTGAGCTTATCTCCATGGTTCCACTTCTCTACTTCAAAACAAACCATCAAAACTTGATAATTTTATCCATCAACATCATATTAACACATTTCTATAACTTCTACAACCTATTTCATGCAAGTGAATCTCATCTCACTTCAAGTACCTCAAGCACATGCTTCCATATATTCTAAGCATTTCCTACACATACATATGCTTGTCTATAAGTACATAACTAAATTTTTACCAAATATCTTTGATGTCACTTCTAAATCAAGTTGTGGCTTGAGTTCCAAGCTCCAAATCAAGGAAAGTGAACAAGAGCACACAAGGGTTGAGAGCAACTTGTATAGAGATTTGTAGGTGTTTGTGGTGCCATTATGTTTTGACAAATCTGATATTGGTTTAATATATCCTCCAAGATGAAATCGAAATGCATATGAAATTTATATCCAATTCACATGCGTATTCAACTCATGTCTTCTCTTGTCTATTATCACCAAGTCATGTACACATAACTCATTTTATACCTTAACATAGCAATTGTATAAGCAACATTATCAACATGGTTACTCCCAATCCCATATACTACTACCCACTTGATTATATTGCATTTATTCACATAATCATGTCCCTTTGCTATCGAGCCACACTTCATAAAATTTCTCGTGCTCGGTTCAACTCGAACTCGAGTCCACGTCATACCGTAATTATTTCATAATTATCCAATAATCACATCAAACATGTATGATTCATATCGAGATATTACACTTTATGATGTGTCCAAACTGACAAACTGACATGTATTGATGTACTGGCATGTATTGATGTACTGACATGGACGTCCAAGGTGTGCGTTCATTCCTGAGGATATAACAGCTTGTGCATCTTGTTATTACTTTTTTCCCGTATTGGTGTTTGATAAGATATACATGTCAAAACCTATAAAACTCTTATTAATATTTTCGCTTCAAGACATTTTGTTTGCTAGTTCCTTTTCACGATTCATGGTCATTTTCTTAAATTATATAATGCAAAATCTGTGGACTCCTGTTTGGTTCTTCCATGGGTTGTTTTTCTATTCAACTTTTGTTTCACTTGTTATAATATTTTGGTTTCTTTTCTATGGAATTGTTCACAGGTCTCCGACCTCGAGATATTAGGAGTGTTGATCCATCATTGTGGTTGACCAACTCAATGCCTTCATTGGTGGTAGTAACATTGAATTAATGCCAACTACTGTTCATAGAGTGCATTTAAAGTGCAATTTAATTTGTGTTCATGCAGTCTTTGTTTTTCAATACAGAAACATCGCCTTCCATTCATTCTCAGATGTGATCTATGATTCTATATCTGATGTTTTAGGATGTTTCAAAATCGCCAAGACTATTTTCTATCATGGCCTCTAGATTCTATAAGTTGAATTCAACTGAAAAATTACTTCTGAACAACTTTAATTCATGAGATTTTTTAATCACAAAACTGAAGTGATGGTGCTTAAAATAAGGCTTCATATATTTTGATTGGACCGATTTCTCAATGATTCAAGCTTTTATATGGGGACATGAAAACAAGCAACTCTTAAAGAAACTGATAGCGAATGTTTTTCTTTACCCTTTCGTAATGAACCCGGACATTTAGTGTCATATTGTCAAAAGTTTCATGTTAGACCATGACAAATATAGAACTTATCTGAACTTTTCGCTCCGTACTTCTTATGATATAATTTTATTTTGTGCACTTCATCCAAGGTACGCGAGTATGCGATTTTACTGAATTTGGGAACTTTACGGGCAATTGCAATGCAAGAATGCGTGTATATATTTAATTATAACCGGTCAGTATCCTCCATTTTTTGAAAAGAGTATTGGTCTACACATATTTTTCACATAGTCACAATGGATTAATATTTAGTTATTGTCTCTCTTAGTAAAGGGGGAAAGGCTTTTATCGATTCCTTGCTACCCCGCTTAAATCCGAAGAACGTGAATGGAGGGCCCTCAATGCCATTCGTGGTCGAGGTTGGTATTTCATGAAATCTTTTCACTATTATAGTATAGCAGTTAATTAATTTGGTTCTTCCATCTTTTTTCACAGTTCAGTATTTCAAAATAAATTGTTTTTTATGAGTTATTTTGATATGTTACTGTCAAAGTTTTCTAAGCTGCTTTAATGTTATTTTCCCCCATAAAAGTGGGCCTTGAAGTATTTGATTGTATAAACAGTGTAACAGGCCTATAATTTAACATTTCAGGTGGTTGAGGCAGCGCTACATTCTCGAATACAACGCCTGGAGCGGAGATTGATGGATTTAGAACCACGTGTGAGTACCAGAACATAGTGAGTATATGTTTTTCTTTTTCCTTCTGTACCATGTTTGTTGGGGTGTTTCAATTATTTTGTAATTTGTACTAATTGAGTGAAAGTTGTTATGTAAGGTTCAGTTGGTTATCTCTAAACTGTTGCTAAGTATTTTATTTTTGCTGCATTTATGGAATGGGTAAAGATAAAAAAGATCATACAATCGAGAAAAAAGTTGTTTTCTGAATGTAAGTCAATATATGTTTTTGAAAGAATGTGTTATGCTCAAACTAACGCACGAAATTCTCAGAATCAACACAATCAATAAACTGGAACAAAAGAGAATGGTTTTTGATTGAATTATGTAAAGAAAAAGAAGACAATACAAAGAATATTTCCTCTGCACAATTCACTCCCTAGCCACTGCTAGTGTTTCACTCAATCAATAAAAATAATAGAATGGTGTTATCATCCTACCCATGCCCATTTTGTATTACAAAGCACGTGTATCTCCCCTCCTCTTTCTAATATAAACATTTTTGATAATGGGCTTATTATTCTTCTCTTCAATTGGGCCCAAGAGATTTGGGTCTATAACACTCCCGCCCTCTTCAAGATTCGCCTTGTCCTCAAGGCGAAAATCCAGAAACTGTAACACAAAGTCGTCCAAGTCTTCTCAAGTAGCTTCTTCCGTAGATTTTCCTTTCCATTGAATAAGAATCTGCTCACACTTCTTCTCTCCCTTGTCTTTAATTTTTTGTGCGTGGTTCAAAGATGAATGATAAATCATTAGCCAATTCCTGTGGTATTTTGACCTCAAGACACATGAAAAATAGGGTGCACTTTCGACCCTTCTGGCATGTGTAAATGATAAGCCGTTCCTCCCAGCTTCCTAATGATTTTGAATGACCCATAATATTTAGGTGCTAACTTCTGAAAAACCCTGCTGCATACATATTGCTGTCTATGAGGTCGTAGTTTCAAATAGACCATATCACCTTCTTGAAACACCACATACCGATACTTCTTATTAGCATACTTCGTCATATATTGCTGAGCTCTCTCTAGATTGTACTTCAGCTGCTTTAATAGTGTAATACAAATTGACTTTCTTTCTGAATGGTTTTTCCTTCATTCATCAATGCATTAAATAGGAATACAATTACAACCTATGTATGTAAATAATATCAACAACCTGAATTAGAATATTAACAGCCTAATTTACATCCTAATTAAATAGCCTAATGCCAGACTATTTTCCATTGTCATCTCCCCTCAAATTGGTGCTGGTTTGAAGCAACAATTTGTCAATTAAGAATTGATGACGCTGTCGAGTCATGGACTTGGTGAAGATGTCTGCAAGTTGAAGATCGGTGGAAACATGTGACCGCCTCGCGAAGAGAATGACAATCCACTTCAATATGTTTAGTACGTTCATGGAAGACCGGATTGGTGGCAATTTGAATAGCACTGGTGTTGTCGCCATGAAGTGGAGTGGGTTGGGTTTGTGGGAACCCAATTTCGCGCAAAAGACCACGGAGCCAAAGAATTTCAGAGCAAGCAGCAGACATCGCCCGATATTCAGATTCTGTAGACGATTTGGAGACTCTTGCTTGTTTCTTGCTTTTCCAAGAGATTAGGGACGAACCCAAAAACATGCACCATCCTGTAACTGGGCGACGAGTGTCCGGGCAGCCAGCCCAATCTGCATGACTATAAGCAATGAGATTTAGTGGATTGCCGGTGGGGAAAAATAAGCCACAAGACGGCGAGCCACGTAGATACCGAAGAATGCGACGGACTGCAGCGAGATGTAAGTGTCGTGGAGATTGCATGAACTGGCTGACTTGTTGAACTGCAAAGGAGATATCAGGCCGTGTGATGGTTAAATAATTCAAACTGCCAACCAATTGACGATACATAGCAGGGTCAGAGAGGAGATCACCCTCGTCACACCTATATTTCACATTGATTTCCAATGGAGTATCGACGGAGGAAGTTTCATCAAGAAGAGCCAATGTGATAAGATCCTGGGCATATTTGTGCTGATTTAAGAAAAGGCCAGAATCACTGTAGATTTATAACCCCAAGAAATATGTAAGTGGACCAAGATCCTTCATGTGGAAAGAAGCATGAAGATGCTGCTGTAGTCGAGTGATCAGAGAAGAATCTGGGACCCAATAATGACAATATCGTCCACATAAACCAGAAGGAGGCCAACACCTGCCGTTGTTTTGCAAAGAAATAAAGAGGAGTCATACTTACTTTGCTGAAATGAGAAACGAAGCAGTGTTGTGCGAAATTTATCAAACTAGACTCGTGATGCTTGTTTTAGTCCATAAATAGAGCGCTTCAATTTACAGACCGCCGAAGCCGAACAAGGAGAGGAAAGCCCCGGAGGAAGTTTCGTGTAAACGTCTTCTTTGAGATCACCATGGAGAAATGCATTTTTAACATCCATTTGATGCAGTGGCCAACCTTGAGAAGCGGCAATTGAAAGAATTGTGCGGACATTGGTCATTTTGGCAACAGGTGCAAATGTGTCCTCGTATTTGATTCCATATTCTTGGTGATTGCCAAGAGCAACTAATCTGGCTTTATAGCGATCCAAGGTCCCATCTAAACGAAGCTTGATAGAAAATACCCATTTTACAACCAATTGCTTTAAAATTGGGCGGACAAGATATCACATCCCATGTATCATTTTCTTGAAGAGTCTGTAATTCGTCTGCCATTGCTTTTTCCCAGTAGGGAAGCTTGACAGAGTAAGATATGAGAATAGGATTAGAGGACAATGTAGTATGAAATGAGGTTGGAGAGAAGCCATATCTATCGGGGGCATGAGACGGCCTAGTCGAACTACGAAGCAATGTTTCAGGATCAGAATCCAGTTGTGGAACCGGATCAGGTGGGTGGTTGGGCTCACGAAGTGGCGCAGCAGGACGCCTTCTTTCATACACGAAGCCAGGTTTGAAGCGTTGAGGAATAGAAGACAGGGAATCAAATTTTTTTTTTTGATCGGGCAAATAAAATTATATTAATAAAAGTACCAGTGGTACTTGAAAATACAAATAATTAGGAAAACAAAGTCGTCAGTACAAAAACAAAATGAAAATCCCAGTTTGACTTAAAAAACTAATAAACATATCCTCGGCTCTTTTCTCCAATCTAAGAAAGAGTAACTCGTAGTCGAAATTCCTCTATTGGTAATCCAAAACCAAGATCTCAATATGATTAATTCCAATAAATCTTCAGCCGTTGCATGAGTCCCTTGAAATACAAGCTGATTCCGATTATTCCAAATTGTCGCAATGACCGTGCTCCAAATAGTATTCCATTCTTTCTTGCCTTTTTGGATACCCATAATCCTGTGTGTCGGAGTAAGTGAGTGGTCGATTTCATTGGAAGCACTGCAGAGCATCCTAGCCATTCATAGCACTTCATCCAGACAGTGTAAGAATCTGGACATCTGAAAAAAAGATGTTGAGTCGTCTCTTCTTCCTGCTGGCAAAAGGCGCATAAAACCGAGGCCGGTCCATTAAAAACATTTCGTCGTCTTAAATTGTCCTTCGTCGAGATACGGTCTCGAATAACTTTCCAAGTTAATGCTCCCACTTTTGACGGTGCGCTAGTTTTCCATATAGTTGCAAATAACTGTGACTGTTCCCCTTCCAAAATTGGTTCTTGTAATATCTTGTTGTATGCCGATGTCACCGTGAATTGGTTTGTAGCATCATGCTTCCAGGTCGCTGCTAAAGTAATATTGATTTTCAAAGAAAACAACATGTCGTAATACGAAATTTGTGAGAAGAGACGTCATAACAAATGTAGCCTTTGTGAGAGTTACTGTTAGGATCGGATGGGAGTGTTTAGAGGGGGGATGGGGGTTGAATGAACACTCCTCTAAAATTAATCCTTATTGATTTCACTCATGTTAGTGAATGAAATTTGTTTCTTAATCAATACTAAAGCAGAACAGATCACTGAAATGAGAGTGCGGAACCAGTCTGTTCTTAGCTAGTAAGAACGGTTGATGACTTATGAAATGCAAAGCAATGCGAAATGTAAATAGACAAGATATGTTTCTGGAAGTTCGAAGGCAAATCCTTCTACGTCTCCCCTTCTTCCAATCAAGGAAGGATTCACTAGA
Source organism: Haberlea rhodopensis (assembly GCA_907163345.1). Classification (NCBI taxonomy): domain Eukaryota; kingdom Viridiplantae; phylum Streptophyta; class Magnoliopsida; order Lamiales; family Gesneriaceae; genus Haberlea; species Haberlea rhodopensis. The sequence continues at coordinate 139,592 of CAJQUN010000453.1, forward strand.
AGACTTTGAGTAATACAACTACTTGTACAACCGATTCAACTGGATTTACCCCACTACCAGACTGAAACTCCTAGTCTCAGTTCAGACACAATCCGTCTGACAGTTACAATTGAATCTCACCCTTCTATCTTAGCACAAATACAAAAAACAGAGTGAGTTTATCTACGCACAATTGATCCTTTAGATGATCAAATATTACAATAGGACGTGCTTATGAAAACTTTGAGCAGACTGGTAAGATAAAAATCTTTCTGCGATGGTTCTGCTCAAGAATATTTTGACTTGTAAACTTGTGTTGTTCAGTCTATTGATTGATCAGTGAAAGTCTGTCTTGAGCATTTAAGTGCATCCTTATATAGTCGTTTATACCAATGACAATATTTCCTTTTCTGTGCAACCCTTCTCTTTGGTCAATGTCTGAACAAGCTTCAGTCTGCTCTTTTAGGAACTTTCCCTTCTGGTCTGTTCTTTCAGCGCTTGTCAGATAGACTCTCCTTTGTCTATTTACCATTTGAGGTAATCTTCAGTCCTTGGTCTTTTTAGCATTAAATGCATCATTAAATGCTTCAATAAATAGCCGTTGATTATTCGGACTGAAGAATGAAGCTTACTTAAATTTGCCTTCTCTGATCTGATCTTCATCGAGCTGGTCTGGTCTGATCTTGTTGATCGATCTGGATGTGCTTCGATCTGGTCAAACTGGTTTACATCGATCCGTTCTGTTTTGAGATAGACTATATCGGTCTGCTCTGATTTGTCATGGCTCGATCGGTCTGGTCTGTTTTGTCATCTATTAAAATCCGGAACTAACAGTTAATATAACCCATGAAGACGCATTTAGTAGCTTGAGGCGACAACTTGTGTCGTTCATATCCTGGCAAGTGTACAAAACAGACGCAACCAAAAGTATGTAAATTTAGATAACTAGGCATGCGATTATGGAGACGGGAATAAGGAGAGGCTAAGTTTAATGTACGCGATGTAGACGATTGATAAGAAAAACCGCAGTAGATAGGGCTTCAACCCAAAATTGAGAAGGTACCACCGACTCAAGTAACAATGTACGAGTGACATCAAGCAGATGGCGATTTTTACGTTCGGCTACCCCATTTTGTTGTGGTGTATATGGACATGAATGTTGTGAAATTATTCCCTTTTGATTGAGAAATGATTGAAATGCAGTAGACATATATTCACTCCCCGAATCAGAACGTAAGATTTTGATATGTTTAGAGAATTGTGTGTCCACTAAAGCTACAAACTGTTGGAACATCGAAAATACCTCGGATTTAGCCCGTAAAAAATAGATCCAGGTATATTTGTTATAATCATCGATGAAGGTAACAAAATATTTGTATTTGGCATGAGAAATAACCGGCGAAATACCCCACACATTGCTATGTATTAGATCAAAGCAATTTTGAGCACGGGTCCTGATCAGGAAAAGGAAGAGACTTACTCTTAACTAACTTACATGTAATACAGTCAAGAAAATTAAGAGATGAAAAACAATTGTTTTTACCCAAGAAACCTAACTTTATTATATGAGAAAAAATATGCGAATTAGGTTGACCAAACGTTTGTGCCATAACGCATTGTTATGATGAACTATATTACAAGCGAAAGAAATAACTGGGGGAATTGAAAAATGTAAAAAAAACAAACGTCCCACTTTAGGCCCCTTCGCGAGAATCTTCCCCGACACCTGATCCTGCACAAGACAACCAGAACGAGAAAAAAAAATATTATAATTGTCATCAACCAATTGTCCAACAGAAATAAGACTAGTACTTAGTGCTAGAGATACAAAAACATCCCGAAAAGTAGAATTCACATCAGCAGTTACATGGATCGGTAACTGATGACCATTAGCAACGGTAATCTGTAACGGACCCGAATATGGGAGAACATTATTAAGATTGGCAGCAGACTTGGTCATGTGATTAGAGGCCCCTGAGTTAATCAACCAAGAGGCAAGGGAAGCAGAGTTATTACCTTGAAGACCCAATGCAGACAGAGCAGAGATAATCATCTGTTGTACCGTTTCAGGGGTGAGAGTGGAAGGCGCATCCGTGGGATCGGAAGAAGAACCAACTGTAGCTTGATATCCTGTGGTATGGCGTTTTGGTGGACGAGTGGGACAATCGGGAAGAAGGTGGCCGGGCTTCTTGCAATAATTGCATTTTTTAGTGGTGCAATGCTTTGCAGTATGCAGCCCAAATTCCTTGCAAGTGTAACATTGTACTTGACGTATGTCCTTTTTCTTTTCCTTTGACATGAGAGACATATGCCACATCATTAGAAAATCCTGAATGTTGTTGGAAATCCCTTGCGTTGCAAGACGCTGCTCTTCACGTTGTAATTCCCCGAGACAAATCTAATGATGGAGATGGGTCACGGTTCATTAACGTAGATCGAGCGATCTCGAATTCAGGGCGCAATTTCATCAAGAACTGATCTTTCTTGCTTTGTTCATGAACAGCTTGAACATCAGCAAGGGAGCCAGCTGGAACCTTAGTATAAATGATATCAGCGAATTCTGTCCACAGAATTTGGAAGCCCGTGAAATATTCCTGGATAGAGAGATTACCCTGAGTGTAATTGAAAATCTCGTATTCGAGTTGAAATCGCCTAGCCACATTGTTTTGACAATAGACTTGTTGTAAGTAGTCCCACATGGCTTTGGCGGTTTTGTATGGGCGAAGATTTAGTACAATGAGTGGATCGACAGATGCTAACATCCAGGACATGATGCGAGCATCTGTAATCTTCCATTTGGTTAGGGACGCTGTATCAAGAGGGATGGAATTACTCCCATCAACATGTCCCCATAATTCCTTTCCCGTCACGAGCAGACGAAATTGGAATTCCCAAGCCGAATAATTTTACCCGTGAATTTAATACCGAAAGATTCAAAATTACTCATGGTTTGAAAGAGTATTTGACAATATTTCAGTATTAACGTCGCACAATATTAGCGAGAAACAAAGGCTAACACTGATGCGATAAAGCCGATCGACCAAAACCCAAAATTAGTTTATGGGATGTCACGATAAAAGCAATCAATCGAGGAAAAACATTCACGCGATGAACAGTGATGCGCGATGAACAGTAAAGCGTGATGAACAGTAACGTCACGATGAACAGTAACGACGCGATGAAAAGTAGCGACGTGATGAATAGTAACGACGCGCGATGAATAGTAACGATGCGCAATCAAAAGCAGAGAAAAAAAAGACTCAAAATTGGATTCGGCTCTGATACCATGTAATACAAATTGATTTTCTTTCTGAATGGTTTTCCCTTCATTCATCAATGCATTAAATAGGAATACAATTACAACCTATGTATGGAAAGAATTTCAACAGCCTAAATTAGAATATTAACAGCCTAATTTACATCATAATTTAATAGCCTAATGCTAGACTATTTTCCACTGTCAAGTAGCTCATCTCGATCACTCAAATCCTGTGCCACGCCTGCTACAATCGTTTCCAGTGATAAATAGCAAATGATAGTGGGTGGTTTCCTCCCATAAACTACTTCAAAGGGAGTCATTTTTGCTGCAGTTTGATAGGCCGTATTGTACCAATACTCCGCCCAATAAATCCATAATGCCCAAGTCTTGGGTTGCTCAGTTGAGAAGCATCAAATGTAGGTTACAACTGATTTGTTCAATGCTTCTGTCTCCCCGTCAGTCTCACGGTGACATGCCATGCTCATTTTAAGGCGTGTCCCCTATAGCTTGAATAATTCCGTCCAAAACAAACTTAGAAATACCATATCTCGATCACTTACAATTGTCTTGGGAATTCCATGCATTTTGACTACCTCTTTCACAAAATTTCTGCTACTGTTATGGCTGTGTAAGGGTGCTTCAACAATAAGAAGTGGCCATATTTAGATAGCCTATAAATACCATAATAACATCGTACCCCTTTGATTTTGGAAGTCCCGTAATAAAGTCCATTGCCAAATCCTACCAAATTGCATTTGGAATTGGTAACTGCTGAAGTAAACCCGTCGGGGAAGCTGCCTCATATTTCTGCCGTTGACATTCCCTACATTATGCCATAAATTGACATACATCTTGTTTCATCCCCCTCCAATACACATTGCTTGGCACCCTTTTATAAGTCCTTAAAGCACCCGAATGTCCCCCAACAAGGGTGGAATGAAATTCAGTCAATAGTCTGTTTACCAAGGGGATGCTTTGGGAATTACTAATCTGCCTTTATATAACAAACATTTGTTCATCATCGTATAACGTTGTACCCCTTCAAGAAGTTTCTGTACTATCTTACCCAACTCAGCATCCTCATGTATTTCTTTTTGAAGTTGTTTCCATTCAACCCATTCCACACTAGTAATTGCATTCAGTTCCCCCACTTCCCCACTACGCGATAGAGCATCAGCTGCTCCATTGTCGATTTCAGCCTTATGTTTGACTTCAAACTCATATCCCAACAATTTGACTATCCAATATTGTTGATTCGGAGTTGATATACTAATAAATTTGTGGCCCAATAAGTAATGCTGCCAATGTTGCACCGCTAAGACCAATGTCATTAACTTCTTTTCATAGGTTGACTTGGCTATGGCACGTCCGAAAGCACCTTACTGTAATAAGAAATGGGACGTCCCTCTTGTGAAAGCACTGCACCCAAACCATCACATTCCACCGTAAAAAAATTGTTGAAATCAGGCATGCGAAGTACTAGAGCAGCACTTAAAGCCTTCTTTAACAACCTGAAAGCCTCTTGAGCCTGTTCATCCCAACCGAAATTATTTTTCTTTAGCTGATTCGTCAAGGGTCTTGCCATTTTTCCATAATCCTTAGTGAATATCCTGTAATACCAGTTAATCCCAAGAAGCCACGCAACCCTTTTATATTCTTTGGTTGCGGCCAGTCAGCTACACTCGCCACCTTCCTTGGATCTACTTCTATCCCTTAGACTGTGATAATATGCCCGAGGTATTCGACTTGCTTCAGACCCCATTGACACTTCCCTGTATTCAACACTAATTTGTTCTTTGTTAACACGTGCTGAACCACTTCCAAATGTCTCAAATGCTCTTCCCAGTTCTTACTATAAATTAAAATGTCATCAAAGAACACTAATACAAATTTTCGCATGTAAGCTCGGAATACCCCATTCATCGTTGATTGGAAAGTAGCTGGGGCGTTTTTTAAGCCGAGCGTCATGACTAAGAACTCGTAATGTCCATCATGAGTTCTAAAAGCTGTTTTGTGCACATCTTCACTTCTAACTCGGATCTGATGATATCCAGATTTCAACTCCAGCTTAGAAAAGCGCATTGCTCCATTCAATTCATCAAATTATTCTTCAACCACCGGGATGAGATATTAATAATCTCGTTCAATGCACGATAATCTACACAAAATCGTCAACTTCCATCTTTTTTCTTCACTAAGATCACAGGGCTGGAGTAACTGCTGATATATGGTTGAATCATGCCAGCTTTTAACATTTCAGCTACCATGCGCTCTATTTCATCCTTTTGTCGGAAAGCATAACAATAAGGTCGCACAGAAACTGGTCCACACCCTTTCTTGATGATAATAGCATGATCTTGTCCTCGGTTAGATGGTAATCCGCAAGGTTCCTTAAACACATCAACATAATTGTTAAGAAGATCGCTCCCTTCGACTCACCTCCTTGTTTTTTTCCTTCCTCCACTTGACTCCACATTAGAAGTACTACTCGACAATACTCCACTTCAATCACCTTAGCAATGGCCCTCAAGGACACTAATGTCCTATCGCGTGACGGATCCCCTTGCAAGGTCATTGTTCTATCTTCACACTTAAAAGTCATTTGCATTTTTTTTAAGTTCAAGACTATATCACCCAATATTTTCATCTAACCAACCCCCAAAATCAAATAAGTTCCCCCTTACTCAAATAAATACCCCTCAATCATTATTTTACATGGCCCCAAATCCACTTCTGAATTCCTACACATCCATTGACAGCCTACTCGACACCCATCCCCAAGACACACCGCAAAGTTCACCCCCTCATCAACAATCAACCCCAACTCAGTTACTAATTTTTTTGAAATAAAATTGTGACTCGCCCCACTATCTATCATAGTGGCTATCTCACACCCCTTCACCCTAGCTTTGATTTTCAATGTCTGTGACTGATTTATACCATTAACCAAGTACAAAGAAAGTTCCAATGTACTATACTCAACATTAATAGTCTCCTCATGCCCCTCAACGCTTCCTTTATTCTGAGTTCCATTCACCATCTTCTCACCTTCCTCCATTACCCCCTTCATCGCACTCTTCCTCACCTAAAATGGTGACCTTCAAACTTTTGTGAACACACTGATGTGTGGGATGATAAGGCTTCCCCACACCTGTAGGAAAGCTTATTTTCTCTCCTCAGAATTCTTGATGAGACACAATCTTCCCATCAATACCCCTTATTCCCTGACCTCTTATCTCACTATTTTGATCATCACCTACCCCTCCAAAACTGCTTCATGATGAACCCGTCTCCCATCTTCATCGGCATATTAACCTCTGGCATCACATCAAGTGGGAAGGACTGGGTGACAATTTGGCTAGCTTTGGTTTGGACTCTCTGGTTGGAAAGAAATAATAGGACTTTTCGAGCTCAGGAGGATCAGATGGAGAACTTGTTGGATCTTGTTAAGATAGATGATGGATTTGGATCAAGAGTGATAGAAGGAAGCACTTCAACTTTTCTTTCTCGGATTGGATTAGGGAACCAGTGGCTTGTATACTTTTTAGATAGCTTTTGCGTTCGGCTTTTGTCGTTCTTTTTGGATCTTAATTTGTTTATGTTCAGTTGCTTCTTGGAGTTAGCTGGGGTCATGTCCACTGTGTTGCGTGTCTCTGGTTCTCCTTTTGTTTTGTTTGTGTAGAATATATTATTAATATGTAATATTAATCTGAATTTAATACCAATATTTAAGTCAAAAGCAACCCACATAATAAGGCACAATTGTGTGCTGATTGTGGACTGGAGTTATTAGGTAGATTTATTAGTCCTAAAATAAGGGATCGATGCCCCCATATTTTATCTATAAAATGTTATTGTAAATGTAATGAGTGTAATGTATGAAACTAAAATCCTTCCTCGTTTCTATTTGGTACCAGAGCTAGAATAAGATTCTCTATTCTCTTTCTTCTTCATCCAGCCTAAATTCCTCTGTAAATAACAAATAAAATGAAAAGGGGGGGAAACACTTGCCAGCGTTCACCGAAGCTTTCCTGAGCTTTCCCAGCAGTCGCCGAAGCTTAGGGAAGCTCCGCCTTGAGTCGCCAGGAAATTTCGCCCCAACCCAGCCTTGGGTCGCACGTGAACTTGGGTCCTTTGCGTCACATTGCGTCGTCCCATTCTAACCCAGACTTGGGTCGCACCACCTGAAGCTCTGCTTCTCGTTATCTTCTCTAATCCAACCTCTAAAATATTGATGTTCCTCTCCGTATATATAAATCGATCAATTAATTCCATTTTGATGAACAGTGCACTTCAATCTTCATTTTTTTCGTGAAGTTGCTCCTTGAAATATCTCCTATCCTTTATGTAAACCAATCACTTTTTCCTCTCTTTATAAACAATATTCAATCCTAAATTTTATTTTGAACGGGTCTTAATTTTCTTTTTTTTGGGAACAGTGCTTTTGTCATCTGATGTGTTCTGCCTTATCATCATGTATTAAGGCCTTGAACACTTATGGTTGTGTTCTAAAATATTCTGAACATTTTTATTAATTACGGCGACTCCCAGTAGCTCCCGACCAGAGGTAACTATTCCTCATACGACTCCCACTATGCGGGTTATCAGCGTTCTGCTAAATGGTCAGGATTTCTCTGCCTGGTCTCGTTCACTGAAACTATTTCTTGGAGGAAAAGGACACGAAGAATGGTTGACGGGTAATTATACCAGAAGCATCTGATATCAAACTTCCTCAATGGAAGGTTGATAATTGCACCATCCTAAGCTGGATGTTCAACTCAATGACAGACCACATTTATCACATGTTTATGTACCATGACACTGTTCATGGATTGTGGAAGTCTCTTACTCAGATATATGCACATGAGAGAAATGAATCAAGGATCTTCGAACTATACGGGAAGTCTGTCACGCATCCCAGACATCTCTTGAACTTTCTGGTGCTGACTTTTTTGGGTACTTACAATCCAGATGGGAAGAACTAGACCAATACGAACCACTCAGTGAATTTCCAATTGAAGCTGCCGCCCTTGTTGGAAAACGTCTTGATAAACAACACGCTTACCAATTTTTGATGGGTTTAAAACGAATTTGAAACTCTTAGAACTCAGATTTTAAACTCATCACCTATGCCATCATTATACGAAGCTTTTGCAACCATTGACGGGGATGAACGTCGTAGTAGAATTATGATAGCTGCTCCCATAACCAAACCCAGTTCTGATTATATTCCTGACCAAATGGCATTCGCCACTGGTTCTCGTCCTCCTAGAAAACATTATTGCTCCCATTGTCATAGTCAAGTCATAGCATAGATAGGTGATTTAAGCTCCATCCGGAGCTCCTGGCGAAATATGGTAGAAACAAAAGGAAGAGTTCTCGGCCAGCCCTTGCACTTGTCGAGAACCCTGCTGGGACTATCAATCTAGATTTCACTCAATTTCAGGAACAAATCAATCGGATGATTCAGAATCAACTGGGATCGTATCTTCATCCTACTGGCCCAAACACATCCACTGCCACTTTTGTTTCAGGTACTCCCTTTGCTCTCAATACCGAGTCTAAGCCTTCTGCATGGGTACTGGATTCTGGAGCTAATGATCACTTTACGGGTGAGTCGAATTTTTTTTCCTCTGTAACTCCAGTAAATCGCTCTGTTTGTCTTGCTGATGGATCTACTTTGAATATTCGGAGTAAAGGTGATATTGTCCAATCATCACATATTACTCTCTCATCAGTTTACCATGTACCCAATCTATCATATAATATTCTCTCTGTTAGTCGTCTTGCTAAAGATCTAAACTGCGCTGCAATATTACTTGCAATGGTTGCCTTTTTCAGGATCAGATTTCGAAGAAGATTTTTGGCAAGGGATATGAGCTGAACGGACTTTATTACTTTGGGGATCCCTCTGGCGAATGTTTATCTGTCTCATCTAGTCCGCGGACCACGGAGTCCTTATTTTTGGGGTCTTTTTGTCCCAAATCTTCTGTAATTTCCTTATCAACATTACATGTTTGGCATGCACGTTTAGGACATGTCAATTTCAAATATTTGTGTATTTTGTTTACCAGTATCAAGAAAGCTTGCCAAAAATTCCAATTTCGTTGTGTTACTTGCGAATTATCTAAACATGTCCGTACAAGCTATATTCCTTGAATGCACCGTTCTCCTACTGCTTTTGATATTATCCACTCTAATGTTTGGGGTCCGTCTCCTGTTACTGCTCTTTCTGGACATCGATATTATGTCACCTTTATAGATGATCATACACAATGCACTTGGCTTTACCTCATGAAACATAAATCAGAAGTCTCTTCCATGGTCTCACAATTCCTGCAAATGATCAAAACTCAGTATTAATACTGTTGTTCGTTTTCCTCGGTCTGAAAATGGCGAAGAATACGTTACGGATGCTCTTCGAGCTATTCCTTATAATCAGGGAATTTTACAACCGCTCACATGTCCATACACTCCTGTGCAGAATGGTGTTGCCGAAAGAAAAAAATCGGTCTCTTATGGCCATTGTTCGATGTCTCCTCTGTGGGATGAAAGTTCCCAAGTATTATTGGCATATGGCGGTCCTAACTGCTACATATCTCTTGAATCATATTCTGAGTCGTATCCTTCAAGGTCAGTGGTAGCGCTTATCGCGTACGCCCAAATTAACCATTCTCAAGTTAATAGCAATAAATATGTAGTAGCGTAAGTATGGATCGATCCCACAACGAAGGATGCATTTTCGTGTCAATTATGTAAATAGTAAAAAGGGAATTTTGGAATTTAATTAACTACTACTAAGCAAAATCTATGAATTAAACCAATGAGCAAATTTAAACTAAGGTGATTAAAACTATGAGAAAAGCGATTCGTGGTTTTTCAGTCGACTTTACCTTGGATTTATGCATTCAATCGACTATCACAAAAGATGTAATTTTTACTTGAATATTCATCACTAGAGATTCAACTCTTATCTTACCTTATGCCTTGTTAAAATAGCCCAAGCGTTCTATAATAACGCGTACCGTTATATCGATCAAAACAACAGCAGTTAAGATAAATATTAACAATAGCTTTCAAATCTAGTAAGAATGGTGAAACTTAGACAACATAATCCAAGCGTCTATGTTTAATCTAGTCACGTGTTTTTCCTAAGAATTTAACTACACCAACAGCAGGTAATTATCAATCTTAGTTGGTTCAAAGGCCAAGCATTAGACTGTATGTAAAAATCATTAGATGGTCAATCTAACAATCAAACATAACATTCATGGCATGAAAATCAGAAAACCACATGACACTCAACAAATATTAATAAAAGAACATCAATCTAATGAAAAACATAGTATTGTCTTCCTTTAACCAAGAATCAAAAGTGTTTAGCCAAGCATGACTAAATTGAAAACAATAAAAACTACTCTATAAAACATTGAACTAATGGTAAAAGAAAATATTACTAAAGGGAATCACGATTCCGGAGCGTCACTTCCGTCTTCGTTCTTCTTTCTACAAGTCGTTCTTCAAAAGTTTGAGAGAAGATCTATTCTAATGTCTAAACTATGTTGTAAAGTCTGAATTATGGTGTTATGAGACTAATTTTCGAGTTATAGGGCTAGAGAATATGCTAGGATAGGTAAAAGTCTTCCAAAGATGGTAAAAAGATCAGGTTTCCTTTTTTTCTCGGACTCCCTGGCGATTGATCGCTGTAAAGTAGCGATCGATCGCTTGGCTCCAGTAGACTTTGACGATCGATTTCCTCTTCTAGGCGTTGCTTGTTTGCATATTTTGTTGCTCAACTTTCTGTCCATAGGCGATCGATCTCCATTTCCATGCGATCGATCTCTTCTCCAAAATTACATTTCAAGCATTTTTCTTGATCTACCTTTTGTCCTTATCATCTCCAAATCTTTTCTTGATCTTTATTCGTCATTGTTAGCTCGATTTCTTCGCTTTCACCTACATTTACACAAATATACGATTAGGTAGCATATGTATCGAATTATCCATAAAAACATACCAAATCGTAGACAATTAAGCGCAGTAGATGTGTCTATTTCTAGTCACATCAGTCAGGCACCTATGCAACTTCTTCAGCCCGATAAAACAATGTTTCCTATTCATCCTCGTATTTTTGGGTGCACTTGTTTTGTCCAAAAATAAAAATCCCCATCGTACAAAATTGGATGATAAAGCTATCCGTTGCATCTTTCTCGGATATTCTACTCAATCCAAGGGATATAGGTGTTATGATCCTGCCACCCGTCACATGTATTATACCTTGGATGTCAACTTTCTTGAGGATACTCCCTATTATTCTAGTGTACATGATACTATCACCTCTTCTGATCACGTTTTTCAGAATCCAGAATCACCTATTCCTCGTTCAAACCCAGGTGATAGTCCCCCCGAGATCTCTTCTCGACCACCCTTGCAGCCCAATCTAGATATCCATTCTGAACCACCTACTCATTTTCAACAAGTGTACAGTCGTCGACATCCAGCTCATTCTCCCTTGGCAGATACTTCTTCGGGATCAGGTATTGTTTCTTCCCCTCTTACTGATATGTCTTCTCCTCCCCGTTATCCATCTCGTACCCGTATTCCTCCTGACAGATTTGGATTCCCAAATATTGCACACCCTATTTCACAATATGTATCTTACCAGGGTCTTTCAGTCTTCGTATTCCTCGAACAATATCCGAAGCTAATCAGAATCCTAAGTGGATAGACGCTATGAATGAAGAAATGACTGCTCTCCAGTCAAATCATACCTGGGATTTTTCCCTACCTCAGGGGGCCAATACTGTGGGCTGCAAATGGGTTTTCAATATCAAATTTCTTGCTGATGGGCCAATTAGTCGGTATAAAACATGTCTTGTTGCTAAAGGTTGTACTCAAATACCGGGCAAGGACTTCAATGCCATTTTTTCTCCTATTGGCAAATTGACCACTATCTGGGTTCTTATCTCACTAGCTTCATTCTTGGGATCTCCACCTAGATGAAAAATGCCTTTTTAAATGGGGATTTGCAGGAAACAATTTACATGTACATGCCTTCTGGATTTCAGGCTGCGTGGGAGTATTGTGGTAAGGTTTGTCTATTAAAAAAATCCATTTAGGCCTCAAACAATCTCCACGAGCTTGGTTTGGTAGATTCAGTAAAGTCATGTCTGATATGGGGTTTGTTCAGTGCCATTCTGATCATACATGCTTCATTCGTCGTAACACGGGTAATCAATGCATTATTCTGTATGTTTATGTAGATGATATTATTATTACGGGAAATGACGTATCTGGAATTACGGATGTGAAGAGAGACCTTGGAAAATGCTTTGATACTAAAAATCTAGGACCACTGAAGTAATTCCTTGGAATTGAGGTGGCCCGATCACGCAGAGGCATATATTTTTCTCAACGAAGATATGTACTGGATTTGTTACAAGATACAGGCATGCTAGGATCTCGACCAGCATCGACTCCTATGGACCCTAATATCAAGCTTGTACCACAAAGTGGTGATCAACTACCAGATGCTTCTGTTTATCAACGATTGGTTGGACGTCTCATTATCTTACCAATACAAGACCGGACATTGCTTTTGCTGTTAGTGTTGTGAGTCAATTTATGCATACTCCATATATGTCTCATCTTGATGCAGTTCATCATATTCTCCGATATCTCAAAACGACACCAGGTTTGGGATTATTCTTTCAGGCGGGAAGACAGACTAACATTTCTTGCTTCACAGATGCTGATTATGCTGGGTCTAAGAGTGATCGTCGATCCACATCCGGTTTTGTACTTTTCTATGAAGCCATCTTATATCATGGAAAAGTAAGAAACAAGCAGTTTATTTCTCGTTCGTCTGCTGAAGCTGAGTATAGAGCAATGGCTCAGGGTGCTTGTGAGATTATTTGGCTTCATTCTCTTCTATTAGAACTTGGATCCCTGTCACTCAATCCTCTGAATTGTTTTGGGATAATAAGTCAGCCATCATGCTTGCTTCTGATCATTGTTATTAAAGGCGCTAGGCGCCAAAAAGCGATGAACCATGGCCTGGCTCAAAGAGCTAAGCGCTGGGGAAAGTGTGGCCTAACAGACGTCAGGCATAGAGAAAAAATAAATTTTAAATATTTAGATATAAATATTTTTTTCCAAAATGGCCAAATTATTTAGCTAAGAAGCTGCTCATGTTGTAATATATGTTCATTTCTAATATAAAAATTTACTGCAAGAGAGATTTGATAAAAATGAATCTCATTCAATATTAAATCAAAATTATTCTAAAAAAAGAAGCAATAAGTTAAATCTGCTTGATTGAATTATGGTTCAATTTATTCTTAAAATATTCTTACTCTATTCTCAAAATATATTTTGTTTGACATTAATCCTTATCATTTATTATTAATATATATTTATAAAATTAAAAATGTAATCATAATTAAATTTTACATTTGATATAATTAATAATGAATATGACGTGTCAATACCCTAATATATAAATGTGGGGTTTAGGCTCATTTAAAATCGGCTTTGTGCTTATTGAAAATATGATGTGGGCTTATTATTTTATAAATAAAATTTGAGCTCAATCCTAACAACACTCTTCATTTCCATCAAGCCATCGCCCAGGGCTTAAGCCCCAGGCACCTAGGCGTTGAATAGGTGCGGCCTAATGTATGTGTGGGGCTTCTCACGCACCAGAGGCGCCACACTCTGGTCTAGCTTGGCTTCTCGCCTAGGCGAGCCAGGGGAGGGCTTTTTTCAGCCATGCTTCTTATTCAGTTCTTCATGAACGCACAAAGCACACAGAAGTGGACATTCATTTTATCAGAGAAAAAGTTAGTTCTGGCATAATTGCTCCTAGTTTTGTTCCCTCTTCAGCTCAGATCGCAGATGTATTCACTAAAGCTGTCGGACCAATGCAACTTAAGTCTTCTCTTCATCAATTGGGCCTAGTTGATATCTTCGCCCCAGCTTTTGGGGGAGTGTAGAACATATTATTAATCTGAATTTAATACCTATATTTAAGGCAAAAGCAACCAACATAATAAGGCACAATTGTGTGCTGATTGTGGGCTGAAGTTATTAGGTAGATTTATTAGTCGTAAAATAAGGGATAGGTGTCCCCTTATTCTATCTATAAAATATTATTGTAAATGTAATGAGTTAAATGTATGAAATTAAAATCCTTCCTCGTTTCTATTGTTTGTTGTTTGGTCTTTTCGTGGTTTCTTCTTAGGTGTTTTTCTGTTCATCTAAAACTTTTTCTTTTGGAGTACTTCTTGTACTTCCGTTATAATAATATTTTTGCCTGATCAAAAAACAAAAACGAGATCCACTGGCATATAATGGGGTCACATGCTTCTTCATTCCTCCCTCTATTGGACTACCACCCGTCTATTGGACTACCGCCCGTCGACAGATTATTCCCAAATGGTATAAATTTGTTTCTATCTTTTTCTACAATTGGTTTGAATATAACCCAGTCCTACTATCTCCTCCGCCTATTGACAAAACCCGACTCCTCCCTCTATCCACAACCCTTCCATACAACTCCAATTCCAACCCCCTCGCCAGAGATATTGCTTGATCTATTAATCTGGGTTTGTGGACAAACATCTTCCTACGTATCATCTCCCTTAACCCACTTAAAAAATATCCCAGACAGTGATCTTCCATCATGTCTCCAATTTGAGCACATATTCTTTCGAACTGCTACACATGCCCATCTACCACTTGCTGCCCTTGTTTAAGAGATGCTACTAATTCGAATGGATTAACATCATATGTACCATACCTTTTTATCAGCTCCTCCCCAAACCTGGCCCACGTCATGCTTGGAATCCTCAGCTTCACCCACTTAAACCAATGTACCTATGTCCTTGCATACAGGTGTATGCTAACTTTTTGCGATGTTCATAGGTGTTGAATGAATTTCGAAGTACTGCTCAATCTTTCCAAGCCAGCCCATGGGATCCTCCCCATCAAAATTTGGTAGTTCTATTCTCCGCATCGCATGTTTCATATCTAACTTAGCAAAGTTCTGTTCATCCCTGTTTTCACCTCGTTTTTCGTCTCGGTGTTTCCCATTTGCCATGCTGTTATGAGCCCAATCACTCAAAGCCCATTTAATGCATACCCAAGTCATTACGTTAAAGAGAAGCCAAAGTTGTACAAGTTTATTGTAGGAGGGAAAAGGGGCAATTATAAGAGAGTGGGTGTGAGGACCCGTACCTAATCAAGTGCTTAATTATCACACAATGATTATTTATTTGTAAACAACGGAAGATTATTTAAAAATCCTGCCAACAAGTGGCTCTAAAAATTTCGGCATGACCTCCGCGTACAAGGGACATACCAGAAAAAAATGAAAAGCACAAAATCATATCCCAGAGCAGCAAGTAAATACATAATACCATAGCATGCATCATAAGGACCCATCACATAAGCCGTACTAAAAATATTTACATCATACCATAGCATGCACAATAAGTCTCCAGCACACATTTCATACTCAAAATATTTACATAATACCATCAGTAGTAAGTAAAACACCGAATAATCACAAATACGCAAGACTGAACTGAAATAAACTCAATTTACATAATTATACTATCCAGGACACACCCTGGTATACTTAACTATCCTACGACTGGGATAGACAAAAGAAAACAACCTCAGGTAAGACTTCCAGCGAGCATTCCCTCTTTGGGATTCTGGTCACCTATAATACCTGTCATTGCCCACACACAAAGACAACAGCAAGCCCCCTAGGGGGTGAGCCAAAGCCCAATATGACACCATCAAGTAATTACAACATGTATCTATAAAATGTGATATATGATGTCATGCAATGCAATGCAATGTAATGCGATGCATGAAAGGTACAAATCATCTCGGGATAGCAAAAATCCGGAATCCAAGGAATAGCTATCAAATATCTCAAGATACCAGAACATAGGAGTCCAAAGAAAGGTATCATCAATCAATATCATGCTCGAGCAGAGGGTAACAACACACAAATGCTAGGAGAATTATCCTGTACTGTGCTCGTCATTCCTAGTGTCTAGGTCCGGTAGCAACGCGCGTGACTACACTCGCTACCTATACTGCTTGCCATCGACGTGCCCGTCGTCCCCGACACTCAGAGTAAGTCAACTCAGTCATCATCATGTATATCAAACAAGTAGATAGATCAATATGATATGCCCATGTGTATGTCATATATCGATGTATATTTATCAAAATGATGTGTGTTAACAAAACATTTATTTTCATACATCGATATGCCAATTTTGAATGCTGTGAATGCTCATAATTCAATTAAAATCACGTACCCAAGTAGTTTCACGTAATTCACGTAAGTTCAGCAATTCATATATCAAATAATACAGATACTTGTCGTATGTTACCGATCGCAACATACCTATTTCTAACTTTTCTAAAGGATAAATATCGTCCTTGCTCGTGGAGCTCCAGTGTCATGTGTTAATCTATCAATTTCATACAACACCACTCCATTACTTCTTTGTCACTAAAGTTACCTCAACAAACGTATAATCTTCTTTATAACTTGAGGCGACTAATCAGATCTAAACTATGTGGAATAAAAATATTCTGATTTTCCTAAAATAATAGCAGATGCGAATGGGAAAGAACGCACAGGCTGTTTATAATTGATAATTCCAACAAATGACCTACTTAGCTAAGACTCAAAGCCATAAAGCCATAAAGCCATAATTGACTATACTGGAAGCTCAACTCCTTAGACATCAGAACCATAACGACCACAACAAGAATCCCCAACAATATCCAAACATTACCGCAGATTATGGGACATGCAGCAAGATCTTTGAACCCAATGAATAATGACATTGCATCTTTAGAAAATTCTCTCCTATAAGATTCATCATGTTTTAACATACATACATACATCAAGAAGTTCAATCTAACTAACGGGAGGAATAAGGGGAGGATTCAATTGCATTTTTGTTCATTCCACGCAGCAAAGGTAGGGGAAATTTATAATAACCCACTAGTTAAATCACCATCTAAACTATGCAAAAAGTTTAACATACTACAAGAAGACTAAACTCGGAACATTACGGATTTTCGAACTAAAGAACAAGATTTTTGAAATGCATTGCAGCAGATTTTGTTTGAAATACAAGCAGCCCATTTTTCAACCCAAAATAGCAGAATTCTCGGACTGTATCCGCAACTCATTATCAAACTCAAAACATCAAGAATTCCTAATTATAAACAGCAAGACTTCGAGACAAATGACAACAAATTTCAACACTGAGCCTTTCCTTTGAAGTTTCATGCAATCCTTCCATACTTGATTAAATCAAGCTAAAAACATGATTTCAACTAGTTAATAATTGACTAACTTAACATTTCGAAAATTCACCCTCAAATCCCTGAAATCGATCCGCATTTCCGAAACATGCATCTACAAAAATTAATCAAACTCAACATAATTGCAGGGAAAGAACGATTAAGGGAATAGGGAGGACTACCTGCAAAAATATTGGAAGAAATCGGACCCAAAACAGAAGAACTCAAACTTTCCGCGCTTCGTCGCTTTCTGCGGAAATCCGATGCAAATTCGCGATGTCAACCTCACTTCTAGGTATGGGAACATGCGCCGGCAAGAGGAGAAGGTGGTGATGGGTCGGACTCGCCGGGGAGGTGGCTGACGGCAGCGAGCGTAGGGAATTTCTGGGCGAAGACTAAGGTGAGCGAGAGAGAAGAGGAACTCGAAATCTGATGTGTGTGTGAGTTTATGTGTTTAGTGTGTGTGTAGCGTTAGTTTTAAATACAACACACCAATAATTTTATTCCAGTCCAGTTATGTACATCGGAGTGTCGCCGATGTACTGATATATCAAATTTTCTGTCTACAACTGGATTTATATCCACTACTATAACACAAAATTAAATTCTTCATTGTAATAATTTATTTTTAAATTGATATCGGAGTTTATTTTACCATGTCATAAATATGTCATGTTCCGATTAAATTGCCAGTTGACATTCATCTTGTCAATTTCACATTTAATTAATTAATTACAAATTAATTATTAGTTAATTCCCAAATTTTATTTAATTAACGGTAATCAAATCTCGCGGTCTTACATTTCTCCCCCACTTAAACAGATTTCGTCCTCGAAATCTCAAACATAGATCCAGATCAACGCTGAAAACAGCATATGGATCAGAATACACGACAGGATTTAATGACCACAATGGAATAGGTTTGTATCCTTACGATCCAGAATGTAAACAAGATGTATGACAATAATAATCAAGTCTAATGTTATCAGGCTGAAAGATGATAGATTCAAATAATATATTCGCAACATAGCAACAAGAAGAAAAAAAATGCATCGCGAGCTACCGATAAAGCTGGTGACAATGCCAATCCATAGGCAAGATTTCCAAATCGATCTCGGACCTTGCACAATCAAAGTAACAAGGTGATAATTTGTCTCGCGAACAAAACCGATTTGTGTCTTTAACGGAGAAATTTTCAGAAACATATGATCTCCTTACTGAAATTCTATGGGTCGTCTTCGTTTAGAAGCATAACTAGCTTGACGATCCTTGGCGGCCATCATCCGCTATCTGAAGAACTGAATCTTATCATTCGTTTCTCATCTTATATCAGGTCCAGTCAACTGGTTTTCATCGATTTCTTTCCAGGCTAGAGGCTATCTACAACGTCTCTTCCAAAAGGTTTCAAAACAATGTCGAACCTAAGCTCATTTGGTAGTTACTATATAGGAACTTCGATTATTGGCAAAGCTTCATGCCTCCAAAGTTAAAATCATTCGCCACAGTGCGTCACATATCCTCGATAAACAACAAAGTCGTATTCGTAAAAGCATAAGTCAGCTCGCAAGGAAAGAAAAGTGCAGACTTAGGAAGTAGATCAAAAATGTTCAAAATAGCATCAAACTCTCCGGGTGATCGAGGAATACGTGTCACTCCATAGCCATATATTCTCAATCCCATTGGGGACTTTCAAAGCCATGAAGCAACCTTCCGGGTTTTATTCATTCGGTTTAAACTAGTTGACACCCCAACATTTGGCAATGCATCAGTAACGTCTTATCTCATATATCGACATCAGAACTGAGGTCTGAGAGTCATATGCATCTTTCATCTTCAGGGTAGATACTGTCTTTACAGTCATGTACTTCACGGATAAGTACAGAGGCCAGATCAGAATCATCAGGAACAACTTATCAACTATGAAGTTGTAAAAACTATCAGAAGATATCTGAAAGCAAGAAGGATGTCATTTTGTTTTTGATCAGGGCAAGAAGGATGTCATGAAATAAGAATTCTTAAGATTTATGAGTTTGAACATCAATTCGTTAGGCTTTTCTGATGTTTAGAATAAATCCGACTCAATTTGAAATGCTGAGACAATGATGGAATTCCTGGTATGAGTGAAAAGCTCATTCAGAAGTACAGATATCAGCATGTACTTGGTGATACGAACAAAAGCTAGAACAGACTCGTGGACTTTACGACTGAGGACAGTCGTAGAGACATTCATTCGTCTAGGATGATATTGAGCTTCACCATCGCGATCCTTCAAAAGATTCATCAACATGTGTTGCCTCGTATTCAGATTGGGTTGAAAGAATGGATATTTTAAGCCCTTGTGGTCCGAATAAAAACAAATTTTCCCCCGTATAAATAATGACGTCAAATTTTTAAAACAAAACATTTGTTACCAGTTCAAAACTATATACAGGGTCTCAAGAAAACAATTTTCATACTCATCTGACCAAATACATTTTCAACTTTTCTGTGTCAGTTGATTAATAGGTTTAGCCATTTTTCCAAACAAAACCTTTGGATAAATCGGTATTTGGAATCCTGATAAACCATAAAACATCGGACCTCATGAACATTGGTAGGTCTTAGCCAGTTTAACACTACTTCGACCTTATTTGAATAAACAGAAATGCTACGTCGAGAAATGACGTGGCCCAAGAGTATCACTTCGATCATTCAAAATTTCCCTTTGGATAGCTTGGCAAATAGAATCACTTCTTAATAGGAAACAGAGAGATCGATTCAGATCTGTCCTATTTTCTTTGATGTCAGAATGAATGACAAAAACAAATTTGGTGGTTAATCAAAGAACCAAAGTTACGCTCGTCTGATCAGAGAAATATCTGATTTGCTTGAGTTAATCGCATAAGAGATGTGGGATTTTCATATTCTTCACTATCGATGGGAAAGTTAATCCCGCAAATAACAATGTAGAAAGATTATCATCCTGTGCAATCCACATTCAAACTGGAGAGATTGATCAGAAATATTTCATGTAAAGAATCTGAGATATCTGTTTCAGATATTCAACACAGCCTATTTTCATCGTGAAAGACTTTACAATTCGATCAAGAATTTGTCAAAGATTCAACTCATCAAGTCCATGAAATATCAAGAATTAGAAGTCTCGTATACATCGAGTAAACAAGATAGATTTAGGCAGATCTTGGTTTGGATTGACACCGAATACTATTCAAGTGTAAATCTTCTCGTAGACGTACAGAAATGTCCGAAGTAGATCCTTAACAAAAGACGATCATTGTTGAAATTGTCTCAATTCAAAAGCGAGTCAAGGTCTCTTTATCGATATGCTTACCAATCTTATTGTAAGTGTCTTCGAAAGTTCCACCATTTTAAAAATTTTCTCAAAACTTTATCACAAATGCACGGAGTCTAATCCGAGTTAATATTCAGGTCCATGCAAATTCTATTCTTTAATATACCCAAACTTATCACTCCAGTCAGCACTGCATCTGCGTGACCTCCAGGTCTGGGTTCGTATTTGTGCATCGTTCAATTCATGTTCCAGATGTACATCTGTACATTCTCTTATTATGTATGCTGATGAGTCACAACATTTGTACTTCATCTATGTTATTATAACACATAACAACTTAAAGCTTAATCCTGTTCTTAGAATTGGGATTTTCGAATAAATTACAAGTTAATTCATTACTCCTAATTTATTACTTCATTTTAGTCAAATTATGAAGTACCGTAATACATAAGGAATTTCGACATAGACATCCTGCCGCTAAAATTCCATCTACTCATATTAATCCATTAACATCGAACTACCTAATGAAAATAATCTTCTGTAGATTCGATCATGCACCAAAGCAGCCATCTCATCATTAAACTTTATTTCACAATTTTGAGATACATGGGAATTCATCCGACGGATAAGACTTCCCAACAGCTCTCGATCTATATCTCATCTATTTGTATTTTTTCAACATCTCATGATGTTTCTATACAATTCATTCTTGGTGACAATATCGCACCTATATTCCATGTTATCAAAACTAGTATCTACTATGTTTTCATACAACATATTCGTTAGTTCATTCTTTTTACTTTTTGTAAAACTGTCATATTTTTAACTCATTTGTCATAGCCATATCTCATTCTTTTCCAGCATTGCAATACCGAAATCGAAATGGTTCTATGTATATCTCAATCACATTCAAGGACTCTCATTTGAATTATCTCATAATTCAATCGATAATGTTATTCTCAAGAGCAACTTCATTGCTCAATGACCTCATACTCATTAAAAGTTTCGTAAAAGAGTTTGAGTGTCATTTAAAATGCATATTCTTCATTTATTCAACTTAATGCAGTATTCGTTCAATAATAACCGGTTTTGTAGGCGTTCATGTGTAAACACTTTCCCTACTAAGTTTTATCAAATATAAACAGTAATGTATCGATATCGTGGTCAATATCAATACGACACGACTCAGCATACTCAAATATAAATCACATATTGACATCAATTATTTCACTCTAAATCATGTAAAAGCAAATAGGTCAAATAAGTTTCAAACACATAACGCACATGTTTATTCGTGCCTATTCAAAGTGTACACAAGACTCAAAAGTGGAGCATTCCCAGTTTATGCTCTGATACCAACTGTGAGGACCTGTTCCTAATCAAGTGTTTAATTATCACACAATGATTATTTATTTGTAAATAACGGAAGATTATTTAAAAGTCCTGCCAACAAGTGGCTCTAAAAATTACGGCATGACCTCCGCGTACGAGGGACATACCAGAAAAAATGAAAAGCACAAAATCATATCCCAGAGCAGCAAGTAAATACATAATACCATAGCATGCATCATAGGCACCCAGCACATAAAATATTTACATCATACCATAGCATGAACAATAAGTCTCCAGCACACATTTCATACTCAAAATATTTACATAGTACCATCAGCAGTAAGTAAAACACCGAATAATCACAAATACGCAAGACTGAACTGAAATAAATAATAATTGACTAACTTAACATTTCGAAAATTCACCCTCAAATCCCTGAAATCGATCGGCATTTCCGAAACATGCATCGACAATCAAACTCAACATAATTGCAGGGAAAGAACGATTACGGGATTAGGGAGGACTACCTGCAAAAATATTGGAAGAAATCGGACCCAAAACAGAAGAACTAAAACTTTCCGCGCTTCGTCGCTTTCTGTGGAAATCCTATGCAAATCCGTGGTGTCAACCTCATTTCTAGGTATGGGAATTTGCGCCGGGAGGAGAAGGTGGTGATTGGTTGGACTCGTCGGGGAGGTGGCTAACGACGGCGAGCGTAGGGAATTCTGGGCGAAGACGAAGGTGAGCGGGAGAGAAGAGAAACTCGAAATCTGATGTGTGTATGAGTTTATGTGTTTAGTGTGTGTGTAGCGTTAGTTTTAAATACAACTGACCAATAATTTTTTTCCAGCCCAGTTATATATATCGGAGTGTCGCCGATGTACTGATATATCAAATTTTCTGTCTACAACTGGGATTTATATCCACTATTATAACACAAAATTAAGTTCTTCATTTTAATAATTTATTTTTAAAATGATATCGGAGTTTATTTTACCATTTCATAAATATGTTATGTTCCGATTAAATTGCCAGTTGACATTCATCTTATGAATTTTACATTTAATTAATTCATTACAAATTAATTATTAGTTAATTCCAAAATTATATTTAATTTACGGTAATCAACTCTCGGGGTCTTATATTGGGAATGGGTAGTTATTTTATTATTCTGTCATGAAAATTCTTATGCATGGTTCTAGCAGGAAGCTAGCGAAACATAGAATGATCTCTGGGTTTATATTATTTTGTGGTTGTATTTCCTTTGAATCGTGTTTCTGTATCACTTTCAGTGTTTAGATTGTTCAGTTCCATTGTATTGTGTTGTTGTTCATCATTTATTTCGAAAACATTACATTGGTCCGACCTGCCGTATCCCGATAAGGAGCTTATACCATGGCGAGTACACATTCGGAATCCAAAGTGGAAGCACTGGAGAAGACGATTACTTGGCTACAAGAGAATTTATTACAAATCCACGGTCGACTGGACAAAATTGATTGGTTAGAGGAAGGCTTTTTGGGATTACGAGAGATGTTGGAACAAATGACCAACAGTGCAGCATTGGGTTTCGCTGAAAACACTGATCGACGAAGGGAAGTACCTGAATTTGAGGAGAGGGGGTGCGCAAACGGGAGGAGGAAGCGCACGCGATAAGTTGAATGAGAAAATGCGGTTCGCATTGCAGAAAATGGAATTACCAGGATTTGAAGGCGAGGACCCTTTGGGTTGGCTTGGGAAGGCTGAACATTATTTTGAAATGCATAGAACCCCAAATGATGTTAAGCTCAAACTTGCTTACATCAGTATGCAAGGAACCACAGTTCGTTGGTTCAGGTGGATGAAAGCCAGGAGCTCGTATATGAGTTGGGATAGATTTGTGGAATAGCTAATTAAGCGATACAGTAGCTGCGATGCAAATCTATTCGAACTTGTAGCAACATTAAAACAAGGACAACACACGGTTGACTGGTACATAGAAAAATTTGAGACGATCATTGCTCAAATAGGTGAAACATCGGAGGAACAATGCTTTGGTTATTTCCTTGGTGGATTACGAGATGAGATTAGAAGGAAGATATATGTGCACAACCCAAGGACCGTGGATCGCGCAATTTCAGTGGCTCGTGGTTTGGAAATAAGGATTTATGGGAATGTGGTGAACCGGGGAATGTGGTGAACCGTGGAAGGAGTAAGTTGAGTTACAGATCTAATTCTGGATTGGCAAACCAAACCCATTCCATTGACAGCTAACGTCACAAACTCAATCCAGTGACAAATTATGTCGTAAGGGTTGACAAGTTGATGGAAGGAGGTTATCAGAGGCCAAATCCTTCGAACAGTTCAAGTGGGTTCAGAGGTCAGGGGGATCGTAATAACAAGGGATTGGGATGGAAGGGCCGCGATGAGAGGATTTTGTCACATCAAGAGTATTTCCCAGAAAAAAAGGGCTTTGTTTCAAATGTGGGGAGCCCTACCATCCAACCCATAAATGTACTAATAAAAGTTTGAGAGTCACAATCTTAGCAGAAGAGGAAGGGGAGATGGATGTTGAACATGATCAGGTGGATAGAGGAGTTAGTTGTTAAGGGGAATGAAGCTGTGGCAACAAGTGAGATTGAGGCCAGTGCTGAGTATAATACATTAGAGCTGCCTTTGTACTCGGTGCATGGTATCAATCAGTTAGAAACCTGGAAAATGAAAGCAAGGATAGGGGGACGCGAGAGGGTTGCTATGGTAGATAGTGGAACAAGTCACAACTTTGTGTTTCGATGCTTAGTAGGGGAATTAGGGATATGGGTTGATAACGGTGTATATTTTGGGGTTTGTTTAGGTGATGGAGGAAAGGTAGCGTGTCAGGGGGTTTGTAGAGGAATGGAAATAGACTTGGGACAGTTTCAAATTTGCATACAGGGGTATGTATTTGAGTTTGGAGGAGATGATTTAATTCTGGCGGTAGACTGGTTAAGGAGATTGGGTGACGTGGTTTTGAATTGGACTAAAATTCTTATGAAATTCAAGTGCAATGAGCAACCTATTGTGCTACAAGGGGACCCATCCCTAAGTAGATCAATAGTATCAGTCAAGGCCCTCGACAAGACTAAGGACATTGAATTTTGTGGAGATGTTATTGTTAAACAGAGTATTGAGACATACAGAAGGGAAATGGAGGAGCAGCCGGCAAGGGAAATCAAGGCTTTAATAAATCAATTTCAGAGGATATTTCAAGAACCCAAGGGGTTACCTCCAAACCGAGGGAAGGAGCATGTGATCAGTTACCTCCAAACCGAGGGAAGGAGCATGTGATCAGTATTAAGCCGGGGTGTGGTCCACTGTCAGTAAGGCTGTATAGATATGCACATAGTTAGAAGGATGAAATTGAAAAAATTACTCAAGCCCAGTTATCTTAGTTAAAAAGAAAGATTGGAGTTGGCGCTTTTGTGTGATTATCGAGCTTTGAATGACATCACTATATCAGATAAATATCCAATTCCTTTAGTGGATGAGTTATTTGATGAGTGACATGGAGCTAAACATTTCTCAAAGTTGGATCTCGAATCAAGCTATCATCAAATCCGTGTGAAAGAAGTGGATGTTCATAAAACAACTTTTAGAACTCACACAGGCCATTATGAGTTCCGGGTGATGCCTTCTGGGTTAAAGAATGCTCCTGCTACATTTCAATCTACTATGAACGAGGTATTCCGACCTTATTTACGAAAATTTGTTTTAGTTTTCTTTGATGACATTTTGATCTATAGTAAGGGGTGGAAAGAACATGTTGAACAATTGAAAACTGTGTTAGAAGTGTTAGCCCGTAATCAGTTGGTGTTAAATGAAAAAAATGGCAATTTGAGCCAAGTCAAGTTGAGTATTTGGGCCATATAATCACGGCTCGAGGGGTGATTGTTGATCCCAAGAAAGTGGAAAGTGTGATCGGCTGGCCTAAACTACAAAACACAAAATGATTGTGGGGTTTTTTGGTTTGACGGGCTACTATAGGAAGTTTGTCAAAGATTATGGGAAGATAGCGCGTCCTTTGACTGAATTTGAGATAAAATATAAGCCCGTAAGTGATAATGGGGCTGTAGATGCACTGTCAAGAAGGAAGAGAACAATTCTTTGAATGCATTAACCTCCGTGAAATGTGGGGTGGGGGACAGCAGAATTACAAGAATTGGTGAGAAAAGATCCTGCCCTTGCTAAAATTATCAAAAGCTTGGAGGGTCGCAGTAGCAACTTTCCAAGCTTTTCACTGATCAATGGTTGTCCGTTGTTTAAGGGAAGACTTGTGATTCCAAAAGGGTCCAAATGGGTTCAATCATTAATGAGTGAGTTCCACTCAACACCATTGGGATGACATTCAGGCGCGTTACGCATGTAAAAATTATTTGTCGGTTTGTAGCGGAATGTGAGATTTGCCAAAAAAATAAGTATGAGACCACACGCCCTACTAGAATGTTGCAACCATTAGCTATTCCGGATACCGTATGGGAGGATTTGTCCATGGATTTTATTTTGGGACTCCTAAAATCCAAAGTTTATGAGGTGATCTTGGTTGCTTTTTTTTTTTTTTTTTTTTGGTCGGAAAATAGCATAATATATAAAAGAGTACCAGAGGTACTACGAAAGTTTACAAAAAGCGCTGGCTCGCACAGACCCAAAAAGAAAAAGAAATAAGAAAAAGATCAAGAAGCTAATAAGCAAATCCTAGGCTCAGAGACCCAGTCCGACAATACATAAGCGAAACTAAGACCGGTGCTATGTTTAATCCAAAACCAAGATCTAAAAAGAACTAGATTGAAAAGATCTTCATCCGGCTCGATGCTACCCCTGAAAATTAAATTATTTCTGCCCAACCATATGGTCCATATAACCGCCAACCATATAGTCAACCAACCCATTCTGCCTCTTCTTCGCTCCCAAAGCCCTTTGTGCTGCAGCAAGTGAGAAGCCGGATTGTCCGGAAGAACAAGAGTGACTCCCAACCACCTGTAACATTTCATCCATAACGCGTAGGAATCCGAGCAGCTGAACAAAAGATGATCTGTAGTCTCCTCCAGTTGATGACAAAGAACGCACAGATCTGGGATCGGGCCTTGGATAACATTACGTTTCCGTAAGTTTTCCTTGGTCGGAATTCTGTCTTTAAATACCCGCCAAGCAAATGCTCCAACTTTTTTCGGAGCCAAAGTCTTCCAGATATCCTCATAAATCAAAAAAGATTCATCATCAAGAACTTCATCCTCTGCAAAAATACCATATGCCGATCGAACAGAGTAGCAATTGTTATCTTCAAGGCGCCACTCCCAGGTGTCTTCCTTGTCTTGGTCCAAAGTTGACCTGTCAATAAAATTGAGTAACAAAGCAAAAACATCTAACTCCCAGTCGAATAGCTCCCGCCTCCAATCCCAGCGCCAAATCCATATACCATCCACCCACCCCCCCAATATTCCCTAATAAGATGTCTCTATCCCGCGCTATAGATGCAAGTCTTGGAAACTTTTCTTCCAGGCTTACCTCCCCAACCCAGATATCCGACCAGAATTTCGTCCCTAGACCATTCCCTACCCTACGAACACTCCCCCCCCAAAAAAAAAAACCACCCCGAATGATCCAAGAAAGTATTCTTTAAAAGATCTCTCCACCACACCGACTGCATCCCCCTCAACCCCCCCTCTCCCTGACACAATCTCTCGCCAGTTAAGATTACCATATTTAGAAGACAAAACCTGCAACCACAAAGCATTCCCCCCCTTAATAATGTCCCACCCCCATTTGCCTAATAACGCTTTATTAAAAAAATCCAGGTTTCGAACCCCCAAACCCCCCATTTTCTTAGATTTGCAAACCACCTCCCATTTGACCCATGCCACTTTCCGACAAGTTTCCCCACCCCCCCACAAGAAGGCTGATTGAATTGAACGAAATTTGGAAAGGATAGCTTTTGGGGCGCGAAACAGGGTGAAGAAATAGACCGGTAACGAAGACAGCACGGCATTCAGTAGAACCATCCGGCCCCCAAAGGACAGGCATTTATCATCCCAGGCCGCCAGTCGTTTCCGAATTTTCACAAAAGATCGGTTCCCAAGACGCACATCTCCTCGGATTTAATCCCATCGGGATACCCAGATACTTACACGTTCCCCACTTTACAATTCAGCACCCGCCATCGCATCTAATTGAACCGGATCTACATTAATGCCGATTAAACTGCTCTTAATGAAATTAATCTTCAAACCCGATATCAATTCAAATATGCGCAACACCCCTTTGAATGTTCTTACATTTTCCATTGTGGCCTCTCCAAACAGAACCGTGTCGTCAGCGTACTGAAGATGGGAAATCGGTATGTTGTTCCTACCCACTTTGCACTCCTCCCAGCCTTGTGTACCAATTTGGACAGCACCTCGGCCACTAAGATAAACAGAAAAGGGGATAAAGGATCCCCTTGCCTCAGTCCCCGCTTCATTTCTAATTCCAAAGTTGGGCTCCCATTAATAAGAATAGACGCTTTCGCAATGGTAACACATTCCATAATCCAGGACCTCCATTTGTCAGAGAAATTCATTAAAATTCATTAACCGCATGACCTCGTCAAGGAAACCCCAACGTACTGAATCGTAGGCTTTCTCAAAGTCCACCTTGAAGAGTATACCTGTCCCTTTGGTCCGCTTCCACTCGTCTAGCATCTCATTTATGATAATAACCCCATCCAGTATATGCCTGTTCCCCACAAAAGCCGTTTGGGTGGCAGATATCACCCTATCCAATACCTTGCTTAACCTATTTGCCAGAAGCTTTGCCAATACTTTATACACGCAACCAATTAGGGATATCGGTTGATACTCCCCAATCTTGACAGGGTTTTCCGATTTAGGCACCAAGACGATAAAAGAAGGGTTGCCCCCCTTAACAATCTTGCCATTCCTATGGAATTCAGATAGGAACCGCATGAAATCGTCCTTGACGACATGCCAAAACTCTTTGATAAACCTGAAGTTGAATCCATCAGGACCAGGACTTTTGGAGCTCTCGCAGCACCACACCGCCTTTTTTACCTCTTCCTCTCCGAATTCAGATGTAAGAATCCCGTTGTCCAAATCACTTAACTGAGTAAAGCTAATGTCGGAAAGTCGAGGCCTAATCCATTCGTCCTGCTGGAACCGCTGCGCGAAGTAGCCCTGGACCCCGCTCTTTACCCCTGTCACAGTATTCACCCACTGGCCATCAATCTCGATTCCCACTAATTCGTTCTTCTTCCGTCTCCTGTTCACGAATTTATGGAAGAATCTTGAGTTTACATCTCCGTTTTGAAGCCACTTGATTCTAGACTTCTGAAAAGTAGTGAGTCCTTGTTCCTGATTTGTCCTAGTAGAGTTACCATATCATTCCTTCTTAAAGCCACCTCATCATAGTGCAGAGCTCTTCGATCCGCGATTGCATCCCATTCCATAATCTTTGCTCGAGACTCTTCAATTCTGACATCCACAGAACCGAACACCTCCTTATTCCAACCTCTGAGCTTATCCTTCAGCATTTTAAATTTTTCTTTCAGAACAAAACCCCCCAAGCCCTGAACTCGGAAATCACTCCAACTTCTTTCGACAAATACCTTGAATTCCGGATGTTGCAACCACGAATCAATTACCCTGAAAGGTTTGGGTCCCCCGTCCTTAACGAATGATTTCAACACAATGGCACAATGATCTGACACGCTCCTATTGATGCCCCGCTGGATTTGGTTAGGCCATTCTTCAACCCACTTATCAGATATGAGGAATCTGTCCAGCCTGCTAACACAAGAACCATCTGCTCGGTACCACGTGAACTTTCTACCTACCAGCGGTAAGTCTACCAATCCCAACCCACAGATGAATTCATCAAAATCCCGGCATTCTAGCATTGCTATTCATATTTCGTCCCCGCCTCTCGTAGCGACTTCGTATCGCATTGAAATCCCCACATATGCACCAACGCTCATCTGGGAGATCCTGTATCTTAGTTTCCAAAATCTTCCATAGCTCGTTTTTTGGAACTCGGATCACACGGGGAATAGACATTGACGACATGGCATTTGACTCGATCAACTCCCCAATATCCTTCCACTCCCAATATACCATCTTCTCCCCAACAGTTATCCATCGAAAAGCACCCTTTCTTCCAAATACAAAGTAGTCCCGCGGCAGCTCCCATTGCGCCCTTGAAGACCCAATCAAAATCTCCGTCACCCCATAGTGACTCACATAGCTTCCTACTGACGACCTCCATCTTCGTCTCTTGAATGCACAGGAAATCAATCCTCTCGTGCGACAAACTCTCGTAAATCCCTAATCTTAACCCTCCACCCCAACCCTCTTATATTATATGTTGCAAGGATCATAAAAACATGTTCGAAACCCCCGGCTCAGCAACTTCATTCAATTTGTCTCGAACTGCCCCTTTGTCTCGAATTTCCATATCGACTAACTTTCCGATGATTTCGTGCTCATTTCCCACCGCCTCGAGCCCCAGATTCTTGCCTAAATTCCAAATATCCGTTGCTTCCCGCAGTATAACCTCATCTCGCAGTACCGGAGAGGACCTTGCTTAGCCGTGCATTATTCAATGCGGCTGAGGCAGAAGGCGAAGATCCTACTCGATTTTCCTTTGCTAACTTCAACTCAAGTGCGTTCACCACCCCATTGGTGCTCTCTTCCCGCGTGGGAGGTGCATCTTCTTCCCCGCACATATCCTTAATGAAGCAATTCCATTTCCCCTGGTCCGCCTTTTTCTTGGCCTTCAGGTTCCTTTTCCGTAACTGTCTTTTGTACCTCTGAAGGCCTTTCCCATTCCTCCGAGAGTATTGAAAAAGAGGCTCTGGGGAAGAATCCGTGAAGTTTGGCGATTTTTTCGAATGACTTTGGACTGACTTGGATATTCTTTTGCCGCCCGCCATGAACAACGCTGATGGTTGGCTATCGCAAGGTTGCTCTTGTCCTTTCGCCTTCGAACCTTCCTCCACACCTTGTCCGGCTGACAAATTGCACGGTTCCTTGCTCTTTGTCTGGCGTCGTCAAACAATCCTCCTCAGCTCTTTCGCACATGAAATGCTCGGGACCTTTTTCAGGAGGTTCCTCCCGGAGCCCCTGGCTACAGCTTTTATAAAGATTGGTGTGAATTTCCGCCAACAGTCCCCCTTCCAAAAGCGACTGAGGGACCACCTCATCAAAGTAGTCCGTTTCTGAAGCAGAAGATTCCGAATTTCCAATAGGAAATTTTGGCCAGCCTGAGATCATTTGAGCAGGTGGGTAGTGGCTCGACCCTTTCCTTGGGATATATGTCCTCCAATACTCTAATGACAGACACCGAACCGTCAATGTTAACTCTGATCGTTCTGTTAATAAATTCCTGACGTGGTGTGTCTATCATTAGCCGTGCAATCTCCAGACTATCTCTGTGCAGTGTTTCCTTGTCGATATCTATCAATCTACCCAACGAAACTGAAAGCAGCTCAAAGAATCTCTGGCACCAAGCTTCGGCCGGAATGCCCGAGCATCTGACCCATGTTTCTCTTGTTGGTGAGATCGCCCTATCACTCCACGTAGAGATATCTTGAAACCATAAGTCTAACCAGTTTTTCTCCTCTATCAGGATCTGCGCAAGTTTATCCTTCCCTTCGGGGAAAATGATTACCTGAGAGTCTCCGAAGGGTATAATTTTTGTATCCGGCAGACCATTCGCCCTGAATTCATCTTGAACCTGAAGCTGTGTACCTTATCAACCAATCTACCAACCAGGCATCCTCTCAATCCAAGCATTTTCCTCTGGTCTAGAGGGAAACGTCAGTCCCGACTCTTGCTCGAAGCTGAACTTGAGGCTCTTCAAACTTGGGGTGATTTGAGGTTTCCTTCGCAACCTCAGCGTACGATTTTCCATTTCTTTCACTCAACAACTTGCGGTCCAATATCACACCACCATTAGTCTTGCCTGCTAGAGCCTCATTCCCTCTGAAAACCGAGGCTTGTTTGCTCTGAGTTTGTAAGAGCCCAACCAAATCTGGTTCAGCTTAGCCTCAACGTCCTCATCAACCGAGGTGGCCTTGAACCTAACAAACCCAAACCGATTTCCCTTGCGGTCTCTCTTATTTGGCACATACAAATCACTGACTTCACCACCTTTTGGAAAGTGCGGATCATATTCTCTGGTAGCCACCCCTCTGGGATATTAGTGAAGAAATATGGTACCGAGTCCTCCTTAAAGAATTCATTCAACTTCTGGTTAAGCCTTGATTGATTGGCCCATCACCTTTGGTGGCTCGATGCTGCCTCTGAAATCCGTGCTGTCTATCGTTCGGTCTTGAATCAGAGCTAGGACTAAAATGGACACGCTGAACCGGATGAAGGACAGGATGACCAGATACATGACGAAAAGAACCCGAGGATGGTGGTGGGCGAAGAAACCCACCACCTGGCCGGGCAGTACGCGACCCAAAGGAGGCAGAATCCATCGCAGACAAGGGATGGTGAGGGTTGATGAAGGCTGAACGAGACATAGGGCGGGGGTTACCCACACCTGACCGGGCGAGCCGCGCCCCAAAAGCTGCAGGTTCAAACGCGGAAACAGAATGATTAGAGATATGGACATCTGAACGCACCTGCTCGCGACGAAGCAGGAGTGGTGCGCATGGGCGCGGTGGCCGGAAATAATGGGTAGATTGCATGCCAAGGAGGGGAGGTCGAAGCAGAGAAGAGCTGAGGCGACCAAGCTCGGAGGTGATAGAGTTAGGGTTAAGGAAATGGAGAGGGGGCCGCTGGAAAGCTCGACGGGCGGCGAAGGGAGAGGAGGCGAAGAGAAGCAGGGTTAGAGTAGGCTCACAAACAGACACGCGAAAAAGAGCAAGCTGGGAGATGGGAGGTTTAGGAAAAAGGGACTGGGGGAGGACCTGCCGGAAAGCTCGCCGGGCGGCGAGGAGCGAGGCGGCGAGATCGGCGAACGGCGAGGGGATAGGGGCGAAAACCGGCGGGGAAAAATTCAAATTCGCACTCTCTCTCTAAACACTCTCTCTCTGAGGTGATCTTGGTTGTAATCGACCGTTTATCCAAATATGGACATTTTATTCGATTAAGACATACATACACTGCTAATTCACTGGCAGAAGTCTTTGTTAAGGAGATTGTAAGGCTACATGGCATCCCTAAATCAATAGTAAGCGATCGAAATGCCGTTTTCTTAAGTATATTCTGGACAGAGCTTTTTAAATCGCACGGGACGACCTTGAAAATGAGTAAGGCTTATCATCCGGAAACGGATGGACAAAGTGAAGCTTTAAACAAGTGTGTGGAAACTTATCTGCGCTGTTTCTCGTCAAAGCAACCCAAGGGATGGGCAACTTGGATTCCTTGGGCCGAGTTTTGGTATAATACTTCATACCAAACCTCAGCTGGAATGAATCCCTTCGAGGTGGTATACGGGCGGAAACCACCGAACATCATTCGTTTTTTTCCAGGAGAAACAACAGCTGCAGCAATGCAGCAGAATCTTAGCGATATGGATGAGTTATTGAGACGACTAAAGTTTAATTTGACAAGGGCGCAACAGCAGATGGTTAAGTTCGCCAACAAGAAGAGGGAAGTGAATTTTCATATTGGAGACATGGTTTGGTTGAAATTAAGGCCCCACAGACAGAACTCAGTATGCACTCGAATTTTTCAAAAGTTGGTTGCGCGGTATTATGGACCTTTTAAAATCTTAAAGCGAGTAGGGCAGGTGGCTTATAAAATTCAGCTGCCAGTGGGATCCAAAGTTCATCTTGTATTTCATGTTTCTTGTTTAAAGAAGGCCATTGGAAAGATAGACATGGGAACCAAGTGCCAAAAGAGCTAGACACTGATTTTTTCACTACCTTCGAGCCCAAGAGCATCATGGCATACATGAGAAAAAAAAGCATGAGAAGATCACACTGAGGTTTTGGTTCCAGTGCTTCCACCTTAGCTTCCGCGCGTAGATGTCACTGTTTCTCCTCTCTGATCAAGATATCCTGCAGTTCGGGCCAAATTGTTATGCTCAAACAATATTAACGCACGAAATTCTCAGAATTAACACAATCAATAAACTGGAACAAAGGAGAATGGTTTTTGATTGAATTACATAAATAAAAAGAAAGACAATACGAAGAATATTTCCTCTGCACAATTCACTCCCTAGCCACTGCTAATGTTTCACTCAATCAAAATAACAGAATGCCGTTATCATCCTACCCATGCCCCTTTTGTATTACAAAGCACGTGTATCTCCCCTCCTCTTTCTGATATAAACATTTTGATAATGGACTTCTTATTATTCTCTTCAATTGGGCCCAAGAGATGTGGGTCTATAACAGAATGTAAGTACCATGTTATTGTCTTAAATTATGAATTGCATTATGGGGCTGTTTATTGTTAATTTGAGGCTCATTAGAGAGAACCTCGGATCTCTTTGTTTTGGGATTGGGAAGAGAACCTTACGATCTCGTGATAAGCCCTTTTGAGAATAAATTCGAGTTGTCTTATTTCATCCCAATCACTTACTTAAATACAAGAAGTCCTAAAAAACGATAAAGATAAATCTGCAAAATGAGTTCCTAATCTAATCATTAATAATGATGAGGATTATCATTATCTAAATGTAAAGATATTGACCAAATCTTATGAAGATAAGATAATGACCAAATCTTATGAAGATAAAATTGGTAGAACTCTGTCCTTTATTTCAAAGTTCCAGTGAGTGAATCGTGTGTAGACAACTTCATTTGGTTTGGGCTGACCTTAGGATGGACTATCATTGGGATGTTCTTGGGTTGTAATGCTCCTAACATTACTCGCCCCTTAAAGATCCTGTTTGTCCTCAAACACGAAGGATGGGTGTTGGTCTTTAAATTCATTCAGGTGTAACATGGGCCAATCTCGAACCACGATTGGCCATCGTCCTTTACGGTAGAAGGCTAACCCTTCCTCATTGATCTCCGGTGTGCGCTGGTGTCGCAAAAAAATATTCACATTGACTGACCCATCCCAATGGATTACATTGGTGGTTGTAGCGGGGAAAATCAAGCTTCGAATTTTGAGGTACATAGGAATAGCCATCATCATTGCCTTGTTGTACTCTGGAATGCTGGTCGGTGATGCCATGTTGATTGGTGTTGTCTTTGGTCTGATCTATTTCTCAATCACATGGAAAAAGAAGAGTTTGTTGTGTTTCTTGGCTGTTGCCTTGTACTCTTGATATCCTCTTACAAATGCTTCAAACTTTTGTTGAAAAATGTGAATAACCCCCGTGACGACTAGCTTTGATACCAATTTGTCATGGTCCCAAATTAAGGATCGCATTATGCGGGGTTTTATCATGAATTTGAGGCTCATCAGAGAGAACCTCAGATATCTTGATTTCGGGTCTCATTGGAAGAGAGCCTCACGATCTTTCGAGTTGTTTTATTTCATTCCAATCACTCACTTAAATACAAGAAGTCCTCAAAAATGATAAAGATAAATCTGTCAAAATCTGCATAATAACTTCCTAATCTAATTCTTAATGATAATCCTAATCTAATTCTTAATGATAAGGATTATCTTTGGAAATAACTAAACTAAATCTGCAGCATAATTTCCTAATCTAATAATTAATATTGGGGAAGGATTATCATTTATTTTGAAATAACTAAACAAAAAGATAATGACCAAATCTTATGAAGATAAAATTAGTAGAACCATATCCCTTTATTTTTCGACTTTCAGTGAGTGAATCGTGTGTAAACAACTTCCTTTGGTTTGGGCTGACCTTGGAATGGAATACCACTGGGTCGTTCTCGAGCCGTAATACCCCTAACATCTCACCCCTTGAAGATCGTCTTTGTCCTCGAAACGAAGGATGGGTGTTAGTCTTTAAATTCCTTCAGGTGTAACACGGGTTGATCTCTAAATTGGCATCACCCTTGAGGTGAAAGGGGCCAACACTTCCTCATTTGTCACTGTATGCGTTGGTGTCGAGGAAAATCAAGCTTCGAATTCTAAGTTACATTGGAATAGCCATCATCATTGCCTTGTCGTCCCCATGCTGATTGGTGTTGTCTTTGTTCTGATCTATTTCTTTCAATAATATGGTTGACTGACACTTGGAAAGAGAAGAGTTTGCTGCATTTCTTGGTGGTTGTCTTGTACTCCCGATAACTTTTTACAAAGGCTTCAAACTTGTTGGAAAACGTGAATATCCCTCACGACAAGATACCAATTTGTTTTGGTCAGTTTATTGTGAATTTGAGGCCCATCAGGGTCTCGTCGGAAGAGAACCTCACGATCTCGTGATAAACGTTTTTGAGAATAAATTGAGTTGTTTTATTTCATTCCAATCACTTAAATACAAGTTCTAAAAAATGATAAAGATAAATTTGTTAAAATCTGCCTAATAACTTTCTAATCCTTAATGATAAGGATTATCTTTGGAAATAACTAAATTAAATAAGCAGAATTACTTATCATTTATTTTTGAAATAACTAAATTAAAAGATAATGACCAAATCTTACGAGGATAAAATTAGTAGAATTATATCCTTTATTTTTAAACTTCCAGTGAGTGAATCGTGTGTAGACAACTTCCTTTGGTTTGGTTTGACCTTCGGATGGAATATCATTGGTCTTTCTTGGGCCGGAATGCCCTCATCCCACTTCTAGAAGAAGGGTCCTCTCAAACCTCTGTATGCAGCTTTGCATTCAGAACACCTATTCTTCAGTATGATTCTCATGTTTGCAGAATCATCGACTAAAACTATATGTTAAGATGCCTTTCACTCTAAATTGACCAAAATTCAAATAAGCAAAAAATATACTAAATGTTATTGCATATGTATCGTACCTATGTATTATAAAAGAGATGTATTGTACCTATGTATTACAAAAGAGATTCATGCTTGGTTTACTCTTGTTGCAGATCCAAGCTTTACTTGAGGTTCTTCCCAACCGGTTAACAGCGATCATATTGGAGGAACTCCGGATTAGCAAGCAGACATTGGTATGCAGCTTTCCCTCATTTTCCTGTCAAAATTTTGATACCCACTGATGAAGTGATAACTCAGCTAACCGTGTGTTCTTGAAATTTTTTGATAAAAGGTTGAGTTGGGGTCAAGGGCTGGAGCTCTTAAACAAATGCTGCTTGATATCCTTGAAGACTCTCATGAAATAAGGCATATTTGTATTCTCGGAAGAAACTGCACTCTAAAGAAAAATGATGAGATTGAATGCGCAGTTCCATTGGAAAAGGAGATAGCTGAGGGTTAGTCATGAAAATGTTGATTCAATAGGAAAGCAAATCACATTTTTGAACTTAAGTGTGTGCTTCATGATTATATGTATCTCATTCTGGCTAATAATACGTTTTCCACAGAAGAGGAGGAAGAAATTGAAATGCTTCTAGAAAATTATCTCCAAAGGTAGTTTTGTTACATGCTATAAATTCATTGGCAATCGTTATATCTAATTCATTGAAAATCGTTATATCTACAAGGAATATTTCTTTGAATTCCTGTTACTCTGGAGGAAGCAACATTAGCTCCATCCTTGAGTTTGTCTGAGAGACCTGTCCCACCCCTTTCTTCCAGAATTTATTTAAAACAAAAGGATTACCAAAGTAATCTTATTGTTTTTACAGTAGAAATGGACCATTAAATTTCCGTGAAAGATATCAGGCTTTCAGTTTATTCTCTCTAAATGTTGAATCGCATAGCATTTCCGGTGCATCAGAATTACCATACTTTCATAAACTATCTCATTGTGAGATTTTTTCTGCCCCTGGTTTATGTATAATTTTACTTACTGTTAATGTAGTTGGTCTATGTCACTGTTGAAATATAGAATATTGATCTTAAAATAGATTAGGATATTTATGGAATATTTGATTGTAAATAGATAATGATCTTTTGTTTTTAAAAGATCATTAGGATAGGAAATAATTGATATGGTTGGATCTATCTACCTAATTGGGTAGCATATCCCTCCTATAAAAGGAGATGTAATTATGTGAATTACAAGATATAAGAAATACAATTTCTATCCTAGAAAACTACATGGTATCAGAGCCAGAAAAAATTCTCTGATTTCTTTTTCGGCTTGATGCTTTGCGCATCACGTTTCACGTCCGAAACATTCCTAGGGTTCCAAAATTCAATCTGTATCCGATTGCAATTCTTCCCCGATCGACGCCATAGAAAGTTTTTTTCTCGGTGATTTTTCCATCGATCTTCTGTCCGCGATTCAATCTGCTTTTCGATCAGAATTTTTTACGCAATTGAGAATTGTTTCTCTGCGCATTGCTGCATTTGATCGACATCTTATTTTCCGCAATTGAAGATTGTTTCTCTCTGCGTTGCTGCAATTGATCGACAATTGTTTCACGAAATTCAGAATCGTTTCTCTGAGTGTTGCTGAACTTGCTTCCGCGATTGACGTTTATCTCTGCGCTCTTATTTCACGTCATCTTCCAGCAACCTAATTCCACCACCATGAATCCAGGGTCAGATTCTTCTCACAATTCATTTCAGTTAACCCACCATAAATTGAATGGGAAGAACTTTTTGGAATGGGCTCAGTCCATGAAACTTGCAATCGATGGCAAAGGTCGGTTAGGTTATCTGACTGGGTCGGAGGAACGCCCAAAAACAGATGATTCCAAGTTGAGTGCCTGGGGTTCTGCAAATTCGTTAGTAATTGCATGGTTGATCAATTCAATGGAGCCGTCAATAGGTAAACCATACCTTTTTCTACCCACTGCCAAGGATGTATGGGAGGCTGTCAAAGCCACCTACTCAGATTCTGAAAATTACTCCCAACTTTTTGCATTAAAACTTAAACTGTGGAAGTC
Organism: Haberlea rhodopensis; assembly: GCA_907163345.1. Classification (NCBI taxonomy): domain Eukaryota; kingdom Viridiplantae; phylum Streptophyta; class Magnoliopsida; order Lamiales; family Gesneriaceae; genus Haberlea; species Haberlea rhodopensis. The sequence goes on from CAJQUN010000453.1 coordinate 178,663, forward strand.
TAGACAAGGCGATCGTGAGGTGACTGTCTTCTATAATGAGATGGTCTCACTTTGGCAAGAGTTGGATCAATGCTCCACCGATAAATGGGATTGCCGGACCGACAGTGTCCGATTCATGAAGAAAGAGGAAAGTGATCGGGTGTATCTCTTCTTAGCCAGTCTAAATACTGAATTTGATGACGTTCGATCTCGCATCCTTGGAAAAAGCCCGCTGCCCACACTGCGAGAGGCGTTTTCTGAGATTCGGCGTGAAGAAGCATGGAGGACTTTATTTACTTGAAGATGGACCCATTGGACATCTTGTTAAAAACACCTGTTTGAACTCTATTTCGTTTTCTAATAATGTTATGCTTTGGCATTATAGGCTAGGACATCCAAGTTTTTCTTATTTAAAACAGTTGTTCCCTGATTTATTTAGCAATACAACTCCATCTTTTTTCCGGTGTGAAATTTGTGAATTTGCAAAACATCATCGCTCAAATTTTCCTTCACGACCATATCAAGCTTCTAAACCCTTTTTATTAATTCATAGTGATGTTTGGGGACCATCTCGTGTCTCAACAATGTTTGGAAAAAAATGGTTTGTTAGTTGGGTATATTTGCTAAAAGATAAATCTGATGTCAAAGAGATTTTTAAAATATTTTATCAAATGGTTGAGACTCAATTTCAGGAAAAAATTCGGGTGTTCAGAAGTGACAATGGCCGTGAATACTTTAATGACTTTCTTGGGGATTTTTTTCTACAATCTGGCATCGTTCATCAAAGCACATGCCCCGATACTCCGCAACAAAATGGCATTGCTGAACGAAAAAACAAACATCTTTTAGAAGTCACCCGCGCCCTACTTTTTACACATAATGTTCCAAAGTACTTATGGGGTGAGGCACTCTTAACAGCCACATATCTCATAAATCGAATGCCGTCAAAAGTTTTGAAATTCAAAACTCCCCTTACGGTCTTTACAGATTTTTTTCCAACTTCCCGATTAACATCTGATTTACCACTTAAAGTATTTGGGTGTAGTGCCTTCGCTCATATCCATGATCATCTTCGTGGGAAATTAGATCCTAGAGCTCGAAAGTGCGCCTTTGTTGGCTATGCTCCAAATGAAAAGGGGTATAAATGTTTTGACCCCACAACAAAAAAATTGATCATTACTTTAGATGTTACCTTCTTTGAGGATCAACCATTTTTTCCTCCTCTTCGTCAGGGGGAGAGCCTAAGGGACTCTGACTCTGACCCGGTTACTCTTGATCAAAATATTTTTCTAAATATGGAAACCATCAGCGAAAACTTGGACACTAGAACTATAACGTCATCTCATAACACTACTATAAATGCAAATAAAGAACAAACAGGTGAGCTACGTGTTTACTCGAGAAGGAACAAAAATCAAAGAATGGAGCCTAACACCTCCCAGCACTTCCAAGAGTCTGCACCTCAGATCATTTCAACTCTTCCTAATGTTCCAGGTAATTCTGCTCTTCCAGAATCAAATCCACCTATACTTGTGTCTAACCTTGATCTTCCAATCGCTCAACGTAAGGGAGTTAGAAGTTGTGTCAAGTATCCAATGTCAAATTTTGTTTCCCATAAAAATCTATCCCCACATTTTTCATCATTTATCTCTCAATTATCCATTGTGGAGATTCCAAAGACTGTGCAGGATGCTTTAGGGGTTCCTGAATGGAAGGAAGCTATTCTTGAAGAAATGCGAGCCCTTGAAAGTAATGAAACGTGGCAGGTATTGGAACTTCCGAGGGGAAAGAAAACTGTTGGCTGCAAGTGGGTGTTTACCACCAAGTTTAATGTAGATGGCTCGTTAGAGAGATATAAAGCTCGGCTGGTAGCTAAGGGATTCACTCAAACGTATGGGATAGATTACCTTGAGACTTTTGCACCAGTGGCAAAGCTAAATACTATCAGAGTACTCTTGTCAATTGCGGCTAATATAGACTGGCCATTACAACAACTAGACGTAAAAAATGCATTTCTGAATGGTGACTTAGAAGAAGAAGTCTATATGGATCCACCTCCAGGATTTGAGAAAACGTTTGGATCAAAGGTATGCCAGTTAAAAAAATCATTGTATGGACTAAAACAATCACCAAGAGCTTGGTTTGAGAAGTTCACACATTCTGTAAAAAGACAAGGATATACTCAGGGACGAGCAGACCACACCATGTTCACACGGCACTCCGCAGATGGGAAGGTAGCTATCCTTATAGTATATGTTGATGACATTATTCTTACAGGGGATGACATGATGGAAATGGTACGATTGAAGAATTGTCTTGCTTCTGAGTTTCAAATCAAAGATCTGGGCTCACTAAAATACTTTCTCGGCATGGAGGTAGCCCGATCGAAAAAGGGGATTGTAGTATCCCAGAAAAAATGTGGTAGACTTGCTGAAAGAGACTGGAATGAGTGGCTGTCGTCCCACCGAAACACCTATTGATCCAAATCATAAGTTTGGAAGCAAAGAAGGAAAACCAGTAGACATAACTCGGTATCAAAAGTTAGTGGGAAAACTGATTTATTTATCACATACACGACCAGATATAGCATTTGCTGTAAGCCTAGTAAGTCAGTTTATGCATTCCCCATGTGAGGAGCATCTCGAAGCAGTCTACCGCATCCTAAGATACTTGAAGACTTCTCCGGGAAAAGGGTTATTTTTTGGAATGAGTCAACAGCGCAATATTGAGGCCTACACAGATGCAGATTGGGCAGGGTCTATTTCAGATCGAAGGTCTACATCAGGCTATTGTACTTTCGTATGGGGAAATCTTGTCACTTGGCGAAGCAAGAAACAGAATGTTGTGGCTCGTAGTAGTGCTGAAGCTGAGTACAGATCAATGGCACAGGGAATATGCGAAATGGTATGGCTTAAACGGATCTTGGAAGAATTGAGAAATGCAGTAACTGTCCCTATGAAATTATATTGTGACAACAAGGCAGCTATCAGCATTGCTCATAATCCAGTTCAACATGATAGAACTAAGCATGTGGAAATTGACAGGCATTTTATAAAAGAGAAGATTGAAGACGGAACTATCTGTATGCCCTTCATACCAACGACGCAACAAATAGCGGACATTCTCACAAAAGGACTATTCAGGCCAAGTTTCGAATTTCTTATCAGCAAGTTGGGCATGATAGATATTTATGCTCCAACTTGAGGGGGAGTGTTGAAATATAGAATATTGATCTTAAAATAGATTAGGATATTTATGGAATATTTGATTGTAAATAGATAATGATCTTTTGTTTTTAAAAGATCATTAGGATAGGAAATAATTGATATGGTTGGATCTATCTACCTAATTGGGTAGCATATCCCTCCTATAAAAGGAGATGTAATTATGTGAATTACAAGAGATAAGTAATACAATTTCTATCCTAGAAAACTACAGTCACATTTCATGTAATGGCAGATGTGAATCATGTCATGGTCAAGCAGAAAGGCTTCTTGATTCAGCAAAGGAAATGGAAGATTCAATTGCTGTCAACCTTAGGTTTGTCATTTTCAAAAAGTTCCTTTTTCTATTTGTTATTAGATTGCAAAAATTCTGTATGCGTTCAATGGCATTGAGGATTTTCACTTTCGAGTGAAATGTGGCTTTAGGAATTATTGTTTGTGTTGTCATCGAGACCCCTTTGGTATTTTTGTTCAGTCAGAGAAACTTTAGAGGAATATGTTTCTACAATGTGAACTTTGGAGTGTGGAGTTGATTTGGATACCACTTGTTAACAGGGGCGATTTGGAAAATGTCAAATATGTATGCCACCAAATTAACATTTTGCATGTGTTTGCTTATTCTACTATCAAATGTCGTTTCTCTGTGTCAAAAAATTGAGTGCTCGTGTTCAAGAATTTATTCCATCAAGACTGATAAAGCAAGAGGTTTAAAATCTTTTAATTTTGATGCTTATGAGTCTAAAAACATGATTGAATGGACATGTTTCAAGGAAGTTTCCCTGATAAAGTTATCATATTCTGCAGTTGGATTTAAGCCAAGATGAATTGGAGGAACATTTGAAGTACTTTTTTTTCCAGTTCACTAATCATTAACTGACTAAATGGCATCATTTGCCTTTATCAGCTCTCGGAGGCTTGAGGTCAGTAGAGTGGAACTTCTCCTTCAGGTTGGAACAGTTTGTGTTGCGGTCGGTGCCCTAATTGCAGGTATTTAGGTCGTTTTGAAGTGGGAGAGCTAACTAATTTTTTTTTTACACTGGGCATCTCTTGCTACCTGTCATTATGTTGGTACTTTAAATATGCAATTTGATAGGCAATTCAAGGAGTGTACAACCTCCAGTAAAATAGAGAGAATGGAGAGAAGATAAAATTTATGACAATTAGCTTTCTTGCCTCTTATGCTATTATTGTATTATAATGAGAATATTACAAATTAAACAGAATAAAAAAACTTCTTAAACAAAGCGTCTGTAACAATTAGGCCATAAGTACAGGAGGAAAGCTTGAATCTAAGAGACTCGTTAGTAACCGCAATTGCTTCTGGAGCAATGTGGGTTACAACATTTCTCACCCCTTGAGAAGCAGACACCCACTCTAGACAGCTTTCATTCACCTCTTAGTATAGACTGCACGTATTTAAATCCACCCTCTAATATAAATATGAGCCACATTATCAATACTGACTCGATGATAGCCCTTTCCCAGGTCGTCCTTTTCAATGTTTGATTCTCAACGAGAGCACAAACGATAGGCCATAAGCCCAAGTGGTGACCAAAACCTAAAAAAATAGCCTTCTAGTAGGGAGAGCCTCTCAAACTTATTTACCACTTGATTTTAAGTACTCCAGAAATTGTGTTATATTCAGTAAAGTGAAGTTAAAAATTGAAGATTTCAAATTCATGTAAACACAATGCAAAGACATTTCAATATTTCTTGTCATAGGTATACAAAACAAATAAGTTTTTAATCTCAATGATTGGGGTAGGATGCATGAACATAGAAGAAATCACATGCTTCAGTATTCTCCATATGATTCTTTCGCTTCTTTCGGTCAGAATATCCTCGTAGATCCCTTTGGACTCCAATCTTTGTACATAATTTCGAGCCATGTCTTCTTCGGTCGTCCCCTTGCTCTCGTGAAAGGGCTGCAATCCATGGACTCTACTCGATGAACAAGTGCATTGCTGGACCTATGTCGTACGTGACCAAACCAGCGTAAAATACTTTCTTGCATCTTATCTTCTATATAAGTCACTCCTACTTCAGCTCGAATGTCTTCATTATTATTTTATCTCTTCTGGTCTTACCACACATCCAACGGAGCATATGCATCTCTGTCAATCTCATCTTTTGAACGTGATTCCTCTTTGTGCCCAGCATTCCGTCCCATACAACATTGCAGGTCTGATGACAGTTCTATAAAACTTCCACTTCAATCTCGGCGGGATATTACGATCGCAAAGAACACCGATGGCGTTTCTCCATTTCAACCAGTCCGCTTGTATTCTATGGTTAACATCGCTATCAATCTCCCCATCCTTTTGGATAACATAACCCAGGTATCAAAACTTGCTACTCATCGATACCTCTTGGCTGTCGAGTGTTACAACACCAGGATCCCGAGATGTACGGCCACTAAATTTGCACTCCATATATTCTGTTTTAGACCTACTTAATCTAAAATCTTTTGATTCCAAGGTTTCTCTCCATAACTCCAATTTAGCATTAACTCCTGTCATTGTCTCGTCGATTAACAAAATCGTCAGCGAAAAGCATGGTCCAAGGATATTCAGTCTGTATATCTTTCGTAATCTCATCAATCACTAAGGTGAACAAGAAAGGAATCAACACAGAACCTTGGTGCAATCTAATAGTGATTGAGAACTCGTTTGTCACCCCACTACACGTTCTAACATTGGATGCTACTTCGTTGTACATATCATCGACTATATTGACATACTTGATGGGAACTCTTCATCAAAAGTCCACTCCCTTGACACTTTATCATAAGCCTTCTCCAAGTCGATAAAGACCAGATGCAATTTTTTACTCCTCTCACGATAGTTCTCTATAAGTTGGCGAAGATCGTCGGTCCTAAACATCTACATACTTCAATAGGGGTTCCATCGTACCAATTTTATTTTGTTCAAAGCTTATTGAACATCAGATTCTGTAACTCTGCGAGTATACTCACGGTTAACATCATGTTGTTGGATGTCAAGATCACCTAAATCTTGACTAAAACAACAGTTGAACAAGCTGTTAAAATAATTCTTGCATCTCTCTTTGATGTCTTCATCTCTAACTAAGACCTTATGGTCCTTATCTTGTATGCATTTCCCTGCAAGTCTCTTGCCTTCCTCTCCCTTGCTCGAGCAATCCTGTAGATATCTTGTTCAGCTTCCTTCGAGTCCAATTTATCGTACACTTCTTTGCAGACTTTAGCTCTAGCATCTTGACTTTGTTTTTTTTTTTGTCAAGCTTATACCTTTCGAAGGTTGCCCCATTATTGCTCTTCTACAGCTCTCTATAAACATTCCTCTTGATTCTATAGCCTTCTTTTTGTCTTCATTCCACCATGATGCGTCCTTACCTGGTCGAGCACATCCTTTTGGCTCACCAAGCAACTCCTTAGCGTCATCTAATGCGACAAGCCATTTTGTTCCAGGTAGTATCAGGATCAAAATGACATATTTAGATTTTCCTGTTAGTTAAGTTTAGTTAGTTTTTTGAGCTCGTTCTTATGTTAATAATAACTTGGCAGGTATATTTGGCATGAACTTGAGGTCATATCTTGAAGAGCATGTGGTATGTCTCTCTTCGTTTTCTATGCCATTTAAAACTTTTTTTCTATGAAGCCTTTCGGAATATTTGCAAGTTATTACAATTCCATTTGATTAATTTGCTTTACATGCAGTTTGCCTTTTGGCTAACAACAGCTGGAATTTTTGTGGGCGGTGTGATTGGATTTTTCCTCATGTACTCATATCTGAGGAATAGAAAAATTTTATAAGCAACTAAGGAAATGTGTAAGTAATCACTGCATTGAACAATTTATGCTACTTCTTATATTCATGGCATTTGTTAATTATTTGATCTGTGAAGACATTTTTCATCTGCAGTTCATGACTTATAAATGGAAATTGTTTGATTGTTATAGCAGTTAATCACATCCATTTCATTTTGCAAAAAACTAATGAGTTGCTATTGAACTTTAATGTAAATCATTTTCCTACTCAGCTCATTAACCTAGATGGAACTTTACATTTTTTCCACAGCTTATAATAAGTTATCATTTGGATTCATTCAATGCTAATTGATCTTATGTTTTATATTTTTCGTTTTCTGGGACTGGTGAAAACATATCTAGGAAGCTGGGTCACTATTTATTACTGGATCAGAGATCGAACGAGGAGAGAAACTGGCTTCCCTTTCACTAGTACATATCTTAAATCTTTGCATAAGTTGATTCCTGCTGCGTAGAAGAAATGAATCAATCAGCAGATTGCAGCCAAATTCACTAGATCTGCAACATAAGCGACCAAGCTTCAAATACTTCACAATACACGAAGGGAGGCGAGTATTTGCATATGTTTTTTCACCTATGTTCGTGGAGTTATAAAAGATTGATTTGACTTGTCTAGAGAGTAAGTCAGGTCTTGGAACTTTATTCGGTCCGGCTTGTGGTGACCACCAAATTAGTGTGGTTTGTACAGATTTGTTTGTATAATAAAGAGATTAATAGTGAGTGTTGAGAAATTTTGCATGACAGCAATCTCGTCTTTGTTCCGAGTAAACAATTTAGGCACCGTTTGTTTCGTTTTTAATTTTTATCCCATTCTTAGGTTAATTTTTATCCTATGTTTCTTTGGATTTTAAGCAAAAATTATCTCATCATATTTATCCCACTTTCAAACAAAATGACTTATATACATTTTCCCGCCATTTTTACTATTACAAAATTTGAAATTCCCCACAAATTTCAAAAACTTACTTCCTATAATTTAATTTCAATTATTATTATTATTAAATTGATTTATGATTATTAATATTATATATTTTTAATATTATATATATATGCTATTATTATTATTATATTTATTAAATTGTTTATTATTATTATTATTATATATTACTAATATTATATATATATATATAATTATACATATACCGAAGAACGTTCAGTTTCATCACCCGGGCTGGACCGACAGCGGAAGCCTAGCATTTATTATTATTATTTTACATTTTATTATTATATATTATATTTATTAAATTGTTGAATTATTATTATTATTATATATTATTAATATTATATATGTATTATAATTATTATTTATATATTTATTTATTTATTATAATTATTATAGATTGGGGCGGTTTTTTTATTATTATTAGATTTAGGAAATTTTTTATTAGGAATAGATAGATATTATTATTTATTTAGGGAGGGGGAGGAGGATTTAGATTATTATTATCAGGGAGGGATTGGGGGAGGAGGAGGAGGGGGGAGGGGGAGGAGGAGGAGAGGAAGGGGGGGAGGAGGAGGAGGAGAGAGAGGGAGAGAGAGTCTTCTTCCTTGGTTCTCTTTTTCTATCTTCTTCATTTCTTCCTCTTCTATCTCTCTTCTCTCTTCTCTTTTTCTTCTTCTTTTCTCTTCTCTTCTTCTCTCTTCTTCTCTTCATTCTCTCTTCTTCTTGTTCTTTTTCCTTCTTCTTCTTCTTTCTTCCTTCCTTATTATTTTTTATTATTCTCTATCCTTTGCCCGATCAAAAAAATCTATATATTATTATTCTTTCTTTTCTTTCTTTTCTTCTCATCCCTTTTCTTTTTCTTCTTCTCCCCCTTCTCCTTTCTTACTTTCTCTATCTTCTTGTTCTTACCCCTACTCCTTCTTCTTATTCTTTTTCTCTATCTATATATATCAATCTATTAGTATTGAGGGTCTTTTCGTCATTATCCACACTATAAATTCCTCCACCATCTTACTCACCCAACCGAACACCATATTAACTTACAACACTATTTTATTTTAACCATCTCATAATTTTAATCATTATCCTTACATTTATCATTAACTTCAAACGGTATCTGAGGGTTCAACAATAAGGGAGTGTTGTTTTGGTCAAAGCTCAAGTCGAGCTCCCTTTTAGCCAAGCTCAAGTATATGGTGCTGATAGAATTACTAGAAGGCATATTACTTATTTACTCACTTATTTTTTTGACTCTATTTCAGTTAACAATTAGATCCCAAAACTTATTATAATCAACTGTTTGAAAAGAGAAATTTATAAATCCTGAATGACATTTCGCTCATTTTCTTAAAGAAAAAATTCAGAATCAATGTATTGTGCTCTACTTGGTCGGATTCAAGAAGTTATGCCGTTAATTGAGGCAGGTATGAGCCACGTCATGAGTTCAACCATGCTTTTGTGTGCATTTGGGGGTTGGTTCAAGTGATTTTGCAGCTCAAGCACCGGAGTCAAATTGACCGAAAATTGCAACTTGAATCGATTTAGAGTAGGCCAATGCTAAATTTAAGTATGGACCTTTAAAAGTTAAAAAAACCTATACTCGCACGCACACACACATATATATTTGCTGCCCCCAAATCTTAAATGTTACCATTGACAAGGCAACTAGGCCAACACATGAAATCAAATAAAACATAAGCTAAACAGTAGATAGTAATGGAGGATCAATATTTCCCATTACATCAACATCAAGCTCTATTACAAACAAACGTAAAAAAGAACATTGTACAAGGATACATCAAGCCGATCTTTTCAAGAACGACAAAGTAGCATTCATAGTCATGCTATAGAATTGTATGTAAAATATCGTATCTACTTAGGATAAAATATCACCCCACTCACCATACTCCAGCTAGAATTCCATATCGAAAGAATCGAGAAGAGCAGCATCCTCAACATAATCATTCGAGAAAGAGCAAATGGAAGATTACATAAGCTTCAAGAAAGAAGAATCCAGCTTTGGTTGAAAGCAAATGAAAGACAATACCTGACCATATTTCACGGATGTTGTCACTCAATCAATAGAAACGCTTCCCACTCTCAATATCTCATCCTTCTCCTTCTTGATCGAACCACCAATTTTTGTTGCCGTCTTCTCGTTCTTCTCACACTTATTGTTGAAACCACCACCATCATTCTCCATTGCCTCACTCCCAAACTTCTCTTTCTTCTGGTCGGAACCACCATTCTCAATTTGAGACTAATCCATGTGTGGTTAAGACATTGAGCAGCTGTCGGTCTCTTCTCAGGTACAAAAACTAGTGTCTGAACAAGGAAATCTGCCATCTCACTAGCATCTTGCTCACAGAAATCGTATTTTTCTCTAAGCACCTTATTAAGAGGACAGAATCTTAATCTTCTGATATGTCTCAAATCTCCAAATCTGGTAAAATATTATCGTGAATTACGCCCACCCAAAGCAACCTGCAGACTATGTTTGTTAAGTACGAAAGAAGACTTCCCATGGTGATACAAAAGGTGGAAAGCTTTTGGATTTACGTACAAAATCTAATATTTTAGTTTGGACCAACGATAGGAACGGTTTCCCATTCCAAGAAGCTCCATGATCATGGCCAAATGATCCTTCACATCAACAGAAAACATTACTGAATAAAATTTATTTAAACCAGTAAATTGACAAATGTAAATTCTGAATCTGAATCTCACAAAATATGCATGTTATGAAACAAACCGTAAGTACAAAAAAAGAATGGGAGCACAAAGCAAGCAATGCAGCACAGAGGGGTTGCGGAGAGACATACAGCTGACATGATTCATCACCCCTAAGAATGCAAATGATTAACACACACAAGGTTTCATTGGAGAAGTAGTTTTTCAAATATATGATTCCTCTTAACGCATATAATTCCTGTTGAGAAAACTTGTTCAAAATGTTTGTTCTTGATTGACATTGGTCACGTCTATGAATCTTGATTCGGTGACTTTCTTGACCACACCTGATCCCAGTAACAATGCAGTTGTATATAATGAATGGATCAGTAATGCAGAAATTGAATAATAGCACAAGAACACAAGAGTTTACTTGGTTCGATTAGATCAACTCCATGGGAGACCTTGTTATTAATCACAATTCTTGAGATGCAACAATACATGTTTTCGAGAATTCACTCAATCTCACTTCTATGAATTACGATGAACAAATTCTATGAATTCTCTCTAATGCATTTCTCTGTCTCAATCTGAAAGACTCGAGTTTTTCAATGGTGTTTGCTTTCTGGAAAAATGCGATCATTCCCTCTGCATCTGAACCTTCTTCCTTTTATATGGCTTGTGCAAGGTCACCTTCTCCGCAGTTAATTCTTTGCATATATTAAGCAACTGCAGTTAAAATGTAACTGATTTCAACCGCCACTTCTTGGACTTGAACTTGAGCTACCTCTTTATTATGACTTGAAAGTGGATAGCCTTATATCATTCTCACTAGTCTCCACCTTATCTGCTATCCAAACCTTCATAACAAAGTCTCCATCTGCCTCTTTCTAAGGCTCAATCTTGCTAGTCACATTGACTAGCTGCATACAGTGATCGAATTTTTTCTTTGGAAGCACCTTGATACACGTGTGCTGGATTGTCAAGGGTGCTTATTTTCTTCACTAGAACTGTACATAATTCTAATCAATTATATCCCAAAAAAAAAAAATTGGAGTCTCACGTCTATGTTCTTGGATCTTTAGTGGTGTTGGAATTTAATACTCGTATACTAGCCTCGATCATTGAACCACCTCTCGTTGGTTGGTAAATTGCTACTAGAGGGATATACCTTGATTGCACACTTTAAGCCCTTTGATCAATAGGTGATTATCCAAAAAGACTCTTTTGTGATATGAGAACAAGAGATGTGTAGTAGGATTAAACCCTAACTGCATATATGGTGTTGGCCACAAGCCCAACTCTTGATGCATATATGGGCTTAGGTTTTGACTCTAAATCAAATATGGATGCACTATGAGTCTTGGGCCACACGCCCAACCCATATACATCTACATCTCTCACTCATGCATATTTGAATCAATATCCAAATTATTTCTCCATCGTCTCTCATTTTACGTGTCCCTATCTCATACGGGGAATAAAACGTGTAACCAAGCGAGAAGTAATATTGAGGAGAATTATATTAAGGCCGTAGCCTTTGGCAGCAATCTCATGTGTTGTTTCAGTGTTCAAATTGATAGAGAATTTATAACAAATCGAACTCTTTCAAAATTTACGCAAACAAAAATAATCATATGAATTTTTTTGTGACCGAAGCATTAATTTCAATCCAAAAACAAAGCACCGCACGAAAATAAACATAACGAGCTTTCTGGCGAGATCGAGCTTTTGATGGCTCTGATACCACTGTTGGAATTTAATACATTAAATAGTCGGTTATTCGATATACCTGAATATACCTGTTTGCAGCGGAAGATTATTCCAGATTTTTGCGCTCGACTAGCCTCGATCGTTGAACAACCTCTCGTTGGTTGGTAGATTGCTACTAGAGCGATCTACATTGATTGCACACTTAAGTCCTTGGATCAATAGATGATTATCCAAGAAGGACTCTTTTGTGCTATGAGAATGAGAGATGTGTAGGTTTTTGGTGTGTATTACAAAAGGGAGGGAGACCCTATATATAGGATTAAACCCTAACCCTAACTGCATATATGTTGTTGGGCCACAAACCTAACTCTAGATACACATATGAGCTTAGGGTTTTGATTCTAAGTCAAATATGGATGCACTATGGGTCTTGGGCCACAAGCCCAACCCATATACGTGGAATGCTTGGTACTTTTTCAAATAGATATCACTTTAACTGTCACAATATCAATCCCTTAATCTCACTACTAAAAATTTAGGACTTTTATTGTGATGCTTTTGAAGTAGTGTTTCAAATCACACACTTCTTACGCTTCTAATATTTATTGTTGTTTTTCGTTTCAGCGGTCGTCTTCGAAACAATTAAAAGCACAATTAGCACTCTTTCTCCAACTTCTCACTCGTTTAGCGGTTGGCAACTACTAAGCAGTCAGCTTGAAAACTAGAAACACCCATCGCCTCTACACCCCTTCATCTCCATTGCCATGAATTCTCTCAATCGGTGATGTTATCTGAATTTTTTTTACGGTCGGGTTCCTCCACTTTCTCAGAAGATCATTCTTCTTCTTTTTTTTTGGAATTCTTATACTTCTTTTCCACATTATTTTCCTCATAGTATAATCATTTTGTCCGATTGTAATTATTGTTCTTTTAATTAATGATTTTCCTCCTATCACGTAAAACATTGCGTGCACATCATTTTATGTAATGATGATAGCAGACCCTCTATTTTTAACCTCTCGGATATGGACACCTCGTATTTGTTTTTCCAAGACATTATTAATCATTACCTCCCCATGTGATATAATCCTCCATACCGCCCTCCAATCATTCTGAGATATCTTATGCTTTATTCCGTGATTCCAGGGATCCTGTTGTTGCACCTTCATATTCATACTTAAAATAAGGATATTTCTTCTCGGGATTGTACTTTGTTTCTATTCGGGACAAGCCCAGTGTTGTCTTTAGGGACTCTTCTCAGGCCACGTCTTATATTCTTCTCGGAACCGGGCTCATGCCCTTCTCGGGACTAGGCTTTCTCTCTTCTCAGGACACACCTAATAATCTTCTCGGAATCAGGCCTTATGCCCTTCTCGGGACTAGGCATTCTCCTTTTCGGGACATGCCTTACATTCTTTTCGGAACCAGACCTTATGCCCTTATCGGGACTAGGCTTTCTCTCTTCACAGGACACACCTTATATTCTTCTTGGAACCAGGCATTATGCCCTTCTCGGGACTAGGCTTCCTCCCTTCTTGGGACATGCCTTACATTCTTTTCGGAACCCGGCCTTATGCCCTTCTCGGGACTAGGCTTTCTCTCTTCTCAGGACACGCCTTATATTCTTCTCGTAACCGGGCCTTATGCCCTTCTCGAGACTAGGCTTTCTCCATTCTCCAAAATAACTTCCCTGTAATTTGGTAAAAAGATTACAGTTTAGTCTCAGTGTTATTCCCGAATTTATTCAAGGTATAACGCTAGCTTCCCCTCTAGTCGAGCTAGAACAGAGTTCGTCGTCTCGACTTCTAGAGAGTTTCTATTCTTCAACTTTCCCGCCTTTATTTTGAATTTCCCAAAAGTTGAGTTTGACACGACACCTCAACATTACTTCTACTGCTGCTTTGAACAATACCCCAAGCGAATGGCGTGTGTTTCTACACATGGAGGCTTTGTAAAAGAAGACCGTGGGTATTCCTGAGAAAATCCCGCCTGTTCAAAATGAAGTTAAACAGATGACAAGCATTTTTATCTTATAAATAGCGACTCTTCATAATTCTTCCAGTGTTTTTCCCTATCTGCAAAATTTACTTCTCACGAGTTCTTAGCATTATGAAGCAACGATGACCCTCTCGAGTTCATATTAAACTAATCTCTGTAAGTTCTCCTACGTTGTTATTATCTTTGATAACTATGTCGACTTCTAAAGGTCATCAGAATGAATTTCTCGTCTCTTTAAATCAAAAAAGAAAATAGGGGAGATGGTTTCCAAGAGTGCTCTTTGGTACTAGCTCTTGGACTCTAAATTGGAGCCTAAACACGAGGCGTCACTCCGTTGGTTGGGTGGCTTTCCAGATGATCTTGAGATCATTTTCCTCAAACCTGGGGATCGCCTCTTCCTCCTCCCGATTTCTTCCCTTTTTATATAGCCCAACTTAAGGGTGGCTTACGTTTTCCCGTTCCATCTTTTTTTTTATATACAAAATTTCTACTTATTTTTGTGTTTCCTTGAGCCAGTTACCCCCAACACATACCAATTATTGACTGGGGCTTATGTTTTATTTCGTTCCTTGGATTTGATTCATACTCCACATCTTTTGGAGTATTTCTTTTCACTGAAAACCAAAGAGCCCGGGCTTTTCTTCTTGGGAGCTCGCCCCCATACCAAATTTTTAGATAGAATTCCTAGTTCTCACAAACTATGTGTTAGGATCGGTCCGGAGTGTTTAGAGGGGGGGGGGGGGTGAATGAACACTCCTTTTAAAATTTAATCCCTTGTGATTTCTTTCGGATTAGTGAAAGAAATCTGTTTCTTAATCAACTCTTTTATAGAACAGACCACTGAATGTATAAGTGCGGAGCGGTCTATTTGTAAGAACGGCTCGATGGCTTGAATGAAAGAACGAGTGCAGAAAGATAAGACACATGATATGTTTCTGGAAGTTCGAAGGTGGTGTAATCCTTCTACGTCTCCCCTTCTTCCAATTAAGGAAGGTTTCTACTAATAGACTTTGATTATACAATCCTGTTGTAAAAACCCGATTCAGCTGGATTTACCTCACTACCAGACTGAAACTCCTAGTCACTCGATCTGTTCAGACACTCTCTATGTTGGGTTTTGGAAACCCGAATAATCTTGGTTTTGATGTTAACAAAACTTGTTATTGTGTTGCTAACATATTTCATCAAGTGTGCAGTTCATAGATGATATTTTACAGCTTGATGATGTTCTAAGAAATACCCTTGAGTTTGGTTGCTGAAATGAGGACCAGCTGAAGGACCAGCTGGAATACCAGTTGACCAGACCAGCTGGAGTGCCAGTTGACCAGACCAGCTGGAGTCCCAGTTGACCAGACCAGCTGGAGTACCAGCTGAAGGACCAGTTGGAGTACCAGCTGGAGTACCAGCTGAAGGACCAGTTTGAGTACCAGCTGAAGGACCAGCTGGAGTACCAGTTGACCAGACCAGCTGGAGTACCAGCTGAAGGACCAGTTGGAGTACCAGCTGGAGTACCAGCTGAAGGACCAGTTTGAGTACCAGCTGAAGGACCAGTTTGAGTACCAGTTGATCAGACCAACTGGAGTACCAGCTGGAGAGAACCAGCTGAAGGACCAGCTGGAGTACCAGCTGAAGGACCAGCTGGAGGACCAGCTGACCAGACCAGCTAGAGGACCAGCGGGACTTCCATAAATAGCCCAGAAAGCAGAATATGACCGTTGCAATGTTTGAAAGCTTACCAAAATTGTCCCAACGGTTATATTCTTGTATCTAACGTATATATCATTACTTGGGGCTATATATACATGATTTGGAGACTCAATAACAGCTGATTGAAGATCAATCCAAGCCTTCCAAAGCAAACCCACTTGGGATTCAATTGAGGAGCTACAAAGACAAAAGCTGCTAAATAAAGAGCACTCCTCAAACCTTTGGCACCTCTTTACCTTGCTGTATCAGATCTGTTAGGAGATCATTTGTGCCTTTGTATTCACTCTATTCATTATATTTGTGAGCTAAAATAGAAGAGTGAATACCATTGTAACGGTTGATGATTCATCACAACCGATTGAGAGGTCTTTGTATGTGAGACATTAAAGAACATACATAGTTGAGTTGCTAGGAGTTCTAGTTGGATGGGGAATGCCCAACTGGATCGGGTTTGTACAAAGAGTTGTATAAATCAAAGTCTTCTAGTGTATCCTTCCATGAGATGGAAGAAGGGGAGACGTAGAAGCGTTGTGCTTCGAACTTCCAGAAACAAATGCTTGTGTTATTTACCTTACTGCTTTTACATACTTTCTTGCATATATTTAAAATGCCTTTCAAATGAGTAATCGGTTTAAAGCGGGTTATGTCGAGTGTCTTCCGCTCGGTTTTGTAACCGAACTCGATATAATCTCTCGGTGCAATTATTTCAAGAACACGAGCTATTGAAGCTCAAGTTGGTTGAACTCGGGTGTGGAATGGCAACCCACCCCCGGAATCGATCCTGACAAGTGGTATCAGAGCCTGGTTGTTCTTGGAAAGCATTTTAACCGATTTTAGACGGAAATCTTTTAAGAAAACTTTCTCTTGAGCATGAAATTATTTTCATAGCATAATTTTCTAAAACTTGGTGTATGAAAATTTTTAGCATAAAAATCAATTTCATTGCATTCATTTTGCACGAAAATAATTTTAAAATCTATTTTAAATGTTCAAATTTTCGTTCAATATGTTCTAAACTCATTTTATTTTTTACTTTGAATTTTTTTCTAACAATTTTCGAAGCATTCAGTTTTTCTGGCAGCTTGCAGCGACTTTGGAAAAATTGGCATAACTTCTTGCTCGGATGTCCAAATGACGAACCGTTTTTTGCGTTGCAAACTAGACTCATAGAGGATCGCAACGGTATAGGTCTTGCAGCCCAAACTTGCTCGAGGAAAAGCAGTTTATTAGCTCAAGTTGGACTAAGTGTGCTGCCACCGCAGAAAGATGAAATGGACATTGTTGAGTTTTGTCAAGAAATTCAAATTTGTTGCCAAGTATGCTTCATCCATCATCAAAAGAGGTTATTTTTTTCAAAAATTAATGTGTATTGCATTTTTTTAAATTTTTTTTAGCCTACCCCATTTGTCCATCACTTACTCAAATTTTCAAACATTTTAAAATTAAGGGGGAGAGTTTAATCTCAATCCTTGAGGGGGAGTAAATTTTATTTGTCTTCCTTTTTGATTCACACAAAAAGGGGGAGAAATATGTTGTTTAAAAATATGTGATTTTTCTTGTTATGCAACATTGTGCTTTAATGTCATATTTTTATTCAAGTTTTGTGATCATCAAAAAGGGGGAGATTGTTGGGTTTTGGAAACCCGAATAATCTTGGTTTTGATGTTAACAAAACTTGTTATTGTGTTGCTAACATATTTCATCAAGTGGGCAGTTCATAGATGATATTTTACAGCTTGATGATGTGCTAAGAAATGCCCTTGAGTTTGGTTGCTGAAATGAGGACCAGCTGAAGGACCAGCTGGAATACCAGTTGACCAGACCAGCTGGAGTGCCAGTTGACCAGACCAGCTGGAGTACCAGTTGACCAGACCAGCTGGAGTACCAGCTGAAGGACCAGTTTGGGTACCAGCTGAAGGACCAGCTGGAGTACCAGTTGACCAGACCAGCTGGAGTACCAGCTGAAGGACCAGTTGGAGTACCAGCTGGAGTACCAGCTGAAGGACCAGTTTGAGTACCAGCTGAAGGACCAGTTTGAGTACCAGTTGACCAGACCAACTGGAGTACCAGCTGGAGAGAACCAGCTGAAGGACCAGCTGGAGTACCAGCTGGAGAGAACCAGCTGAAGGACCAGCTGGAGGACCAGCTGGAGTACCAGCTGGAGGACCAGTTGACCAGACCAGCTAGAGGACCAGCGGGACTTCCATAAATAGCCCATAAAGCAGAATATGACCGTTGCAATGTTTGAAAGCTTACCAAAATTGTCCCAACGGTTATATTCTTGTATCTAACGTATATATCATTATTTGGGGCTATATATATATGATTTGGAAACTCAATAACAGCTGATTGAAGATCAATCCAAGCCTTCCAAAGCAAACCCACTTGGGATTCAATTGAGGAGCTACAAAGAAAAAAGCTGCTAAATAAAGAGCACTCCTCAAACCTTTGGCACCTCTTACCTTGTTGTATCAGATCTGTTAGGAGATCATTTGTGCCTTTGTATTCACTCTATTCATTGTATTTGTGAGCTAAAATAGAAGAGTGAATACCATTGTAACGGTTGATGATTCATCACAACCGATTGAGAGGTCTTTGTATGTGAGACATTAAAGAACATACATAGTTGAGTGCTAGGAGTTCTAGTTGGATGGGGAATGCCCAACTGGATCGGGTTTGTACAAAGAGTTGTATAAATCAAAGTCTTCTAGTGTATCCTTCCATGAGATGGAAGAAGGGGAGACGTAGAAGCGTTGTGCTTCGAACTTCCAGAAACAAATGCTTGTGTTATTTACCTTACTGCTTTTACATACTTTCTTGCATATATTTAAAATGCCTTTCAAATGAGTAATCGGTTTTAGAGCGGGTTTTGTCGAGTGTCTTCCGCTCGGTTTTGTAACCGAACTCGATATAATCTCTCGGTGCAATTATTTCAAGAACACGAGCTATTGAAGCTCAAGTTGGTTGAACTCGGGTGTGGAATGGCAACCCACCCCCGGAATCGATCCTGACACTCTGTCTGACAGTTACAATTTGTTTCTCACTTATATTTTTCAATACAGAATACACAAGATGCGCACAGTGATCCTAAATGATCAAATATTACAATGTAATCGTGCTTAAGAGTAATTTCAGCTTGAGAGTTCTGAGCTTGAACGCTTGTGCTGTTTTTTTGATTGATCAGCGAGAGTCTTGTATGTATCTGTATTGTTGTTGCATCCTTTTATAGTTGCATGTACCAACGACATTATTTCCCTTAATGTGCAACTCTTGACTCTGCTTCATCTCTGAGTAAGCTACAGTCTTCTTCTTCAGGATACTTGCCGTTCTGGTTCATGCTTTCGGCGACTGTCAGGTAAGCTCTTCTTTGTCTTCTTACCTTTTATGGTAATCTTCAGTCTTTGGTCCTTTGTAGCATTAATTACGACATTAAATGCTACAATAAATAGCCGTTAATGATTCGTACTGAAGAACCACTCTTTATGCATCCTTGACTGCTCTGATCTGATAAAGATAGAGATCGATCTGAAGCTTCGATCTAGTCAGTGTGATATCTATCGATCCGGTCTGATATGTGATATGCCTTATCAGCTTGTTCTGTTTTGAGCTATCGATCTGGTCAGTCTGATTGCCCTCTATCCGGTCTGATATGCTTTGTCATCTTATCAGCTTGATCTGTTTTGGGTGATCGATCTGGTCAGTCTGATTTCTCTCGATCCGGTCTGATATGTTTTGTCATCTTTAAAATCTCATCGATAAGCTTTGGAACTAACAAATTCCCCCTTTTGATGATGACAAAACCTAGCTTCTAAGTCTTTTTAACCAGTCTGATAAGAACTCTGAAGCGTATACTTTCGGATCGATTACTTCTTTTTGTTCAAAATAAATGAACATTATTAAGTTGGATCGATTAAGCCTTTTATTATTAAGCCTTTTAAATTAGTTCAAAATAAATGAACAAGGACTTAACAAAGAAAGATTTCTTTATTGATCACCAACAATCTTGCATACAGACAGTCTGAATAGTTAAGCAATCTATTTTCTTGAAGACTGAGACTGATGCGGCTTGAAGTCTTTTTTCTTTTCCCCCTTTTTGTCAGCAGCAATTTCTTGGAGAAAATCTACAACTTGTGCTAGCTGAGCGCTGATAGCGTCAAGACGAACGTCTTGAGCGCGGAGGGAATTGGCGACGGATGCTCTAACTTCAGTGGCCAGCTCGATCTGCTCTTTTCTCAGGCTGTTCTTATAAGTGGCTTGCTGAGAGAACAAATCGTTCAGTCCTCGCTGAAGACTGCTAATACTGGCTGTCGTCTTCTCTTTGAATGAATCAAGGTCCAAAGCTGTAAGCCTCTGACCTTGATGAACTTCTATAACACGTTGAGAGAGTGACAGGCAGTTGTCAGATAAGTGCTGAAGGGTCATTGCCAGGAATGGAGGTGCATCAGATAGTCGGCTTGGAGAGTGATCTGATGATGACAATGCATGACCATCTTCTTCAGCAATCGGCATAATTGAAGATACAGCAGCTTGGTGACTTTCGGACCGGATCAAGGTGACCAGAGCCGAAGAAAATGCTTGTATGAAAGCCATATCTTCATCTAATTGGACTGGAGGAGTGCTGGGTCTGGAGGGCCTCAATTTGTAGAGCTGCAACAACTGTGGACACCACCAGATCCGGATCGACGAACTCTGGTGCGCCAACTGTTGCAAGTTCTGCAGTTGGACTGATTTGAACGTGGGAGACTGATGATCCCAAAGGAATAGATGTTGTTGGAGAGTCCAACAAGATATTCAATGGTTCATCTTCTGTAGCAGACGGAGCATTAGGCAATGGCTGCTCCGCTGTCTGAGCGGCTACTAGTTCTGCAGTCTGATCTGCTGCGTGATCTGCTGTCTGATCTGCTGCTCCGGAGGGAATAACCTCAATGAAAGGTTCTGCCAGAGTCTTGCTTGCAGAGGGATGATCCGGGCTGGTTACTGGAGTGGATATGCTGATTTTCTGTCGTTGAAATCGGACAGCTAAATGGAGAGCATGAATATCCATCTCTAATTGAGCAATAACAGCCCCATCATCTCTGGCAGTTGGAGCATTCGGATCGAAGTTCGCTTTCTTAGCAGCTAAGAGCAGAGTCGCCAGTCTGAATCTTTGATTGGCCTTAAATAGCTCTTTGCGCTGCACAGCAATCCGAACATCATCGGTCTCTGTCCCCTTCGGAACTTCTTCTTCCATTTTCTGAAGGCGTCTGAGTTTGCCGAAGAACAGCTCAATGTGGTTGATCGTTCTGTACTCGACGTATTCATCAAAAACCACAATGAGCTCCTTCACTTTCTCTTCAACGTCCTCCATAGCAATATCAATTGCTGTCTGCGCTGCAGATTTGGGCTTAGAGGAGAGTGGTTCGGAGAGAATGGCTTTGCCCTTGCCGGTGGAGGAAGGGGACTTGATCCCTGATTGGGTATAGTCTCCCAACTCAGTGATAACAATCCCTTTGACCACGGGAATGGCACAGGGGACTCGGATGGTTACTAGGGGTGCAGTGGTTGAAGTGGTTGAAATTTGGGTTGTAGGTTGGGGTGCAGGGGTGGCTTTTGTTGGAGGCAATATGGGTAGTGTTTTTGGTTTGGTAATCTGGGTTCTTGGCTTCTTGGGAAGGGGCTTGGCTGGTGGCGAGGGAGCAGACTGAGTTTCTTCAGAATCAGTCTGGATAGTTAACTTTCGCTTGACCCGAGGTTTGCGAGCAACAGCCTGTTCTTCTCCCTTCTTCTTTGTCTAACTTGATTGTAGGACTCATTGGAGTGGATGCAGTTGAGCATGTTTCCATTCCGAATCTCTTAAGCAGCTCTTTGGTATACTTGGTTTGGTTGATGAAAATACTATTGCTGAGCTGTTTGACTTGGAGACCCAAAAAGAATGAGAGTTCTCCCACCATGCTCATCTCAAACCGTCCCTACATCAACTTGGAAAATTTCTCACATAATTTGGGGTTAGTTGACCCAAAGATTATATCATCAACATATATCTGAACTAACAGGGTATGTTCCCCCTTTATAAATTTAAAGAGAGTTTTATCTACTGAGCCGATCTAAAAATCATGGTTCAACAGAAATTGAGATAGAGTGTCATACCAGGCTCTTGGGGCTTGTTTCAGACCATATACTGCTTTATTCAGTAGGTATACATGTAAGTAATCCTTAGAGCATACAACGCAGCGGAATAATAAAAAAAAATATGGATAACTAGACACCGGATCTATACATAGGGATTCATATCGGATAAAGGAATACGAAGGTCTCACCCTTGTAGCATGTTTGAGCAGATTCCACGGAGCAACACCACGTCCAACGCCTCCTCGGAGTCACTAGCAAAACTTAACAAGTTTTGCCTCAACGGTATCCACACGAACAAATCGGGTGAAGGGATAGTTTAAGAACAAGTTGCTAGACAAGTTCTTAAACCAATACACGAAGCACACTCGATTCACAATCGAATGATGGCACAATACCACCAAGAACCAAATGGCTATGATAGAAGCCGAGAGTTCAAGTTGGTGCGGCCGAGAGCTTCTAAGATTTTAGGTTGAATGATTGAATTGTGTTAATCTCATTAATCACCATGCAATCCCATTATATATGATTTAATTAAAGGCTTTCATAAAGCCTCATGGGCTTAAGCCCATGATTTAATTTAATCCTTATGATTATTAATTAAGACTCCTCTTAATTATTTAATTCATCCCATGAATTTAATTTCTCTTCTTGATTTAATCTTTTGTGCGACCCGATAGGATCTTGTAATGTTGGCAGTGACATAAAATCTCATTTTACGTTACAAGCAAAGAGCGGTGTCTAGCAACACATCAAGGCTTTACAAGAATGTCAATGACTCGACATAACCTTTAGAACTTGTGATAATATTTACCATGTAACTTAATCCCTTTGTCCTTTGTGTTTAGATTGAACACGAGTCATGTAATAGTCATACTCGTATATTCAATCTCTATTTCTTGATCCCCAAGTAGAACTAGAATAAACGAATAAGCTCGATATCTCATATCGACTCATTCGAGCATGGCCATGCATTTTAGTTCTCACTTGATCAAGGGCCAAACACATCTCCTGTTATATAGGAGGGACAAATCCTATCTCGATCAGTCAACATCCCTCTACATATTTCGTAGTGTATCCAATAGTCGCCTTTATAGATTACCCTGTTACGGGTAACGTTTGACGATATCAAGATACATAACTCCTTATGTTGGGATCTCTGATGATCACAAGTCGTAAGGATTACATACATTATTATCACTATGAGAATTGCATATGACGATCATATAACTATCTATGTTGCATTCTCATGGTGGGTCTGTCCAGTACATCGTTCTCTAACATGTACCCATGTGTTGATTTGATATCTCATATCAATGAACAATTCATCAATCAACACATACTAGTCTCTACGTATTATCATTATCCCTATTCATGATAATACTTGACTAGGGACATCTCTTAAGAATAATACAATATTATTCTAAGGACATTAACATATATATTAATTCACATTGCACAGTTAAAAGAATAATATATAATAATGAATTGCCATTCAAGAAATCATAAACATTGTATGTCAAAACAATCATCTAATGATTTGTCTTAGGGCATATCCCAACAAATCTCCCACTTGCACTAAGACCACTCAGACATATACCTAATGCCTAGAGATCTAGTATGACGATCATGCTTCTGCTGTGACAGTGGCTTCGTCAATGGGTCAGATACATTATCATCTGTTGGTACTTTGCATATTTTAACATCTCCCCTTTCAACGATTTCTCGAATGAAATGGAAACGCCTAAGTATGTGCTTGGATCTTTGGTGAGATCTTGGTTCCTTAGCCAATGCGATCGCTCCATTGTTGTCACAATAGAGTTCTATCGGATCTTTAATGCTAGGCACCACTCCAAGTTCAGAAATGAACTTCCTTATCCAAACCGCTTCCTTTGCTGCATCCGAGGCAGCAATATACTCAGCTTCCGTTGTAGAATCGGCTACTGTTTCTTGCTTTGAACTCTTCCAGCTCACAACACCTCCATTTAGGCAATACACATATCCAGATTGCGATCGAAAATCATCTTTGTCAGTTTGGAAGCTTGCATCAGTGTAACCCATTACATTGAGCTCTTCCTCACCTCCATAAATCAAGAATGTATCATTAGTTCTTCTCAAGTACTTCAGGATATTCTTGACAGCAATCCAGTGACCTTCACCTGGATCAACTTGATATCTGCTCGTCATGCTCAAAGCATACGATACATCGGGACGAGTACATATCATGGCATACATGATAGATCCAATAGCTGACGCATATGGAATCTTACTCATGCGTTGTCTCTCATCTAGTGTTGAAGGACACCGTTCCTTCGAGAGATAAATGCCATGCGTCATAGGCACGAATCCTTTCTTTGATTCTTGCATGCTAAACCTTTTAAGCACTTTGTCTATGTATGTACTTTGACTTAGGCCGAGAAGTCTTTTGGATCTATCTCTATAGATCTTGATTCCTAATACATAGGTGGCTTCTCCCAAGTCTTTCATCGAAAAGCAATTCCCTAGCCAAATCTTTACAGATTGTAAGGCAGGGATATCATTTCCAATGAGAAGTATGTCATCTACATACAACACTAGGAAAATGATTATGCTCCTACTGACCTTCTTGTAGACACAAGGTTCATCTTCGTTTTTGATAAAACCAAACTCTTTGATTGCATCATCAAAACGAAGATTCCAACTCCGAGAAGCTTGCTTCAATCCATAAATGGATCGTTGTAGCTTGCATATCTTTCCAGCATCCTTTGGATCGACAAAACCCTCGGGCTGTGTCATGTACACATCCTCGAGCAGATTTCCATTAAGGAAAGCTGTTTTGACATCCATCTGCCAGATTTCATAATCATGAAATGCAGCTATTGCAAGTAAGATCCTTATGGATTTAACCATGGCCACTGGTGAAAAGGTTTCATCATAGTCAATACCATGAATTTGTTTGAATCCTTTTGCAACCAGCCGACCTTTATAGGTTTGTACGTTACCATCCATATCGGTCTTTTTCTTGAAAATCCATTTGCACCCTATGGGTCGCACCCCTTCAGGTGGATCAACCAAAGTCCATACTTGGTTTGCATACATGGATTCCATCTCAGATTTCATGGCCTCTTACCATTTCTCAGAATCAGTGCCCATTATAGCTTGTTGATAAGATGACGGCTCATCCTCATCAATAAGTAGTAAGTCACCTTGTTGAGTCACAAGAAATCCATATCTCTGTGGCTCCCGGTGTTCACTTACAGACCTACGCTGAGCTTGTGTCTCTTGAGCAGGTACTTCTTCCACAACAGATTGCGCTGCCTGCTCTGTTTCCATCTCAATCTCAGGTTCAGTGTTTTCTTGTGGTTGAACTTCACTAAGTTCTATTTTTCTCCCACTGGTTTTTCTAGAAATAAATTCTCTTTCAAGAAATACACCAGTCCGAGCAACAACTACTTTGTTCTCGGTGGGATAATAGAAATAGTATCCTTTCGTTTCCTTAGGATACCCCACAAATAAACACTTATCAGATTTGGGTCCAAGTTTGTTAGTGGCGTGACGTCTAACGAAAGCCTCACAATCCCAAATCTTCATAAAAGACATACTAGGACGCTTCCCAGTCCATATCTCATATGGTGTCTTTTCCACTGATTTAGATGGAACACGGTTCAGTAAGAAAATCGCTGTTTCTAGAGCGTGTCCCCAAAACGATATCGGAAGATCTGCATGACTCATCATTGATCTAACCATGTCCGACAAGGTTCGATTTCTCCTCTCGGATACACCATTCCATTGTGGAGTATACGGAGGAGTGAGTTGTGGGACTATCCCACATTCCTTTAGATAGTCATGAAACTCTTGGCTTAAGTATTCACCTCCACGATCTGATCGAAGGATTTTGATACTTTTGCCAAGTTGGTTTTGTACTTCATTCTTGAAATCTTTGAACTTTTCAAAGGTTTCATGCTTATGCTTCATTAGGTACACATACCCATATCTACTGACGTCATCAGTAAATGTAACGAAGTATTGAAAACCACCTCTAGCTTGTGTACTTATTGGTCCACATACATCACTATGTATTAGTCCCAACAAAACATTTGCCCTTTCAACATGTCCCTTGAAAGGGGCTTTAGTCATCTTGCCCATTAAACAGGATTCGCATGTTTCATATGATTCAAAATCAAATGAATCTAATACTCCATCCTTATGAAGTTTAGATATGCGGTTCTCGTTTATGTGGCCCAAGCGACAATGCCAGAGATAAGTCGGATTACAATCATTATTTTTAATCCTTTTAGTATTTATGTTATAGATAGGCATATCAAGATTTAATAAATAAAGACCATTCACCATTTGTGCACTAGCATAAAACATATCATTTAAATAAATAGAACAACAGTTGTCCTTTATTATAAATGAAAAACCATACTTGTCTAAACAAGAAATAGAAATTATGTTTTTAGTAATAGATGGCACAAAATAACAGTCTTTTAAAATCAACGATATACCAGAAGGTAAAGCTAAACAATAATCTCCTATAGCTAATGCAGCAACACTTGCTCCATTTCCAACTCGGAGATCAACTTCACCTTTCGCCAACGTCCTACTCCTTTTTAGATCCTGCACATTTACACAAAGGTGAGATCCACATCCAGTATCTAATACCCATGATGAAAAGTAGATAAATTGACTTCTATAACAAAAATACCTGAAGTGGAAGTCACACTTCCTTTCTTTAGATCCTCCAGATATACTTTGCAGTTTCTTTTCCAATGGTCGGTCTCACCGCAATGGAAACAGTTCCTGTGATATCCGCGAAATGATTAATTGCAATTGGGCATTAATTGTGTTTATATGGTTAATTATGGTGGTAATTAATTATGTGCTGGAATTATTTATCTTATTGAAATGCTTAGTCACATGATAGGGTGACCCGGGAGGCATTCCAGGGTGCATGTTTGGAAAATGGTTATTAGCATGATTTATTTGCCATGGTTAGCAATTAATTGGAAATCATGAGCTTAATTGGTATTTTGGTGCATTTTGGTGAAATGCCTTTTTAATATCATGTTGGGATGTTTAATACATCATGTTAGTTGTGGGGATGCAATTGGACTTGTTTTAAAACCTTTGCCCCCCACCTTTACCAAAACACTTTTCATTTTCCCCCAAAATCACTTCCCACAAACCCAAACCCTTCCTTTTCTCTTCATTTTCGTTTTTGAGCTTTGGGGTGAAGAGAAATTCTTGCAAAGCTTGTTTGTGAAGTTTATTGGGAGATTTGAGGCCCCCAAGAGGTATGGATGCCTCCATGTCATTTTTGTTGTGTTTGGTTTAGTTTTGAAATGGTTTTGAAGGGTTTTAAAATGGGTTGTTTTGGGTTGTTGTGGTTTTGGGTGAATGTTGGATTTTTGTGTTGCTTGGGGTGTATTTTGTTGATATATTGTGTTATTATGTTGTTGGATTGGTGGGAGGAGTTTTAGTATGGTTTGGAAAGGTTTTGGGTGCATTAATGGTGGAAAAATCGCGAGTCTGTGCGAGGCGATCGATCGCCTGAAATGAGGCGACCGATCGCCGATGGGCAGTACCAAAATCGCAGGGTAGGCGATCGATTGCCTGAAATGAGGCGACCGATCGCCGAGAGGCAGTAGCCAATTCATGGGTTAGGCGATCGATCGCCATGTTTGGCGCGATCGATCGCCGCGAAGGAAAAATTGAGGCGATCGATCGCCTCAGCGAAGCGATCGATCGCCAGCTGTGAAATTTTGAAAAATGATTTCTTTTGATGAAATTTTTGGTATGGGACTATTATTGGGTTCTAATATTGAATTGTGTGAATATGTAGAACCATCCCAGGTGGCGACACAGCCAAGGAATTGAAGTCCTACCACATCCTACATTTTGGAAAGGTACGTAGAGGACGTACGGGCACCCAACGGTACATGTATCTAATATACTCATTGTTTATGCATTGTGGATGCGAGTATATATGTTATTATGCATTGTGGATGCAAATACATGTTGAATTATGCATGATGATTGTAGATGCATATGATTATTGGTGCACATCCCATGAGTCGTGGTCATCCCTTGATGATTTTAATGCTTGCCGCTATTTGGTTTGTTTCCGCTAAATGTGAAGCGAGGGGTGGGAGCGCCGCATGTCACATTTGAGAGTGGTTGTCATATAGGGCGAGGAGAGAATATTTGCCGCTCAATGTGAAACGAGGGGTGGGAGCGCCGCATGTCCATTGAAGCGAGGTTATTCTATGCCGCCTATATGTAAATAAGCGAGGGGCATTAAAATACATTGTGATGGACAGACTAGGGATTAGTGACTGGTATTTGGTTTGATGAGATGGTATTGTGTCATGACATGTCTAGACCATTAAATAATCTATTGATTATACTCATGAGTTATGGTACAGGGACAACCAAACTGGAAGCGTTTGAAATGCATGGGAAAACAGGAAGTGTTTTATTGTGATTTATGCATTTACGCTTTATATTCATATTGTGTTGAATATGAATGATATTATTGCTCATGTTTGGGGGTTGTCCTTGTAGGTACACTTTTGGCATGATAAGAAGGGCTAAGCGGGTTGAGGTGGTGAGCTTGTGAAGAATTCTTTTGAGAAAGGAAGGACATGATTCATTTTGTATAGTAACTACTCTAGGAGTAGTGTAAAGCTATAATTGATAACATTCATTTGATTTGGGAATGTAACTAATCCATCGATAGTCCTTATTTTTTGGCATGTAATTCTCAAGGCTCATAGTCTCAACACGATTATTCTACTCTGATCATTTATATTAGCTCTAATTATGCCTTTAATCCGCACTTAAGGAACTAGGGTCCTTACAGTTCCCTTCCTTCGCTATCCCTCCTTTTGGTTTAGTGCATAAGACTTTGGCTTAGATTTAACAAAGACCTTCTTTGCTTTCTTATTGCCTTTAGTTTTGGCCTTTCCTTTGCCCTTATTCACAATAAGAACATTTGTTGCCTTAGTCTTCTTTGTATTTGCTTCATATGTTCTCAACATACCAAGCAATTGTAGTAGAGTCCTTTCCATGTCAGTCATATTGTAATTTACTACAAATTGACTGAAGCTCTCAGGCAACGATTGCAAGATCACATCGGTGGCCAACTCTTGGTCCAATGGAAAACCCAGCTTGTCCAGATTCTCAATGTACCCAATCATCTTGAGCACATGAGTTCCAACTAGGCTTCCCTCTACCATCCTGCACTGAAATAACGCCTTAGAGACGTCATACCTCTCTTGTCTTGCTTGCTGTTGGTACAATTGCTTTAAGTGTTTGATCATATCGAACGCCTCCATTTCCTCATGTTGCTTCTGAAGCTCAGAGTTCATGGTGGCAAGCATAAGGCACCCAACATCAAGTGCGTCACTTTGATGCTTCTTGTAAGCATCTTTATCAGCTCTTGTAGCTGTTAGGGGAGGTTCCTCAGTGGGCAAGGGTTCCTCTAGGACATATTGTTTCTTTTCTTGTTTGAGGACTATCCTCAAGTTCCTATGCCAGTCTAGGAAGTTTGTCCCATTTAATTTGTCCTTCTCAAGGACCGATCGCAGTGATAAAGTGCTTGTTACGTTGTTAGTTGCCATGGATATCTACAATATAAATATGCAAAATAAGTTTATGATTTAATCATTTAACATGGTCTTACATTAAATGATGCTCCCACTATTTTGTTTAAAAATATCAACCCTCAAAACCTTTAGTGGGCCAAGATCCATATTTCCCCTAATCTTGAGTTAGCTTTGGCTAATCGCCCAAGACTCGGTTGTTTAGGTAGACAACACTTTGTCAATTATATCACATATAATTCTTGGATAGTTGGACGAACAACACTTTGTTCAATTCATCAAATGAATTATAATCCAACCCATGCCTCTAAGTTCCCAATCCTATTGAGATAACTTAGTTAAGTCGTACCCAATTTAAAGTATAACGGATATCACATTTATCCTTTCGCGTCTTACTAAGATTGCCACGGTGCTTTGCTTTGGCAAACCCACAATTGTACAATCGAAGTTTTTTGACGAGTACTTTTAATTTTGGAAGGCATCTAAAACTTAATATTTTAGAGGGATTTATTGATCTCATGATTAGTTTGATAATTTAAAATATGTCCACTACATATAGTTGTATACATATCTACATATATGTGAAATACTATTATCAATCTAAAACATAAGATAAATCATGCATCAACATACATAATTAAAAGTGACATGGTTATAGCCCCTACTAATGATTTTCTCAAGCCAATGAGAAAATCCTAAGAGTCAACCTAAGGTAACTTCACAAGCACCTTCCTTTAGCTCCAATTTGTGAATGGCCTCCTCATCCCGGCACGATGCTCAATCTTCATTGATCACCATCAATAAAATAAACTACACTATTTACAAGATATAGAATTCCTCGATTCACATTCGAGGGGAACATAGGGGAGGGATTACATTTAGAATGAAATAGAGAAGGCACGACACGCAGGTCGTATTATAAATTACAAACATCCACAAATCCTATCTAATAGGTCAAAGGGCTATAACCACGCACCATGCTCAAACAACACATAAAGCATGCATTAACATTTAATTAATTAAATTCTAAACATTTTAAATTTAATTCTAATTAAAACTGTAAAATAGAATTTTGAAAAATTATCGTACGCTCGGGACATCACATGCCACGAACTAATTTCGACTTAGCTACGAACCACCATGGTTCGAACCAACCATGCTCCACGGCTGGACCATGGCATGGGCCTAGGTTTCGAAACCCTAGCCCATGGCCGAGCCTTGTGCTAGCGGCGACGGCGCTATCCAAACCCTAGCCGCCGTGCACCACTTCTTGGTCTTCATCGAGCCAACTTGTTCGAAAACGCCGGAATTCTTGAGCCACGAATCATGGTCAGTTCATGCACGGTGGTGGCTCAACCATCTCGAGCCAAGGGTTCGAAAAACCCTAGCTCTCATGTGGTGAAGCCACTTATCCATGCATGCTTGAACCATTATCGAGCCAAAGAGTTCAAAACTTTAGCAAAGAGGTGACGATGGCCGAGCCCATGCACGGCTACTAGGGTTCGAAACCCTAGCCGTCATGAGCTCGTCACGAGCCATTGGGTTCTAAACCCTAATCAAGTTTCGACACTTCCATGCACAATTATTAGCCACAACGACTAAGCCATCTCGAGCCAAGGGTTCGAAAACCCTAGCCCTCATGTGGTTAGCCGTGTGTCATTTGTGATGGTGATGGCCGAACACTTGTGATGTATGGTTCGATTTTTCGCCAATTTATATCAAATATAATTTTACGATGATTTTCACAAATTCGATATTAACATATCATATATGTTCATACAGTTTTAAATAGCATGCAATATTAATCTAAATATGATTAAACTATTTAACCACATAAATCCGATATGAGCCTTGAACCTGGCTCTGATACCACTGTAAGTAATCCTTAGAGCATACAACGCAGCGGAATAATAAAAAAAATATGGATTACTAGACACCGGATCTATACATAGGGATTCATATCGGATAAAGGAATACGAAGGTCTCACCCTTGTAGCGTGTTTGAGCAGATTCCACGGAGCAGCATCACGTCCAACGCCTTCTCGGAGTCACTAGCAAAACTTAACAAGTTTTGCCTCAACGGTATCCACACGATCAAATCGGGTGAAGGGATAGTTTAAGAACAAGTTGCTAGACAAGTTCTTAAACCAATACACGAAGCACACTCGATTCACAATCAAATGATGGCACAATACCACCAAGAACCACACGGCTATGATAGAAGCCGAGAGTTCAAGTTGGTGCGGCCGAGAGCTTCTAAGATTTTAGGTTGAATGATTGAATTGTGTTAATCTCATTAATCACCATGCAATCCCATTATATATGATTTAATTAAAGGCTTTCATAAAGCCTCATGGGCTTAAGCCCATGATTTAATTTAATCCTTATGATTATTAATTAAGACTCCTCTTAATTATTTAATTCATCCCATGAATTTAATTTCCCTTCTCGATTTAATCTTTTGTGCGACCCGATAGGATCTTGTAATGTTGGAAGTGACATAAAATCTCATTTTACGTTACAAGCAAAGAGCGGTGTCTAGCAACACATCAAGGCTTTACAAGAATGTCAATGACTCGACATAACCTTTAGAACTTGTGATAATATTTACCATGTAACTTAATCCCTTTGTCCTTTGTGTTTAGATTGAACACGAGTCATGGAATAGTCATACTCGTATATTCAATCTCTATTTCTTGATCCCCAAGTAGAACTAGAATAAACGAATAAGCTCGATATCTCATATCGACTCATTCGATCATGGCCATGCATTTTTGTTCTCACTTGATCAAGGGCCAAACACATCTCCTGTTATATAGGAGGGACAAATCCTATCTCGATCAGTCAACATCCCTCTACATAATTCGTAGTGTATCCAATAGTCGCCTTTATAGATTACCCTGTTACGGGTAACGTTTGACGATATCAAGATACATAACTCCTTATGTTGGGATCTCTGATGATCACAAGTCGTAAGGATTACATACATTATTATCACTATGAGAATTGCATATGACGATCATATAACTATCCATGTTGCATTCTCATGGTGGGTCTGTCCAGTACATTGTTCTGTAACATGTACCCATGTGTTGATTTGATATCTCATATCAATGAACAATTCATCAATCAACACATACTAGTCTCTACGTATTATCATTATCCCTATTCATGATAATACTTGACTAGGGACATCTTTAAGAATAATACAATATTATTCTAAGGACATTAACATATATATTAATTCACATTGCACAGTTAAAAGAATAATATATAATAATGAACTGCCATTCAAGAAATCATAAACATTGTATGTCAAAACAATCATCTAATGATTTGTCTTAGGGCATATCCCAACAATACATGATTAGGGAATGAGTGGTTCTGAAATCCAGGAGGTTGCTCAATGTAAACTTCCTCCTGAAGCTTACCATTAAGAAAGGCGCTCTTGACGTCCATCTGATATACCTTGAAGTCTTTAAAGGCAGCATATGCAAGAAAGATTCTGATTGCTTCAAGTCTGGCGACTGGTGCAAATGATTCATCGAAGTCAATTCCTTCTTCTTGTCGGAATCCTTGTGCCACCAGTCTGGCCTTGTTTCTAACTACAATTCCATCTGCGTCCAGCTTGTTTCTGAAAACCCATCTGGTTCCAATAACAGGCAGATCGCTTGGTCTGGGGGTTAGACTCCAAACTTGATTTTGTTCGAATTGATTAAGCTCTTCTTGCATGGCCTTAATTCAGTTGAAATCAGTCAGAGCTTCATCGATCTTCTTAGGTTCCAGAGTTGAGATGAAGGCAGCATGAGTGAACTCATCCATCATCTGTCCTCTGGTTCTAATCGGTGCAGAGGAACTTTCAATCACTAGATTAGGTGGATGCCTCTTAGTCCATCGATAGCCTGACTCTGGATTGTCTGGTCCAGCCGGATGAGTAGTAGTAGCGGTATGATCAGCATCTTCTTTGATATGAGAGTTTGGATCATCCGGATCGGCTTGATTTGAAGAAGCTTCATTGCCTTGATCCGATCTGGCTGGTACTTCAGGTTTTGGTGGATTGTCTCTTGACCTGTTAGCTACAATCTCATCATCACTGTTAGCTTTGAGATGGATGTTTTCCATCTGATTTTGAATTGATTCTTTGTTACCCTCAACACACAAAGATTCATCAAAAACTACATGAACTGATTCTTCTACAGTTAAGGTTCGATTATTAAAAACTCGATAAGCTTTGCTAGTTGATGAATATCCTAAGAATATTCCATTATCTGACTTAGCTTCAAATGCTGTAAGATGATTCTTACCATTGTTGTGAACGAAGCATTTACAGCCAAATACATGAAGGTGAGAAATAGACGGTCTGTTACCAGTCCATATTTCATATGGAGTGAGATTCAGCTTCTTGTTAATCATAGACCGATTTTGAGTGTAGCATGCAGTATTTACAGCTTCTGCCCAGAACTTTTGTGAAATTCCAGAATCAGCAAGCATTGTTCTTGCTGCTTCTTTGAGCGTTCTGTTTCTTCATTCTGCAACTCCATTCTGTTGAGGAGTTCGAGCGGCTGAAAACTCATGCTTAATTCCATGATCTTCTAGAAGGGATTCAAGATTCTGATTTGAAAACTCAGTGCCTTTGTCACTTCGAATCCTGTCTATGCTGGATGATTTCTCATTCTGAGTGCGTTTCAGCAGCTTGATCAACTTCGGACCGATCTGATCTTTACTGCTCAAAAATATAGTCCATGTAAAGCGTGAGTAATCATCAATAACAACAAGAGTATACCGCATTCCCCCTAAACTTGTTATTGGTATAGGACCAAACAAGTCCATATGCAATAGTTCTAAACAACGGGATGAGGATTTGGCATTCTTGTTTTTGAAGGATGATCTGATCTGTTTGCCCATTTGGCAAGCTTCACAGATCTTATCCTTAGCAAAATTGTTGGGCAGACTGATAACTAAATCATGTTTACACAGGCTAGAAATAGTCTTAAAATTGATATGATTCAAGCGTTTATGCCATAGCCAGTGTTTATTATCATTGTTAGTGATGAAGCAAGTAGGATTATCAGGTTGAGCATGATTCCAGTTAATCTTATATGTATTTCCATTTCTGATTCCTACAAGCATGGTCATACCATTTGACGATTTAACAGTGCAAGTGTGTTTGTGAAATTCTACAGCATAACCATTATCACAAATACTAATCAGATTTTCAACTAACAGCACATCATTGATAATAATGTTACCATGGACAATCTTACCCTTGCCCACGGTCTTACCCTTTGAGTTATCCCCGAAAATGATCTTGGGTCCAGTACATTCTGTAACTTCAGACAGCAGCTCGATGTTTCCAGTCATGTGACGAGAACACCCGCTGTCCAAGTACCAGTCTGATGCAAGTTTCTTCGGTACCTGTCATCAAACATAATTATTGTTGGTACCCAATCCTATTTGGGTCCAGAAAGGATTAGCCCTTTGGGAACCCACACCTGTATCAGCTTTAATGGCTTGTGTGTGTGTGGTGTGCTGTGAGCTGGTCTGTTTCGATGTTGTGTGTGATAAGGTGTGCGATATGGAAACCTTTGATTCTCATGGGGTAGTCTATATCTTCGTTGAACTGGTTTTGAATTATAGTAATTGTATTGTCTTCCTTGCCTTCGATCTTGCACCCTTAGATTTGGTCTGAAAGACGCAAAGCTTGCTGGTGCCTTTTCTTTGGCTTGGTTGACATATCCAATTCCTTTTCTTAAACATTGATTCACGAAAGAGACTCCCGTTTGAATCGTAGGTGCTTCAGTCTCATATACTGTGCTGGATTTAACAAATGTCATTTGTTTGATTTTGTTCTTTACCAGCAACAGTTCAGATTCATCTTTGGTGGATTCTTTGGTGTCAAAGCCTATGCCGGTGAAATCACCAACGTTTCTTTGTACCTCTTGTAATTCTTCCAAAGATGTTCTAGATTTTGTCCATGTTTTGAATATATGAGAAAGCTTAGCATTTTGTGTGCTAATTCTCTTATTTTCTTCATGGAGCTGATCATAGGAGATTTTCAGCTTATTCAGCTTGATCTGGAGATTGTTGCACTCACCCTGCTCAGAGCAGCTTGGTTTGTTGTGCTCATCCATTTGATCATTGACTTTAGCTTTATTTTTCTCAAATGATTCAGCTAAGATCCTATAATCATTAGCCATGTCTTGCAGTGCGGACATGAGCTCTTCACGTGTAAATTCATTTGAGTCAAAATCAAATACCTCGTCTGTCTGACTCATCTCTTCGTCTGCCATTAGACATTGAATATCTTATTCGCTTTCGCTGGAAGAATATTCGGAGCTTTCTGAATCGGAGTCAGTCTGAGCCCACTTGCTGTTTCCTTCTTCAGCTACTAGGACCTTTTGGGACTTTCCATGATTTTTGCGGTCTTTGTAGTGCTTCTTTTTCCTGTCATCGCGATGCTTCTCCTTCCGTTCTTCTTTCTTCGGTCTGGTGCAATCTGCAATGAAATGTCTGGTCTTACCACAATTGTAGCAAACCTGATCATTAACAGCATCGTCCTTTCTTGATTTATAATGAGAGGGTTTAAAATTCCTCTTATTTTTAGACATGAATTTACCAAATTTCTTGATAAATAATGACATAGCATCATTACTTATCTGTTCGATAGATCGATCTGATGTGGAGGCGATCTGGTCTGGAATAGCTGCCAGTGCTTTGTTTGGTTGAGAGATGAATGGTTCTGCTTCACCTCTGCTTATCAGTTCGAACTCATATGCTTTAAGATCTGCGAACAGATCATGAAGTTCAACCTTGTTCAGATCTTTGGACTCCCTCATTGCAATGGTCTTAACATCCCATTCTTTTGGCAGGGCTCTCATAACTTTCAGAGCGATCTCTCTGTTTGAGTATTCCTTGCCCAGACCATTCAGTTCATTAATGATACCAGTGACTCTTTCATCAAACTCATTTAGAGTTTCTCCACTCTTCATCTTTATGCTCTCAAATATTTGAAGAGCAACAGTCAGCTTGTTTTCTTTGGTCTGGTCGTTGCCTTCACATAGCTGTGCTATCTTCTTCCAAATTTCTTTGGCAGTAGAGCACATTTTGATTTTGCTGAACATGTTCTTGTCCAATGTCTTGAACAAGATGTCTTTGGCAACGTTGTCGAGATTTACTTTCTTTCTTTCCTCATTCGTCCAGAGGGATCTGTCCTTCTCTACCATTTGTGGTTCTCCACCAGTAATGGCGACTGCTGTATTGACTTTCAGAATCTTCATTGGTCCATCAGTGATGACGAACCACATATCGTCATCCTGAGCTGCCAGATGAGCTTGCATTCTGATTCTCCAGTCATCATAGTCTTCTTTTAAGAACATAGGAATTTTGTTGAATGATGCCATCAGCTTTCTTTGTGCTGATTAAGATGACCCGCTCTGATACCACATGTAGGATCGGTCCGGAGTGTTTAGAGGGGGGGGTGAATGAACACTCCTTTTAAAATTTAATCCCTTGTGATTTCTTTCGGATTAGTGAAAGAAATCTGTTTCTTAATCAACTCTTTTATAGAACAGACCACTGAATATATAAGTGCGGAACGATCTGTTTTTGTATTTGTAAGAACGGCTCGATGGCTTGAATGAAAGAACGAGTGCAGAAAGATAAGACACAGGATATGTTTCTGGAAGTTCGAAGGTGGTGTAATCCTTCTACGTCTCCCCTTCTTCCAATTAAGGAAGGTTTCTACTAGAAGACTTTGATTTATACAATCATGTTGTACAAACCCAATTCAGCTGGATTTACCTCGCTACCAGACTGAAACTCCTAGTCACTCGATCTGTTCAGACACTCTCTGTCTGACAGTTACAATTTGTTTCTCACTTCTATTTTTCAATACAGAATACACAAGATGCGCACAGTGATCCTAAATGATCAAATATTACAATGTAATCGTGCTTAAGAGTAATTTCAGCTTGAGAGGTTCTGAGCTTGAACGCTTGTGCTGTTTTTTTGATTGATCAGCGAGAGTCTTGTATGTATCTGTATTGTTGTTGCATCCTTTTATAGTTGCATGTACCAACGACATTATTTCCCTTAATGTGCAACTCTTGACTGTGCTTAATCTCTGAGTAAGCTACAGTCTTCTTCTTCAGGATACTTGCCGTTCTGGTTCATGCTTTCGGCGACTGTCAGGTAAGCTCTTCTTTGTCTTCTTACCTTTTATGGTAATATTCAGTCTTTGGTCCTTTGTAGCATTAATTGCGACATTAAATGCTACAATAAATAGCCGTTAATGATTCGGACTGAAGAACCACTCTTTAAGCATCCTTGACTGCTCTGATCTGATAAAGATAGAGATCGATCTGAAGCTTCGATCTAGTCAGTCTGATATCTATCGATCCGGTCTGATATGTGATATGCCTTATCAGCTTGTTCTGTTTTGAGCTATCGATCTGGTCAGTCCGATTACCCTCTATCCGGTCTGATATGCTTTGTCATCTTATCAGCTTGATCTGTTTTGGGCGATCGATCTGGTCAGTCTGATTTCTCTCGATCCGGTCTGATATGTTTTGTCATCTTTAAAATCTCATCGATAAGGTTCGGAACTAACACTATGGAAAGAGAGATTTTTCTCCTTGAGGCCTCCCCTTCCCTGGTCATGTCCGATGGCTTGGAGGAACACCCTCCCCAAGCCTCGAGTACTCCCTAATGGGTATAAGAGTCGGAGTTCTATCAATGAACCCTTCAATCTCTGGAGGAAGGGTTTGTGACACCAAAGGCTTGATCGTCAAAGAATGGCTCGTTCAATGTGGTTTGAGCTCCAGGGATGTCAACCTTCTTCCCCACAGGGTATTTTCTCACGTCCTCTTCCCAGTAATTGATGCGGTGTATTTCGTTATTTTAAAGCTTCATGTCTAATCATGATTAACTTACCCTCACTTGGATTACATGTTTTCATGTGGACATATGAATCTTAAAACGATTCTAGCTTGGAAAAATATTGAAGAATGAGAGGGTACGTCAAGGACTTCCTCCTTCTCTTCTCGGGATTCTGGGCCTACCCTTCCTAGTCTTTTAGGAGTCGGGTCTCAATCTTCTCCTCCTGGGATTTCCCAAACTGTTCCTCAACCTGTCCCAGTATCAACACTCCTACCGCAATCTTCCTTGATCCCTATTCTAGAGGTCCACTCTCCTCAACCTAGTCCCCCAAAGAGTGCCTCCTCGGGGCAGTTGATATTCCGAAGGAAAATGAAATCCTCTACTCCCCCACAAGTGGTATTTTTGGACTCTCCGTCTCCTCCTCCTGTACCCCAAGTATCCCTTCCCCCTTCACCGGAACGACCAACAATTTATCCCCTAAGATGGGGACGACTGTTATCTTACAACCCACTGATGAGATTGTAAGTAATCCAACAAGCATACAACGCAGCGGAATTTAAATTTTTTGATTGCTAAACCGCGGATCTATACATAGGGGTTCATATCGGATGAAGGTTTACAAAAGTCTCACCCTTGTAACGTGTTTGAGCAGATTCCACGAAGCA
This sequence comes from Haberlea rhodopensis, assembly GCA_907163345.1. Lineage (NCBI taxonomy): Eukaryota > Viridiplantae > Streptophyta > Magnoliopsida > Lamiales > Gesneriaceae > Haberlea > Haberlea rhodopensis. Next base: position 217,938 of record CAJQUN010000453.1, read on the forward strand.
GCACCACGTCCAACGCCTCATTCGAGTCACAAGCAAAACTTATCAAGTTTTGCCTCAAGGGTATCCACACGATCAAATCGGGAGAAGGGATAGTCTAAGAACAAGTTGCTAGACTCGTTCTTAGACCGGAACAAGAAGCACACTCGATTCCAAATCGATTGATGGCACACAATACCAAGAGCACTCTTCGGTTATCAAGAAAAACCGAGAGCGCCTTGAGAAGAGGCGGCCGTGAGCTTCAAAGTGTAGGTTAGTATGATATGAATTGTCTTCCAAACAATTAATCATAACCTTGTATTTATATTATTAGATTTAATTAAGGTTTAAGGCTTTCTTAAAGCCTCATGGGTCCAAACCCATGATTTAATTAAATCCTTATAATCTTTTAATTAAGACTCTTCTTAATTAATTAATTCATCCAATGAATTTAATTTCCTTTATCGATTTAATCTTTTGTGCGACCCGATAGGATCTTGTAATGTTGGTAGTGACATAAAATCTCATTTTATGTCGTAAGCATTGAGCGTTATCTAGCAACACATCAATGCTACCCAAATTACAAGAATGTCAATGACTTGACATAACCTTTAGAACTTGTGATAATATTAACCATGTAACTTAGTCCCTTTGTCCTTTATGTTTGGATTGAACACGAGTCATGGAATAGTCATACTCGTATATTCAATCTTTATTTCTTGATCCCCAAGTAGAACTAGAATAAACGAATAAGCTCGATATCTCATATCGACTCATTCGAGCATGGCCATGCATTTTAGTTCTCACTTGATCAAGGGTCAAACACTTCTCCTGTTATATAGGAGGGACAAATCCTATCTCGATCAGTCAACATCCCTCTACATAATTCGTAGTGTATCCAATAGTCGCCTTTATAGTTTACCCTGTTACGGGTAACGTTTGACATATGAAGATACATAACTCCTTATGTTGGGATCTTTGATGATCACAAGTCGTAAGGATTACATACATTATTATCACTATGAGAATCGCTTATGACACTCATATAACTATCCATGTAGCATTCTCATGGTGGGTCTGTCCAGTACATCGTTCTCTAACATGTACCCATGTGTTGATTTGATATCTCATATCAATGAACAATTCATCAATCAACACATACTAGTCTCTACGTATTATCATTATCCATATTCATGATAATACTTGACTAGGGACATCTTTAAAAATAATACAATATTATTCTAAGGACATTAACATATATATTTATTCACATTGCACCGTTAATCGAATAATATATAATAATGAATTGCCATTTCATAAAATCATAATCATTGTATGTCCAAACAATCATTCAATGATTTGTCTTAGGGCATATCCCAACAAATCTCCCACTTGCACTAAGACCACTCAGACATAAACCTAATGCCTAGAGATCTAGTATGACGATCATGCTTCTGCTGTGACAGTGGCTTCGTCAATGGGTCAGATACCTTATCATCTGTTGGTACTTTGCATATTTTAACATCTCCCCTTTCAACGATTTCTCGAATGAAATGGAAACGCTTAAGTATGTGCTTGGATCTTTGGTGAGATCTAGGTTCCTTAGCCAATGCGACCGCTCCATTGTTGTCACAATAGAGTTCTATCGGATCTTTAATGCTAGGCACCACTCCAAGTTCAGAAATGAACTTCCTCATCCAAACAGCTTCCTTTGCTGCATCTGAGGCAGCAATATACTCAGCTTCTGTTGTAGAATCGGCTACTATCTCTTGCTTTGAACTCTTCCAGCTCACAGCACCTCCATTTAGGCAATACACATATCCAGATTGCGATCGAAAATCATCTTTGTCAGTTTGGAAGCTTGCATCAGTGTAACCCATTACATTGAGCTCTTCCTCACCTCCATAAATCAAGAATGTATCCTTAGTTCTTCTCAAGTACTTCAGGATATTCTTGACAGCAATCCAGTGACCTTCACCTGGATCAACTTGATATCTGCTCGTCATGCTCAAATCATATGATACATCGGGACGAGTACATATCATGGCATACATGATAGATCCAATAGCTGACGCATATGGAATCTTACTCATGCGTTGTCTCTCATCTGGTGTTGAAGGACACTGTTCCTTCGAGAGATATATACCATGTGTCATAGGCACAAATCCTTTCTTTGATTCTTGCATGCTAAACCTTTTAAGCACTTTGTCTATGTATGTACTTTGACTTAGGCCGAGAAGCCTTCTTGATCTATCTCTATAGATCTTGATTCCTAATACATAGGTGGCTTCTCCCAAGTCTTTCATCGAAAAGCAGTTCCCTAGCCAAATCTTTACAGATTGTAAGGCAGGGATATCATTCCCAATGAGAAGTATGTCATCTACATACAACACTAGGAAAATGATTATGCTCACACTGACCTTCTTGTAGACACAAGGTTCATCTACGTTTTTGATAAAACCAAACTCTTTGATTGCATCATCAAAACGAAGATTCCAACTCCGAGAAGCTTGCTTCAATCCATAAATGGATCGTTGTAGCTTGCATATATTTCCAGCATCCTTTGGATCGACAAAACCCTCGGGCTGTGTCATGTACACATCCTCGAGCAGATTTCCATTAAGGAAAGCTGTTTTGACATCCATCTGCCAGATTTCATAATCATGAAATGCAGCTATTACAAGTAAGATCCTTATGAATTTAACCATGGCCACTGGTGAAAAAGTTTCGTCATAGTCAATACCATGAATTTGTTTGAATCCTTTTGCAACCAGCTGACCTTTATAGGTTTGTACATTACCATCCATATCCGTCTTTTTTCTTGAAAATCCATTTGCACCCTATGGGTCGTACCCCTTCAGGTGGATCAACCAAAGTCCATACTTGATTTGCATACATGGATTCCATCTCAGATTTCATGGCCTCTTGCCATTTCTCAGAATCAGTGCCCATTATAGCTTGTTGATAAGATGACGGCTCATCCTCATCAATAAGTAGTAAGTCACCTTGTTGAGTCACAAGAAATCCATATCTCTGTGGCTCCCGGTGTTCTCTTACAGACCTACGCTGGGCTTGTGTCTCTTGAGCAGGTAATTCTTCCACAACAGCTTGCGGTGCCTGCTCTGTTTCCATCTCAATCTCAGGTTCAGTGTTTTCTTGTGGTTGAACTTCACTAAGTTCTATTTTTCTCCCACTGGTTTTTCTAGAAATAAATTCTCTTTCAAGAAATACACCAGTCCGAGCAACAACTACTTTGTTCTCGGTGGGATAATAGAAATAGTATCCTTTCGTTTCCTTATGATACCCCACAAATAAACACTTATCAGATTTGGGTCCAAGTTTGTTAGTGGCGTGACGTCTAACGAAAGCCTCACAACCCCAAATCTTCATAAAAGACATACTAGGACGCTTCCCAGTCCATATCTCATATGGTGTCTTTTCCACTGATTTAGATGGAACACGGTTCAGTAAGAAAATCGTTGTTTCTTAAGCAATCCAAAAGATATCAAGCATCTGCATGAAATTTTTGATCTAACCGCGGATCTAACATAGGTTCATATCGGATGAGGATACACCATTCCATTGTAAGTATTTGAGCAGATTCCACGAAGTACCATCCAACACTCCTTTAGAGTCATTAAAGTTTTGGCTCAAGTATCCACACGATCTGATCGAAGGGGATAGTTTTGAACAAGTTGGTAGACTCGTTCTTAGACCGAACAAGAAAGCACATTCTTATCTTCATTGAGGCACACATACCAAATCACTGAGGTATCAAGAAAAAGAAGATTGAAAAGACCCTAGCTTGTGTCTTATTGGTACATAATCACTATGTTTCCCAATAAAACATTTGCCCTTAAATTCCCTTAAAAGGTTTTAGGCTTTCTTAAAGCCCATTAAAAATGATTTAATTAATATCCTTAAATCTTTATAATTAATTACTCTTCTTAATTAATTAATTCATTCCAATGAATTTAATTTCCCTTCTCGATTTAATCTTTTGTGCGACCCGATAGGATCTTGTAATGTTGGCAGTGACATAAAATCTCATTTTATGTCGCAAGCATTGAGCGGTATCTAGCAACACATCAATGCTACCCAAATTACAAGAATGTCAATGACTCGACATAACCTTTAGAACTTGTGATAATATTAACCATGTAACTTAATCCCTTTGTCCTTTGTGTTTAGATTGAACACGAGTCATGGAATAGTCATACTCGTATATTCAATCTTTATTTCTTGATCCCCAAGTAGAACTAGAATAAACGAATAAGCTCGATATCTCATATCGACTCATTCGAGCATGGCCATGCATTTTAGTTCTCACTTGATCAAGGGTCAAACACTTCTCCTGTTATATAGGAGGGACAAATCCTATCTCGATCAGTCAACATCCCTCTACATAATTCGTAGTGTATCCAATAGTCGCCTTTATAGTTTACCCTGTTACGGGTAACGTTTGACATATGAAGATACATAACTCCTTATGTTGGATCTTTGATGATCACAAGTCGTAAGGATTACATACATTATTATCACTATGAGAATCGCTTATGACACTCATATAACTATCCATGTAGCATTCTCATGGTGGGTCTGTCCAGTACATCGTTCTCTAACATGTACCCATGTGTTGATTTGATATCTCATATCAATGAACAATTCATCAATCAACACATACTAGTCTCTACGTATTATCATTATCCATATTCATGATAATACTTGACTAGGGACATCTTTAAAAATAATACAATATTATTCTAAGGACATTAACATATATATTTATTCACATTGCACCGTTAATCGAATAATATATAATAATGAATTGCCATTTCATAAAATCATAATCATTGTATGTCCAAACAATCATTCAATGATTTGTCTTAGGGCATATCCCAACAAATCTCCCACTTGCACTAAGACCACTCAGACATAAACCTAATGCCTAGAGATCTAGTATGACGATCATGCTTCTGCTGTGACAGTGGCTTCGTCAATGGGTCAGATACCTTATCATCTGTTGGTACTTTGCATATTTTAACATCTCCCCTTTCAACGATTTCTCGAATGAAATGGAAACGCTTAAGTATGTGCTTGGATCTTTGGTGAGATCTAGGTTCCTTAGCCAATGCGACCGCTCCATTGTTGTCACAATAGAGTTCTATCGGATCTTTAATGCTAGGCACCACTCCAAGTTCAGAAATGAACTTCCTCATCCAAACAGCTTCCTTTGCTGCATCTGAGGCAGCAATATACTCAGCTTCTGTTGTAGAATCGGCTACTGTCTCTTGCTTTGAACTCTTCCAGCTCACAGCACCTCCATTTAGGCAATACACATATCCAGATTGCGATCGAAAATCATCTTTGTCAGTTTGGAAGCTTGCATCAGTGTAACCCATTACATTGAGCTCTTCCTCACCTCCATAAATCAAGAATGTATCCTTAGTTCTTCTCAAGTACTTCAGGATATTCTTGACAGCAATCCAGTGACCTTCACCTGGATCAACTTGATATCTGCTCGTCATGCTCAAATCATATGATACATCGGGACGAGTACATATCATGGCATACATGATAGATCCAATAGCTGACGCATATGGAATCTTACTCATGCGTTGTCTCTCATCTGGTGTTGAAGGACACTGTTCCTTCGAGAGATATATACCATGTGTCATAGGCACAAATCCTTTCTTTGATTCTTGCATGCTAAACCTTTTAAGCACTTTGTCTATGTATGTACTTTGACTTAGGCCGAGAAGCCTTCTTGATCTATCTCTATAGATCTTGATTCCTAATACATAGGTGGCTTCTCCCAAGTCTTTCATCGAAAAGCAGTTCCCTAGCCAAATCTTTACAGATTGTAAGGCAGGGATATCATTCCCAATGAGAAGTATGTCATCTACATACAACACTAGGAAAATGATTATGCTCACACTGACCTTCTTGTAGACACAAGGTTCATCTACGTTTTGATAAAACCAAACTCTTTGATTGCATCATCAAAACGAAGATTCCAACTCCGAGAAGCTTGCTTCAATCCATAAATGGATCGTTGTAGCTTGCATATATTTCCAGCATCCTTTGGATCGACAAAACCCTCGGGCTGTGTCATGTACACATCCTCGAGCAGATTTCCATTAAGGAAAGCTGTTTTGACATCCATCTGCCAGATTTCATAATCATGAAATGCAGCTATTACAAGTAAGATCCTTATGAATTTAACCATGGCCACTGGTGAAAAAGTTTCGTCATAGTCAATACCATGAATTTGTTTGAATCCTTTTGCAACCAGCTGACCTTTATAGGTTTGTACATTACCATCCATATCCGTCTTTTTTCTTGAAAATCCATTTGCACCCTATGGGTCGTACCCCTTCAGGTGGATCAACCAAAGTCCATACTTGATTTGCATACATGGATTCCATCTCAGATTTCATGGCCTCTTGCCATTTCTCAGAATCAGTGCCCATTATAGCTTGTTGATAAGATGACGGCTCATCCTCATCAATAAGTAGTAAGTCACCTTGTTGAGTCACAAGAAATCCATATCTCTGTGGCTCCCGGTGTTCTCTTACAGACCTACGCTGGGCTTGTGTCTCTTGAGCAGGTAATTCTTCCACAACAGCTTGCGGTGCCTGCTCTGTTTCCATCTCAATCTCAGGTTCAGTGTTTTCTTGTGGTTGAACTTCACTAAGTTCTATTTTTCTCCCACTGGTTTTTCTAGAAATAAATTCTCTTTCAAGAAATACACCAGTCCGAGCAACAACTACTTTGTTCTCGGTGGGATAATAGAAATAGTATCCTTTCGTTTCCTTATGATACCCCACAAATAAACACTTATCAGATTTGGGTCCAAGTTTGTTAGTGGCGTGACATCTAACGAAAGCCTCACAACCCCAAATGTTCATAAAAGACATACTAGGACGTTTCCCAGTCCATATCTCATATGGTGTCTTTTCCACTGATTTAGATGGAACACGGTTCAGTAAGAAAATCGTTGTTTCTAGAGCATGTCCCCAAAACGATATCGGAAGATCTGCATGACTCATCATTGATCTAACCATGTCTAACAAGGTTCGATCTCTCCTCTCGGATACACCATTCCATTGTGGAGTATACGGAGGAGTGAGTTGTGGGACTATCCCACACTCCTTTAGATAGTCATGAAACTCTTGGCTTAAGTATTCACCTCCTCGATCTGATCGAAGGATTTTGATACTTTTGCCAAGTTGGTTTTGTACTTCATTCTTGAAATCTTTGAACTTTTCAAAGGTTTCATGCTTATGCTTCATTAGGTACACATACCCATATCTACTGAGGTCATCAGTAAATGTAACGAAGTATTGAAAACCACCTCTAGCTTGTGTACTTATTGGTCCACATACATCACTATGTATTAGTCCCAATAAAACATTTGCCCTTTCAACATGTCCCTTGAAAGGGGCTTTAGTCATCTTGCCCATTAAACAAGATTTGCATGTTTCATATGATTCAAAATCAAATGAATCTAATACTCCATCCTTATGAAGTTTAGATATGCAGTTCTCGTTTATGTGGCCCAAGCGACAATGCCAGAGATAAGTCGGATTACAATCATTATTTTTAATCCTTTTAGTATTTATGTTATAGATAGGCATATCAAGATTTAATAAATAAAGACCATTCACCATTTGTGCACTTGCATAAAACATATCATTTAAATAAATGGAACAATAGTTGTCCTTTATAATAAATGAAAATCCATACTTGTCCAAACAAGGAATAGAAATAATGTTTTTGGTAATTGAAGGCACAAAATAACAATCCTTTAAAATCAACGATAAACCGGAAGGCAAAGATAAATAATAATCTCCTATAGCTAATGCAGCAACTCTTGCTCCATTTCCAACTCGGAGATCTACTTCGCCTTTCGCCAACAATATACTCTTTTTGAGGTCCTGCACATTTACACAAATGTGAGATTCACATCCAGTATCTAATACCCATGATGAAGAAGTAGATAAATTGACTTCTATAACAAAAATACCTGAAGTGGAAGTCACACTTCCTTTCTTTATATCCTCCAGATATACTTTGCAGTTTCTTTTCCAATGGTCGGTCTCACCGCAATGGAAACAGTTTCCTTCCTTTGCTATCCCTCCCTTTGGCTTCAGTGCATAAGACTTTGGCTTAGTTTTAACAAAGACCTTCTTTGCTTTCTTATTGCCTTTAACTTTGGACTTTCCTTTGCCCTTATTCACAATAAGAACATTTGTGGCCTTAGTCTTCTTTGTATTTGCTTCATATGTTCTCACATACCAAGCAATTGTGGTAGAGTCTTTTCCATGTCAGTCATATTGTAATTTACTACAAATTGACTGAAGCTCTCAGGCAACGATTGCAAGATCACATCGGTGGCCAACTCTTGGTCCAATGGAAAACCCAGCTACTCCAGATTCTCAATGTACCCAATCATCTTGAGCACATGAGTTCCAACTAGGCTTCCCTCTACCATCCTGCACTGGAACAACGCTTTAGAGACGTCATACCTCTCTTGTCTAGCTTGTTGTTGGTACAATTGCTTTAAGTGTTCGATCATATCGAACACCTCCATTTCCTCATGTTGCTTCTGAAGCTCAGAGTTCATGGTGGCAAGCATAAGGCACCCAACATCAAGTGCGTCATTCTGATGCTTCTTGTAAGCATCTTTATCGGCTCTCGTAGCCATCAGGGGAGGTTCCTCAACAGGTAAGGGTTCCTCTAAGACATACTGTTTCTTTTCTTGCTTGAGGACTATCCTCAGATTCCTATACCAGTCTAGGAAGTTTGTCCCATTTAATTTGTCCTTCTCAAGGATCGATCGCAGTGATAATGTGCTTGTTGTATTGTTAGTGCCATGGATATCTACAATATAAATATGCAAAATAAGTTTATGATTTAATCATTTAATATGGCCTTATATTAAATGATACTCCCAATATTTTGTTTAAAAAAATATCAACCCTCGAAACCTTTAGTGGGCCAAGATCCATATTTCGCCTAATCTTGAGTTAGCTTTGGCTAATCGCCCAAGACTCGGTTATTTAGGTAGACAACACTTTGTCAATTACATCACATGTAATTCTTGGATAGTTGGACGAACAACACTTTGTTCAATTCATCAAATGAATTATTATCCAACCCATGCCTCTAGGTTCCCAATCCTATTGAGATAACCTAGTTAAGTCGTACCCAATTTAAAGTATAACGGATATCACTTTTATCCTTTCGCGCCTTACTAAGATTGCCACAGTGCTTTGCTTTGGCAAACCCACATATGTACAATCGAAGTTTTTGACGAGTACTTTTAATTTTGGAAGGCATCTAAAAACTTAATATTTTAGAGGGATTTATAGATCTCATGATTAGTTTGATAATTTAAAAAATGTCCACTACTTATAGTTGTATACATATCTACATATATGTGTAATACAATTATCAATCTAAAACATAAGATAAATCATGCATCAACATACATAATTAAACGTGTTATAGCCCCTATTAGCGATTTTCTCAAGTCAATGAGAAAATCCTAAGAGTCAACCTAAGGTAACTTCACAAGCTCCTTCCTTTGGCTCCAATTTGTGAATGGCCTCCTCATCCCGGCACGATGCTCCATCTTCATTGATCACCATCAACAAAATAAACTACACTATTTACAATATATAGAATTCCTCGATTCACATTCGAGGGGAACATAGGGGAGGGATTACATTTAGAATAAAATAGAGAAGGCACGACTCGCAGGTCGTATTATAAATTACAAACATCCACAAATCCTATCTAATAGGTCAAAGGGCTATAACCATGCACCATGCTCAAACAACACATAAAACATGCTTTAACATTTAATTAATTAAATTCTAAACAATTTAAAATTTAATTCTAATTTAAAACTGTAAAATTTTTGAAAATTTATCGTACGCTCGGGACATCACATGCCACGAACTTAATGCGACTCAACCATGAACCAAATGGGTCCGACCCATCTAACCACATGGCTGGACCATGCATGGGCCTAGGGTTCGAAACCCTAGCCCATGGCCGAGCCTCGAGCGAGCGGCGGCGGCGTTAGGGTTCCAAACACTAGCCGCCTCGCACCACTTTGAGTTTTCATCGAGCTAACTTGTTCGAAACGCCGGAATTCTTGAGCCACGAATCATGGTCAGGTCATGCACGGTGGTGGCTCAACCATCTCGAGCCAAGGGTTCAAAAACCCTAGCTCTCATGTGGTGAAGCCACTTATCCATGCATGCTTGAACCATTATCGAGCCAAAGAGTTCAAAACTCATCCATGTCTCGAAACCTCCATGCACGAACATGAGCCACAACGACTATGCCATCTCGAGCCAAGGGTTCGAAAACCCTAGCCCTCATGTGGCTAAGCCGTGGGCCAATTGTGCTAGGTGGTGGCCGAAACATTGTCCAATTAATTTGATTATTTGCCAATTATATTAAATACAATTTTACGATGATTTTCACAAACTCGATATTAACATATCATATATGTTTATACAGTTTTAATAGCTGCAATATAATACTAATATGATTAAAACAGTTTAACCACATAAATCCGATATGAGCCTTGTACACGGCTCTGATACCACTGTAAGTAATCCAACAAGCATACAACACAGCGGAATTTAAATTTTTGGATTACTAAACCGCGGATCTATACATAGGGGTTCATATCGGATGAAGGTTTACAAAAGTCTCACTCTTGTAGCGTGTTTGAGCAGATTCCACGGAGCAGCACCACGTCCAACGCCTCCTTCGAGTCACAAGCAAAACTTATCAAGTTTTGCCTTAACGGTATCCACACGATCAAATCGGGAGAAGGGATAGTCTAAGAACAAGTTGCTAGACTCGTTCTTAGACTGGAAAAAGAAGAACACTCGATTCCAAATCGATTGATGGCACACAATACCAAGAGCACTCTTCGGTTATCAAGAAAAACCGAGAGCACCTTGAGAAGAGGCGGCCGTGAGTTTCGAAGTGTAGGTTAGTATGATATGAATTGTCTTCCAAACAATTAATTATAACCTTGTATTTATATTATAAGATTTAATTAAGGTTTAAGGCTTTCTTAAAGCCTCATGGGCCCAAACCCATGATTTAATTAAATCCTTATAATCTTTTAATTAAGACTCTTCTTAATTAATTAATTCATCCAATGAATTTAATTTCCCTTATCGATTTAATCTTTTGTGCTACCCGATAGGATCTTGTAATGTTGGTAGTGACATAAAATCTCATTTTATGTCGTAAGCATTGAGCGGTATCTAGCAACACATCAATGCTACCCAAATTACAAGAATATCAATGACTCGACATAACCTTTAGAACTTGTGATAATATTAACCATGTAACTTAATCCCTTTGTCCTTTGTGTTTAGATTGAACACGAGTCATGGAATAGTCATACTCGTATATTCAATCTTTATTTCTTGATCCCCAAGTAGAACTAGAATAAACGAATAAGCTCGATATCTCATATCGACTCATTCGAGCATGGCCATGCATTTTAGTTCTCACTTGATCAAGGGCCAAACACTTCTCCTGTTATATAGGAGGGACAAATCCTATCTCGATCAGTCAACATCCCTCAACATAATTCGTAGTGTATCCAATAGTCGCCTTTATAGTTTACCCTGTTACGGGTAATGTTTGACAATATCAAGATACATAACTCCTTATGTTGGGATCTCTGATGATCACAAGTCGTAAGGATTACATACATTATTATCACTATGAGAATTTCTTATGACACTCATATAACTATCCATGTAGCATTCTCATGGTGGGTCTGTCCAGTACATCGTTCTCTAACATGTACCCATGTGTTGATTTGATATCTCATATCAATGAACAATTCATCAATCAACACATACTAGTCTCTACGTATTATCATTATCCCTATTCATGATAATACTTGACTAGGGACATCTTTAAGAATAATACAATATTATTCTAAGGACATTAACATATATATTTATTCACATTGCACAGTTAATCGAATAATATATAATAATGAATTGCCATTTCATAAAATCATAAACATTGTATGTCCAAACAATCATTCAATGATTTGTCTTAGGGCATATTCCAACAGAGATGCCCAGTCCTCCCCCTTCCAAAAAATCCAAAAAATCTATATCTTCCAAGGGTGGGGAAGAGTCTTCTTCCCTTCGTACTTTTTCGATCCCCGTTCATCCTGAGGTTGAGCGTATTTCTCAGCCTTCCTTGCCATCAAGACTTACTGCTAGTACTAGCCTAATAGATACTGGGACCTCCAATTTTGCCTCAAAAATTATTCGAAGCCTGATGTAAGGACCCCACGTCCTAATCCCGTGATTAGTGCATTTATCATCTATATTAGGCATACATTCGTAGCATTAGGGAATTCTCATTATATGCTTCAATAACAATGGCATGACGTCTATAAAATTTTTGACATAAATCCTCTTAATATCCAATTCCCAATACAACTCAACTAGCATGAGTATACAATTCACAATGCACCAATCACAATCTCGATTCATCATGCAATTATATTCTCAAATAATTGCAGGCAATACGTAATTGAAAGGAGAAATCTCAATTTTATACATGTCATATACACATAGTTAAAATGCTCACACACGAGCTGGTAGCGTTTATCGCGTACGTCTAAATTAACCCTATCAAGTTAATAACAGTAAATATGTAGTAGCGTGAGTAGGGATCGATCCCATAGGGAAGTGAATACTTTTTATGCTAACAAGTATCAAAATAGGGGGTTATCGAATTTCTTTAACTATAACTAAATTAAACGAAAGCAAACAATTAACTAGTTTATCAAGATTAAAAAGCGATTCTTGGTTTTCGGTCAACTTTACCTTTGGAAATCATTCACTTGATCATCAAATTACTAAACTTATGAATTCATTCAATTATTCATCAATTGAAAACTTAATTCCTTACTTACCTTAATCGTGGTCAAAAAGAAAACATCATTCAATTCAACTCTTATCAAATCTTTAACCAAAACTACAGCCATTAAGATTAAATCAATGATATTCACAAAGCTAGTAAGTTTGATGAATCTAATCAATAAAAACTACAGCCGTTAGAATTAATCATCCAATATTTTTTCCTATGAATTTAATAACACCAACAACAGGTAATTATCAATCTTAGTTGCTTCTCAATTAGCATTAGATAGTGTAAGTGATTACTATGTGATCAATCTATCAATCAAACACAACAATCATAAGAATCATAATCTGAAAAACAAATTGAAATTGAATTGAAAACTCAACAATCAAATCAAAATTTTCACAAGTTTTTCTATTCCAAAGGCAAGTATCCCTCAACCAAGAATCAAGGTGTTTAGCCTTGCATAATTAAATCTAAAACTAACAAAAATTGTATTAAAAACATCAAACAATCAATAGAAAAGAAAGTTACTAAAGCGAAGCACGATTCCGGCTTGTTGATTCCGTCTTCGTTCTTCAAGCATCTTTACAAAAATTGAAAGAAAAATTATTCTAAAAATTAAAACTATGTTCTAAGGTCTGAATAATGTCTTCAAGAGGCTCATATTTTGAGTTATAGAGGTTTGGAGGCTAGGAGGTGGGATAAAATCCAAGTTGGAAGGAAAGAAATCATGTTTCCATATTTTTCAAAACTCCGGGCGATCGATCGAGACAAAGGGGCCGATCGATCCAGCTGGACAGTAGAAATTCGTAGCTTTTTCAGCCTTGCTCGATCGATCGGCAATGCTTGCATCGATCGGCAAGACCAGAATATTTTCTGCTCAATTTTCATCTTCTGGCGAGTTTCGTATTTTGGCCATAACTTTCTCATAAAAACTTTGAATTCGATGAATCAGCTGTCCACCTAAAGATAACAGAAATTTCTACAACTTTTAAATGGACCACATTTCCAAAACATGGCTCGAACATATAGTAATTTGAGGAAAAAGGAGCAACATGTGTCTTGGATTCTGGTTTTTTCCTCTTTTCTTCAACTTTATTCATTCTTTCATCATTTTAGCTTGATTTCTTCACCTTTTCCTATATTTACACAAATATACGATTAGGTAGCATATGTATCAATTTATCCATCAAAATATACCAAATCGTAGACAATTAAGCACAATAGATGTGTCTATTTCTAGTCACATCAAATACCCCCATACTTAGTCTTTACTCGACCTCGAATAAATCAGACAAAACTAAAATATTTTTGGTTGGCTCATAGATTCATAACAAATTGACTTATCCCCACTTTAATACCTTAACAATTGTAAACATGCATAGTAATGAAAGGCGGTGAAAAATTAACAGTGGAACAAGTTCAATCCCTTAACATTTTATACCCAACGAAGTAGTGAACGTGTGTGTGTGGTCATAAACAAGTGTTATGCACAAATTATAGATCCAAAAGATGCAAAGCCATAATAGCTCAAGTCATACACTAACACAAGTATAAGCTCACTTGCACACTCTCCTCCACTATCTTAGCCACTTTGCAAACACAAATCAAGTAGGTCTTTATTAGCTTGTAGCTTGGCCTAGGTATTGGCTTGTGAAAGAAAGGGAAAATATATATCAAACAAGAGAGTATGATGATATGCATACTAAAAGCTTCTCTTCTTGCATGAATTTTTCAACTTTGTTCTTCTTCACGCCTTGTATATATTTTTTTCAAGGTTTATTTCAACATTTTTCTTCTTTTGTGCCTTGGCTCCCCTTGGAGTCATATTTTTATCAAATTTCTCAAGACATCCCTTTTCTTTCATGCATTTCATTCTTTTGACAATGAAGCTCACAAATATTTGAATCATTGAATACATAAGTGCATGTGACTGAAATACATCATACTCCCTTCAAAGGTGTGGATTGAAATCACATAGGCTTATTAGGGAAGGATGATAAGCTAGTCAAAGAATGTCGAATGGGGGTTGTTTGTATGCTTAACATACAACCATTCTTTTGCATTAAGGCTCAAAAAAGGTACTAGTGATTAATTTTGTTTACATGGTAGGCTTGAAAGGCTCAAACACATCAAAGATTGCCTATATCACTTTCATGTTCGCAAGTAGTCTAGACATACGCCTCAAAGAGCATATAGTTAAGTTCTAGCATGTATTAGAGACTTCTTAAGAGCACAAAATTCACACAATCTTCACTAAGCTATGCACACTTCACAAGTCATGACAATAATGTGCTCAAAATATACAACTACTAAGTTAAAGCACAATATGCAGTAGAGTTCAAAGTGCTCCAAGGTTAACAATTCATCTATGTTCAAAAACATGCATGTCATCAATTTGGTTTCATCATGGGCTAGTGATTCTAAGCATGCATTTGTTACTAATTATGAGCTCAAAAATTTACAATTTTTTTATATTTTTGTAATAAGAAAAGCAATAACACACCACTAATCCCTCCCCCACACTTAAATCTTACATTGTCCCCAATGTAAGACAAAAATACAAGAAAAGAGAATAGTCATACTACGAAAGCAAAAAAAAAAAAAAAGGGGGAGAAAGGAAACTAACTCCCCTTGGGTTGCCTCCCAAGCAGCGCCTCTGTTTAACGTCGGTGGCCCGACGCCAGTCCTCTATCAAGGTGGGTGATGCGGTGTCGCTCTATCTTTCTTCTTCCACCTCAATATCTTCTTAACTCCTCTAACTTTCGGTTTGTTTGCCTTTGAATGGGCGTCTTCAGTCTTTGTTCCTCCTTCAACATCTGTAGCTTGTTGTGGTCGATCTGGAGGGTGCTTCTTTGCAACGATCCTGCAAGTTAGAAAAGAGAGGGTCGACAGTATCATGAGTAGATAAAGCGGCAATAGTATGAACATCATGCACAAAATGAGAATACATACCTCCTTTGTCAACAAGGCCATCAGTAGCCTTTCCCATCTCCCATAAATCATCATTATCAAAATCACATCAAATTCATCATTTGTATCGATAGCGTAACTAGAATGCTCGTGAGTTTTAATGGGTTCATAGATATTAAATTTTGCAATTTCACCATTAGACTCCATTGTTAACATGCCGCTATTCACATCGATAACAGATTTTGATGTTTTCAAGAATGGTCTCCCTAAAAGAATGGGGCTAGACGGATCACCACTTGTCATGTCTAAGACATAGAAATTTGTGGGGAAAACCAAATTCTCTATATGAACAAGTATGTCCTCTACTATCCCCTTAGGAGTAACCGCGGACCTATCAGCTAATTGAATCACAGTGTTGTCTCGTTTTAAAGGTCCAGGTTTTAGTTGAGTGTAGATTGAGTAAGGCATGACATTAATGGATGATCCTAAATCTAGCATTGCCTTCTCAATTCTAGTGGTTCCAATCACACAAGGGATAGAAAACATACCAGGGTCCTTACACTTTGTGGGAATGCTTCTTTGGATGTCCGCGGAAACATTCTCACCTAACTCAATCATGGGGCACCCTTTGCCTTCCTTGTTCTTACCCACTTTCCATACCTCCTTCAAAAATCTAGCATATCGAGGCACTTTCATCATGGTATCTTGTAGTGAGGCATTTTCCTCGCAGCGTCGAAAAGTGTCATAGAGTCCCTTAAGTCCAGCTTCTCTCCTATTGTCCTTCAATGCAAGGGGGAATGGAGGTTCAATTTCATATTCACGGAATGGAGGGGACTTACCTCGTGGTTCCTCTTCTTGCATGGGCTCTTCAACGTCCTTCTCTTCCTTCATCTCTCCGTTCTTTGGTGGTGTCAGTACCATCTTTTCCTTATCTTCATCGCTACTCGTCTTCGAAGTGATTGCACTCACATTCTCCCTTGGGTTCACAATTGGTTGTGACGGTAGTCCATTTGACATGCTCGTTTCAAACTTATTGAGTAAGTCGCCAATTGTCCCATTTGCATAGTCAAACTCTGGATGCTTGCCCTCGTCTCCTGTTGAAATTGTAAGCTATTTTCAGCAATAACTTTAATAATATTTTCTAACCTGTCAGAAGGAGGGTGCACAGGAGGTGGTGGAGGTCTCTGATATGGCGGTCTATAGGGTGGAGGTTGGTGCATCTGTGGGTTCCCATAGCCTTGGATCGGATGGTCCCTCCACCCTTGATTGTAATTGCTCGAGGGATTGTCATAGCCCTTTTGTGGTGGCCCTGGGAATCCTCCCGCTGCATTCACGTGCTCAGTGGATGTCTCTTGTAGTGATGGACATGCATCAGTGGGATGGTTCACATCTAGACAGATTCCGCACGGCTTCATCTTCCCCACATTGCCACCTGCAAGATTACGCACCAGAAAAGTTAAGTCTATCATTTGTTGTTCCAGATTGGATACATTTACCTCTTTTCTTGGAGGTTGTCCATGGCGAACATGTCCAAATCGTTGGGAGTTGGCCGCCATGTTAGCTATTAAGTTCCTTGCCTCCTCTGCTGTCTTGTCAATGAAAGCTCCTTCGCTCGCCGCATCCACTAAGTTCCTGTCACCAGAAAGCAAACCTTCATAGAAATATTGAATTAACAAGTGTTCACTTATCTGATGTTGTGGGCAGCTTGCACACAACTTCTTAAATCGTTCCCAGTATTTGTGCAGCGACTCCTCTTGGTATTGCTTCACCCCATAGATCTCCTTCCTTATGTTAGTTGCCCTTGAAGCTGGAAAGTACTTCTCTAGGAATACTCTTTGCAAGTCGGTCCACGTGGTGATAGATCCGGTGGGTAAGTAAAATAGTCAATCTTTAGCAGCATCCTTTAGAGAGAATGGAAAGGCTCTCAGTTTGATTTGCTCCTCCGTTACTCCACTCGGCTTCATCTTAGTGCATACCACATGGAATTCCATTAAGTGTTTGCATGGGTTCTCACCTGCAAGACCATGAAAAGATGTCAATAAGTGAATTAGTCCAGATTTAAGTTCGAAACTTACGTTATTCGCGAGAGCAGGGAAAGTGATGCAGAGAGGTTGTTGATCCAAGTTAGGATTCGCTAACTGCCTCAAACTTTGATTCGTAGCCATCATGTTCCTCTCTTCTTCTTTCTCAAGTAACCTTGCTTCTCTTCTTCTCCGATGTAGTGTCCTCTTGATCACAGGATCGTAGTAAAAATTCTCTTTGTGGTCAGATGGTTCACATGTAATCATCAACAAACCACAGTAGTATAAAACGAAATAAATAAAATAAAGTGACGCTAACACAAAAGTAATTGCCTTCCCCGGCAACGACACCAAAATTTTGTAGCGTTTATCCCGTACGTCCAAATTAACCCTCTCAAGTTAATAGCAGTAAATATGTAGTAGCGTGAGTAGGGATCGATCCCACAGGGAAGTGAATACTTTTTATGCTAACAAGTACCAAAATAGGGTTTATCGAATTTCATTAACTAAAACAATATTAAACGAAAGCAAACAATTAACTAGTTTATCAAGATTAAAAAGCGATTCTTGGTTTTCGGTCAACTTTACCTTTGGAAATCATTCACTTGATCATCAAATTACTAAACTTATGAATTCATTCAATTATTCATCAATTGAAAACTTAATTCCTTACTTACCTTAATCGTGGTCAAAAAGAAAACATCATTCAATTCAACTCTTATGAAATATTTAACCAAAACTACAGCCGTTAAGATTAAATCAATGATATTCTCAAAGCTAGTAAGTTTGATGAATCTAATCAATAAAAACTACAGCCGTTAGAATTAATCATCCAATCGTTTTTCCTAAGAATTTAATAACACCAACAACAGGTAATTATCCATCTTAGTTGCTTCTCAATTAGCATTAGATAGTGTAAGTGATTACTAGGTGATCAATCTATCAATCAAACACAACAATCATAAGAATCATAATCTGAAAAACAAATTGAAATTGAATTGAAAATTCAACAATCAAATCAAAATTTTCACAAGTTTTTCTATTCCAAAGGCAAGTATCCCTCAACCGAGAATCAAGGTGTTTAGCCTTGCATAATTAAATCTAAAAAACTAACAAAAATTGTATTTAAAACATCAAACAATCAATAGAAAAGAAAGTTACTAAAGCGAAGCACGATTCCGGCTTGTTGATTCCGTCTTCGTTCTTCGAGCGTCTTTACAAAAATTGAAAGAAAAATTATTCTAAAAATTAAAACTATGTTCTAAAGTCTGAATAATGTCTTCAAGAGGCTCATATTTCGAGTTATAGAGGTTTGGAGCTAGGAGGTGGGATAAAATCCAAGTTGGAAGGAAAGAAATCATGTTTCCATATTTTTCAAAACTCCGGGCGATCGATCGAGACAAAGTGGCCGATCGATCGAGCTGGACAGTAGAAATTCGTGGCTTTTTCATCCTTGCTCGATCGATCGGCAATGCTTGCTCGATCGATCGGCAAGACCATTCTGCTCAATTTTCAGCTTCTTACGAGTTTCGTATTTTGGCCATAACTTTCTCATACAAACTCCGAATTCGATGAATCAGCTGTCCACTTGAAGATAACAGAAAGTTCTACAACTTTTAAATGGACCACATTTCCAAAACATGGCTCGAACATATAGTAATTTGAGGAAAAAGGAGCAACATGTGTCTTGGATTCTGGTTTTTTCCTCTTTTCTTCAACTTTATTCATTCTTTCATCATTTTAGCTTGATTTCTTCACCTTTTCCTACATTTACACAAATATACGATTAGGTAGCATATGTATCAATTTATCCATCAAAATATACCAAATCGTAGACAATTAAGCACAATAGATGTGTCTATTTCTAGTCACATCAAATACCCTCATACTTAGTCTTTACTCGACCTCGAATAAATCAGACAAAACTAAAATATTTTTGGTTGGCTCATAGATTCATAACAAATTGACTTATCCCCACTTTAATACCTCAACAATTGTAAACATGCATAGTAATGAAAGGCGGTGAAAAATTAACAGTGGAACAAGTTCAATCCCTTAACATTTTATACCCAACGAAGTTGTGAACGTGTGTGTGTGGTCATAAACAAGTGTTATGCACAAATTATAGATCCAAAAGATGCAAAGCCATAAATGTGTCTATTTTTCACTCCGAATTCAATGAATCAGGTGTCCACTCAAAGATAACAGAAAGTTCTACAACTTTTATATGGACCAAGATACAACTTTTATATGGACCACATTTCCAAAACATGGTTCGAACATATAGTAATTTGAGGAGAAAGGAGCAACATGTGTCTTGGATTCTGGTTTTTTCCTCTTTTCTTCAACTTTATTCATTCTTTCATCATTTAGCTTTATTTCTTCACATTTTCCTACATTTACACAAATATACGATTTGGTAGCATATGTATCAATTTATTCATCAAAATATACCAAATCGTAGACAATTAAGCGCAATAAATGTGTCTATTTCTAGTCACATCATGAGCCTCTAATAAGTGAATGTGTATCTACATGTACAAGTTTCATTACCGATACCAACATTGGTATCTCAGTCCTGGAAGCATTCCCATTCCACAACTTGAACTCATTTTCAGAGCCAATGTTGTACCTGTTCTGCCTATTTCAATTGAAACAACTCCAACACGGGGTGAGCATACCAACAACATTATTTCAATATCATCGAATGAACAATTATAATTTATAGAATATAAAACTGTAAATTTAGATCTCTCATACTGTTCCTGTTCTCACAATGTCCAAGATCAGTTAAATCATTACAATGAGTTACTATAATCATATTCAAAATAGTCAGTTCCATAGTTAATAATAGCTAAATCATTACTACAATGATTTACATAAATCAAATTTTGATATTTCCCTAATTAATTGTATTAATACCGGAGTGATTATAATCCTTAATTGATTTTAATTGTGGTAATTATGATACACTTACAGTGTTGAGACTCCCGAGGATCTTAATCCGGTATTGGGGTTGTTGGATCCAAGGGTTGAGATTTTATTTTCATTGCACTGTTAAACCTTGGAATTGTGTTGGTAGTGTGATTTAGAGTCTGTGGAGCTTTGGATTGAGGTTTGCGATGTAACTGAGTGAGAGAGATAATTATTGAACATGTATGGCTATTAAAGAGTTTTGGTGCGAGTATTTGAAACTCGAGTTTTTGGAGCCTTGGTACAATATATACCAATTGGACTCGGTGTTCAACCATTCTCCACTTCACCTCCCTCTCTCCTCTACGCCTCTCTCTCTCCTTCCCCCATTTCCCATTCCCTTCCCCATTTTCCTTGAAGAGGAAAACGTTGGTGGCTCGATTTCTCATGGATTTTCGAGCAAATTGTTTGGGTAATATCCTTCCCCTCTCTTTTATCTTGGTTTTGATTGTATTTTTATGTAGTTTGGGTATGATTTGAGTTGGGTTTAAAGTTGGAGATTTTTGGAAGAATTTGTTATATTGATGTTTTTATGTGTTTTAATGGAGTGCTTGAAGTATTGTGGGTGTTGGGGGTGTTGGACTTGAGTTTGGGTGTGAAATACACCATTGAAGCAAAAATTTCTTTGGAAAATCGCAGGTCACGATCGATCGCGGCTATAGCGCGGATTGATCGCGACATAACACTGAATTTTGGGAAGAAAGATTTCGGGGTCTCGGCGATCGATCGCGGAAGAACGAAGTCTGGGAGTGAGTTCTCGCGATCGATCGTGAGAGGACTGGCAATCGATAGAGGCTCGTGTTTTAATTATTTTTAAAAAAAAATTGTTAAAATGTTGGGATTTTGGAAATGTAATATTTATGGTAGATTTTCATGATGATTTCTACATTCCAATGAAAATATTACACATTAAAATTAAGTGGCATGAGTTGAACTGTAGTAAGATATACTACTCGATCGGGTTAATTGATAACTCGATGAACATAGAATAAAATGGGATGTCTTGAGTAGTATGTGTTGTCACCCTCTGCTCGAGCTTGATATTGATTGATGATACCTTCCTTTGGACTCCTGGTATCTTGAGATTCGATTCTTTGTACCCATTCATACACCACATTCATGCATGGTATGCATTCCATGATACTTGTCATTCTTGACATGATTTATTTATTTCTCGTACTGGGGTACTGACCCTCGTAGTGTGGGCTGTCATGTCTTTTGTTTTTCGGGCATGACATGTGTTACAGGTAGACAGATGTTGGATGCTCGTGAGGAAGCATCTTAGAATACCAGAGCTCAGCAAGACCGAGCTCAGGTTTGGTATGTTGAGTCCGAGTCTTAGTAATTGACAGAGTACTTTTTAACTACATTTTAAATTACCGGGGTATGCCCCGAGTATCTGTATTTTCAGTAGTCTATTACTGGTTGGTTATTTACTTGATGCTTATGTGATGAGCAACATGTTGAATTGGGAAACTGGAATTACATATTTTCAGTATCATTATATATGTATCACCCAAAAGCGAAAAATTTTTAGGGCCATTTGACAGGACATTTGAAATAAATCTTCCGCTATTTAAGCAAATTAATCATTATGTGATAATTAAACAGCATATTAGGATCGGCCCTCACAGATGAACTGTTGACCAAATTCATCACATCGACGGAGACTAGATTCCAAAATCAAGAGGCGTCGATAAAGAATTTGGAAGTCCAAGTGGGACAGTTACAACAATCCTAGTCCGGCGAGCACAAGGCTCACTACCTAGTGACACTGAAAAGAATCCTAGGGAGCAAGTTCATGCCATCACATTGAGGAGCGGAAATCAGGTTGCTGAGAAGAAGGATGCACATGTTGAGCACGAGAGAAGGCGGACATCAAGCAAGAAGAGGATCAACCATTCAACAAAGTAAGTCTACTAAGACCACTACACCCATCACACCACATGCTAAGGTAGATATCTCACTCCCATTCCCTGCTGCATATAAAATAGCAAAATTAGATGCTAAATTTGCTAAGTTTCTAGATTTGATTAAGAATCTCCACATTGATATGCCTTTCATTGATGCTATCCTGCAAATGCCGAACTATGCTAAGTTTTTGAAGGAGATACTGTCAAAAAACAAAAATTGGGAGAGCAGGAGACGATAAATTTAACTGAGGAGTGTTATGCTATCATTCAAAACGATTCACCTCCAAAGTTAAAGGATCCAGAGAGTTTTACTATACCTTGCAAAATCAATTCTATGTCTTTTCATAAATCTTTTTGTGATTTGGGTGCAAGTGTAAATTTAATGTCTTTGTCTATATACAGGAAGCTGGGGTTAGGAGAGCTCAAACCGGTCAACGTGTCACTGCATATGGCGGAGAAGTCCCTCAAGTGCCCTCAAGGGATAGTTGAGGATGTGCTAATCAAAGTCGATAAATTCACCATTCTGGTGGATTCTATAGTGTTGGACATGAAGGAAGATGCTGGCATGCCATTGATCTTAGGAAGACCATTCTTAGCAAAGGGAAGAACGCTGATTGACGTTCAAGAGGGGAAGTTGATCCTCCGTGTATGAGAGGATCAAATCACTTTCAATATGTTTCAAACTTTGACACAATACACAACAATCACATGTGTTCTAAAGTTAATGTGATTGATACTTTTCCCTGTGATATGATGCTAGGTGATGACAAGAAGAAGGAGAAGAAAGTGATTATTACATCACAAGCTCACCCAAGAGAAGGTAAATTTTGTGAGAGAGACTTGGTTTTAATGAATAGAGCAAAAATGTGACTATTTCCGTGGAAGTCGGACTCACCATGGGTTGGACCTTTCAAAGTGGTCGATGTTTTACCATGAGACACTATCAATTTGAGAGATGACAACGGGGCAATGTTCACGGTGAAAGAGAAGTGGTTACAACACTACCACATGGATGATGGAAAATCGTCCCCCACTGCACCCTGCGGCACTTGAGCTTGCATGGTAAAAAGTTCAGCTTGAGACTATAAATCAAAAACTTGTTCTTATCCCTTAGCTTTGTTATTGAATTCTGTTTTGGTTTGTTTTTGTTTTTGTTTTTGTTTTTGCCTTTGATTTTGGTGAGAGACTCCATGCGTGTTGTCATGTTATCCCACAATATGCCCCACCAGCTGACAAGGAAGTGGAAGACGATCACTGACGGTCGTCGTCAAAGGTAATTGCTTTGTCTTATTTTCCATGATTATTACATTGAGGATAATGCATGAATTAAGTTTGGGGGAGTGCATTACTATGCATTGCAATGTCATGCTTTTTCTTTGGAATTGTATCGTTCTTTGAGCACCAAAAATTTTTTTTCTTGAAAATGAGTTCAATTAGTGAGAAAAAAATGAATCGTAGTAGTGGTCTCTATTCCATTATGATCTTAATCTCACTATGCATGTCGACTTGAGTTTTGATGATTGTAAGACTTGTTTGTGAATATCTTGTTTCGAGTTAGCATGTCAAAGATGAGGAATATATTGAGCACATTTGAGTCATAATCTTGTGAATTGCATTTGTAGTAGTGAAAATCTTTGTGAACGAATTATTTTTAGCATTTTAGAGTACCTTAGAACCTATTTGATGATAACACTTTTTATAGTCATGAACTTGATTTGGAAAAGATCTAGGCGATCTTTGGACTGTTTGAGCCTTTCAAGCTTACCATGTATACATCAATCCATAGTGTCCCATTTTGAGCTTCATTGAGAAAGAATGGTATATGCATTGCATATAATTAGACCACCATTCAACATCTTTTGACAAACTCATTATACCCACCTATATGAGCCTAAATTGAAAAAAAATTATCCTTACCCTAAGGGATTATAATGAATCTCATTAGATGCACTTGAATTGCTATATTTTGATGAGCTTATTGTTGAAAAAAATTGATGAATGAGAAAAGAAAAGAATAGAAAGAGCCTCGAGAAAAAGTATCTAAATAGGCCAAGGCTAGAAAATAAAAAGAAGAGAAGCTCAATTTGTGCTAAAAATTTGAACATTACTTGATTATACTCTTTTCTTTGTGTTGCCCTATCTTTTCTTTGAAACCAACACCTAGGCCTAACATTACAAGCTTAAAAATACATTTTGATCCAAGTCTAGATAGTGACTACATTAGTGGAGAAGTGTTTGAAAATAAGCTTATGGGGTGCTCAAAGATAATCTTAACTCTCATTGACTAGCATGATTTGATCTAAGAAAATTACATGGAACTTGAAAGTGACAATAGCACACACGCAAGTTCTGATTTGGAGACATGTTGCTTGTTTAGGAGAAACACAACTTGTTGAACTTTTGGATTAATTCTTGTTTGCCTGTAAGCGGGATGTCTGAGCTCTTCTGGTACAAAAGACTAGACCAATATTTACATGATTGATTGCGAATTGGTTCATTTGAATTGTCAATATTGAACTCTACATTTTGAGCTTATTGCTTGCTCGAGACGATCAAGGAGTGATAAGTGTGATTTGTACACTTATTTTTGCTATGAAATTATGGGATTTTTTGTAGTGATTCCTGGAAAATATTACGCGTTTTGGTATATATTTGTATATTTCAGAAATTTAGGTCAAAATGCATAAAAGTGGAGGATTTGTGCTAATTAACGATGAAAAGGACCAAACCAAGCGAACATGTCGAAGAAGGAAAAGAATTTGAGTTTTGCAACAAAAAAAATACTATTCACATGATCGATCACCTGATTTTGTTTCTTGTTGGATATTTTGTATCCAAAACTTGGTAAACTCTTCCACCACTTTATAAGGCATGACTTGGACGAAAAGAAGGGACTTTTGGCTCATTATTCACCTACAATATCAGTCTACATCCAACTATATCCCCTCCATTCATCCATACCATCAATCATTGAAGAAGAAGACAATTCGGGAGAGACGGGACGACGCAGAAACATAAGGAGTCAACGCGTAGCGTTATTTTAGTATTTCTAAACTTTGTTCCCTATTTTTATCAGATTTTAATGTTTAGATTATTGCAAAACACTTTTATGCATTCTTATTTGATGACAATTGTTGGCTAAGTTTTGTTATCAAGACTTAGGGGATCCCATGTTTTGAACCCATAATTCAATTCAAGGTTTTGATTGATTCTTACAATTCTTTGTGCATAATTTATTGTTGTTCATGCTTTTGAAGGATTTATCACCTTTGAATGATAATTTATTGCGATTGACTTGGCCATACGATTTTGCAATACGATATAGTAAATTAGGCCATGGATTTCAGACTGAGATCGAGAGATGAAGTCAAATACACGTGTGATAGCTATAGATATCTAGCAATCGAAGGCTAGTAGTTTTCATAAATCGACATACAATATTGAGTGTTAAATAAGTGCATGACCATTGCCTTGTTGCATCTTAATATTAGATTTGTTATAACTGGACCAAAGTATAATAGGTTCATTAGGAAAACTCGTTATCTTAGAATGTTTGAATTTAAATCTTAACTAATAGGTGAATTATGGGGATTACATGGGTGAACCGAAGTCTTGATAATTGCTTCCACTGAT
Organism: Haberlea rhodopensis; assembly: GCA_907163345.1. Taxonomy (NCBI): domain Eukaryota; kingdom Viridiplantae; phylum Streptophyta; class Magnoliopsida; order Lamiales; family Gesneriaceae; genus Haberlea; species Haberlea rhodopensis. Next base: position 244,306 of record CAJQUN010000453.1, read on the forward strand.
TTATATTCTTTACTACTTGTTTGGGTTGAATTTTGAGTTATTAGTCAATTTAGTTTAATAATCATAACTAATTATCGTAGGCAAAATATAGTTGAACTAGTTGAGTTTGGTAATTATTTTCTTGTCCATGTGGGTTCGGCAACCTTTTCTTAAATTTACTATACTAAAACTTGACACCGTGACTTGCGGTATAATCGCTACATTACTGTTTAAATAAATAGCGATCACACCATCACAGGGGACAAGACAGAGAGGAGGTTAAGCATTGACTCCTGATTTAGTATCTTTTGTACAACACGACAAGTACCTGTTGACGTACGAGTATTGATGCTACATTTATGATGTATGTATTGTTATGTGGTGATGCCAATACACTTGTTATTGAGATATGAGGTTGTTGTAAATAATGTTGTTGAGGCCTAAGACTAATGTCGTGAGGCATAATGCCGTTGAGCATGATATACGACTGTTATATGTATGAGGACAAAAATATGATATGTGCTGCTAATATGAAGATGTGAAGGCTGAGCCACTGACATATTGAGCAGGAAGGCAATATCATATATGTCCTGTTATAACAGGATGACGAATGAGACATGTCATGACATATTTGCATTTTGTGTTATTGATGCTTGTATAGGAATAATCAAAGATGAGTTGTGAATGCATGAAAGTTCGGAAATGTTTATACAATACTTTTTACATTCTTATTGTTGTTGGTGTTGTGGTGATCATATATATATATATATATATATATATATATATATATATATATATATATATATATATATATATATATATATCAATACTCATGATTTGTGGTTGTTCTGTATGGATTTCTAGGCGGGGAAGCTGGGGTTATGAGTCTAATGTCCGCTGCTAGAAAGAAACTGACCGAGACTTACATGTAGTAGATGTTTTGAAAATGTAAATGCTGTACATTATATTATGTATATGACTAATGTAATATAAAGATGTAGTATAACTCTGTATCAGTAATGCGATTTTCTTAATCCTGATAAGTAAAGAATGTCATTTACTTAATCATATATCTCAATTTGAGGATTAAGCTAACGAGGCCCCACATTAGTGGTATCTGAGCAGTGGTTAGATGACTGGGGTGAACAAAGGGTAGAAGAAGTGAATTAGTGAGATGCGTATTCACTTGGAAGCATGTTTTCAGTGCTGGTTTGGTTCATGCACCACCACCAATATACCAAGGGCCAGTGGAACATGTCTTATTACCTGGGGAGTCGACATTGACTCAGTTTCTAAGTTTTCAGCAGCCTCGATTTGAGGGTACTGAATCTGGTGAACAAGATGATGAATGGTTAGAGCGCATTGAACAGATACTTGTATCAACTCCATGTGCAAAGTCAGCTTGGTTGAGACTAGCTGCATATCAGTTGGCGAAGAAAGCGATGATGTGGTGGAATGCGACAATAATTGAAATAAGAGCTCAGGGACAGATTTGGGATGTCTTTAGAAGCCAATTTATAGAGCATTATTTCTCTGTTGCATCTAGACAGTTGAAGGAAGACGAGTTTACAAGTCTGAAACAAGGTAATATGAAGGTAGCTGATTATGCCTTGTAATACTCATCCTTATTTTATATGTACCTCATAAAGCTACGAACACCAAAGCCAGGGACTAAGGCTTGAGTTATTTGGTTATTTCTAATAACCCTACTTCTTTTGAGGATGCATTGACCAGAGCAGAGATGACAGAGATCGGAATTGGTGCATTTAAATATGTAGGTCAAACTCAGAAACCTACGTCGGACAGCATGAGACCTAGAAGAGAAAAGTTTAAACCACGAGGAGGTGCATCATCCTCGAGGTTAAGCGGTAAGGGATTTGATAATCGTAGAAGTGGTGATCGATTCAATAAAGGACAATCACAGGGAAGCAGTACCAGGGGATTGAAATGTTATAATTGTGGAGAGCCACATTTTAGGAGAGATTGTCCACATAAAGATGGTCTGATCTGCTTTGGATGTGGTATGACATGCCACATTGTGCGGGATTGTCCATAGGTTGGAGGGAAACAAAACAGAGGTAATATGTCAGAAAGTACAGTACAGCAGAGACCACAGTTTATACCTCGTACTGGTGGGGGACAAAGAGCAGGGCCGCCCCAAGTTCAGGTGTATACACTGAATAAAGAGCAAGCAGAGGCAGCTCCTGATGATGTGATAGTGGGTAAGTGTTACTTATTTACTTATCATGTTTTACTGTTGATTGATACTGGTGCTTCTCATTCTTTTATTGCAAAGAATTTCGTTGAGCAGTATCATATGTGCCGTCTCCACTATTGATGCCCATGTATGTCTTGACACCCATGGGAAATAATGTTATGGCTGCTCAAATTGTTTATGAATGTTCTACTCAGTTTGATGAATATGTGATACATGCAGACTTGATCGTATTATCGGTATTGATGTGTTGAGTAGATATCGGACTCTTGTAGATTGTTGTCAGAAAACTGTTCGTTTTCAGTCTGAACAGGGAAATCAGTGGATCTTTTATGGGCAGGATCTCGTGCAAAGATCCATTGATATCTGCTATTTGGATTTCACGTTTGTTAGAACGTGGACACAAAGGATATTTGATTTATTCTATTGATATAGCTGAGAAGAAATTATAGAGAAGAGTAGATGATATACCAGTAGTAGCACAGTATGTGGATGTATTTCTAAATGAGATTCCTGGATTTCCACCAAGTCGTGAGGCGGAATTTGAAATTGAATTGCTACCTGGTACCTCTGCTATTTCTAGAGCACCATACAGAATGACACCAACTGAACTGAGAGATTTGAAGACTCAGTTACAAGATTTACTTGACAATGGATACGTACGCCCTAGTGTATTGCCTTGGGGGTGCTCCAGTGTTGTTTGTGAAGAAAATGATGGATCGATGTGATTGTGCATTGACTATAGACCATTGAACAAGGTAACGATTAAGAATAAATACCATCTTCCATGTAGTGATTATTTATTTGATCAGTTGCAGGGATCTACGATCTACTCTAAGATCGATTTGAGATCAGGATATCATCAAATACGTGTGAGGGAAGAAGAAGTACAAAAGACAGCATTCAGAACTCGATATGGGCATTATGAGTTTCTAGTGATGCCATTTGGAGTGATCAATGCTCCAGCTGTCTTCACGAGCTTAATGAATCGGGTATTTCATGCTTTCCTTGATCAATTTGTGATTGCATTTATTGATGACATACTGATATATTCTAAGACTGAGGCAGAACATGTTCAACATTTGCCTATTGTATTGCAAATATTAAGAGATAACCAACTGTGCGCCAAATTTAGCAAATGTGAGTTTTGGTTGAGCAGTGTGGTGTTTTTAGGACATGTGATTTCTAAAGAATGTATATCAGTAGATCCAAGGAATATAGAAGCGGTATTGAATTGGTCAGTGCCTACTTCTGCACCAAAGATTTGTAGTTTCTTAGGTTTAGCAGGATATTACAGACGCTTTGTTGGCAAGTATATGCACATTATTGCACTATTGATGCTTACATGATTCAATTTCGAGGATGAAATTCAATTAGTAGGGGAGAATTGTAATGCCTAGATATGAATCATACATGTTATGTTGGATTATTGTGTACTTATGAGATAATTACGGTATGATGTGGACTCGAGTTCGGGTTGATCCGTGTAAGGCCTCGCTACCTTAAGTGCGGAATAAAGGCATAAGAAGAGCTAAACATGCATAAGTCAGAGTATAAGGTTCTTGTTGATGCCTCGAGCTTAAAGGACTACAGTACCAAAAAAATAAAATTTCAAAAGATTAATTACATTCCCAGCAAAATGAATGTTAAGGCTAGAGCTTTACTACTCCTAGAGTAGAGACTATACAAAATAATCATATCCTTCTATACCAATAGCACTCCTCACAAGCTCACCGCATCAACCAGGTCCTTAGCCCTCCGCTCCAAAAGCTCCTACAGGAACAACCCCAAAACCATGAACATATAACAACCATAACCACATCAACAAGATTATGATATAAAAATGCATAAGCCGTAAATACAATTCACTTCCTGTAACTCATTCAAACGCTCCTTTTGGTTGTCCCTGTACCACAATCATAATCAACAGATTATAATACCAAAAATGTATGTCATGACATGCATCTGTTCCATCAATATCGATAATCATTTTCCAAGTCTTATTATATCAGTGGCATAATACCCCTCGCGTTGACATGACAGCTGCATTAATACCCCTCGCTTCGACATACCAGCGGCAATTAATATCCCTCGCTATAATATGACAGCGGCATGTTCTTCGCTTCTACATATTAGAGGAAAATATTCTTTCATCGCTATTGTATGACAGCGGCAAGTATTCTATCTTCGCTTCGACATGAAGGCGGCAAGTATTCTTCATCACTGGAATATAACCTCGACTTATAATGATATGCACCAATGCATCCAATATGTTTATGCAACCATAATGCATAATCCAAAATGTGTATGCAACCATAATGCATAATCCAAAATGTAAAAATACATTTACCATCCGATGCCCGTTCGTCTCACTACGTACCTTTTTTCCAAAAGTGGAAATGTAGTAGGACTTTATCCCTTTGTTATGGTGCCACCTGGGTAGACTCTACACAATCACACAATCCAATATTAGAAGCCAAATAATAGTCCAATACCAAAAATCCCATCAAAATAACCAAAAACTCAACTTTTGGTGTCTCGCGATCGGTCGCCATCAAGCCCCAATCAATCGCGAGATCACACTGCCCTGCTATCCAAAATCTAACAATAGGCGATCGATCGCCATGTTTGGAGCGATCGAACGCGTGCCTCACCGATCGATCGCCATGTTTTGGGCGATCGATCGTCGCGCCCTGTAACGCGAAAATACGCCATTTTTACACATTTCATCCCCTACTGTTGGGATATGCCCTAAGACATGTCATTGGATGATTGTTTTGACATACAATGTTTATGATTTTATGAATGTCAATTCATTATTATATATTATTCGTTTAACTGTTCAATGTGAATTAATATATATGTTAATGTCTTAGAATAATATTGTATTATTCTTAAACATTGTCCCTAGTCAAGTATTATTATGAATAAGGATAATGATAATACATAGAGACTAGTATGTGTTGATTGATGAATTGTTCATTGATATGAGATATCAAATCAACACATGGGTACATGTTAGAGAACGATGTACTGGACAGACCCACCATGAGAATGCTACATGGATAGTTATATGAACGTCATAAGCAATTCCCATAGTGATAATAATGTATGTAATCCTTACGACTTGTGATCATCAGAGATCCCAACATAAGGAGTTATGTATCTTGATATTGTCAAACGTTACCCGTAACAGGGTAAACTATAAAGGTGACTATTGGATACACTACGAATTATGTAGAGGGATGTTGATTGATCGAGATAGGATTTGTCCCTCCTATATAACAGGAGAAGTGTTTAGGCCCTTGATCAAGTAAGACTAAAATGCATGGCCATGCTCGAATGAGTCGATATGAGATATCGAGCTTATTTGTTTATTCTAGTTCTACTTGGGGATCAAGAAATAGAGATTGAATATACGAGTATGACTATTTCATGACTCGTGTTCAATCTAAATACAAAGGACAAAGGGATTAAGTTATATGATTAATATTATCACGGTTCCTAGGTTATGTCGAGTCATTGACATTCTTGTAATTTGGGTAGCATTGATGTGTTGCTAGATACCGCTCATTGCTTGCGACATAAAATGAGATTTTATGTCACTGTCAACATTACAAGATCCTATCGGGTCGCACAAAAGATTAAATCGAGAAGGGAAATTGAATTCATTGGATGAATTAATTAATTAAATAAGAGGAGTCTTAATTAAATGATTAAAAGAACTTAATTAAATCATGGGTTTGGGCCATAAGAATTTGAGAAAGTCTTGAATTTGTAAGACACAATTAATTAATGCCAACCCTTGGCAAGCTCAAGAGCACACGGCCGCCTCACTCACTCTTCTCTCTCGGTTTCGTGATAGCCGAAGGGAGATTGGTGATTTCGTGCCATCCCTCGATTGTGAATCGAGTGTGCTTCTTGTTTTTGGTTTAAGAACAAATCTAGCACTTTGTTCTTAAGCTTTTCCTTCGTTTGATTTGATCATGTGGATACCGTTGAGGCAAAATTTGATAAGTTTTGCTAGTGACTCGTAGAAGACGTTGGACGTGGTGCTGCTTCGTGGAATCTGCTCAAACACGCTACAAGGGCGAGACTTTTGATCCTTTATCCGATATGATAACTTTGTATAGATCCGGTGTCTAGTAATCCAAATTTTATTCCGCTGCGTTGTATGCTTGTTGGATTACTTACAGTGGTATCAGAGTCGTGTACAAGGCTCATATCGGATTTATGTGGTTAAATTGTTTTAATCATATTAGGATTATATTGCATGCTATAAAACTATATATAATCGTATATGATATGATTAAATTAAGTTTGTGAAATTATCATGAAATTATAATTGATATAATTGATGTTTGATGTATACGATACACGAAGCGAATAATCGAATCAATTGCATGATGTTTCGGCCACCACCTAGTGCACTTGACCCACGGCTTAGCCACGTGAGGGCCAGGGGTTTCGGACTCCTTGGCTCGAGATGGCCTAGTCGTTGTGGCTCATGTTCGTGCATGGAGGTTTCGAGACGTGGATGAGTTTTGAACTCTGTGGCTCGATAATGGTTCACGCATGCATGGATAAGTGGCTTCACCACGTGAGAGCTAGGGTGTTTCGAACCCTTGGCTCGAGATGGTTGAGCCACCACCGTGCATGGCCTGACCATGATTCGTGGCTCATGAATTCCGGCGTTTCGAACAAGTTGGCTCGATGGAAACACAAGATTGGATCTTGACGGCGCATGTGGCTAGGTCAAGGATGGCCGCCACACCCACATGGACTCGGACCAAGTCGTGGGCTAGGGTTTCGAACCCTAGGCCCATGATTGGTCCAACCGTGGTCCATGTTGGTTCGAACCATGGTGGTTCGTTGGTTTAATCACTTAAGTTCGTGGCATGTGATGTCCCGAGCGTACGATAATTTTTCAAAATTTTATTTTACAGTTTCAATTAGAATTAAATTTTAAATTGTTTAGAATTTAATTAATTAAATATTGTAGCATGTTTTATGTGTTGTTTGAGCATGGTGCATGGTTATAGCCCTTTTGACCTATTAGATAGGATTTGTGAATGTTTGTAATTTATAATACGGCCTGCGAGTCGTGCCTTCTCTATTTTTCTCTAAATGTTATCCCTCCCCTATGTTCCCCTCGAATGTGAATCGAGGAATTCTATATCTTGTAAATGTTATATAGTATAGTTTATTTGTTGATGGTGATCAATGAAGATGGAGCATCGTGTCGGGATGAGGAGGCCATTCACAAATTGGAGCCAAAGGAAGGTGCTTGTGAAGTTACCTTAGGTTGACTCTTAGGATTTTCTCATTGGCTTGAGAAAGTCGCTAGTAGGGGCTATAACCATGTCACGTTTAATTATGTATGTTGATGCATGATTTATCTTATGTTTTAGATTGATAATTGTATTACACATATATGTAGATATGTATGTGCTTATATGTAGTGGACATATTTTAAATTATCAAACTAATCATGAGATCAATAAATCCCTCTAAAATATTAAGTTTTAGATGCCTTCCAAAATTAAAAGTACTCGTCAAAAACTTCGATTGTACATGTGTGGGTTTGCCAAAGCAAAGCACCATGACAATCTTGGTAAGGCGCGAAAGGATAATAGTGATATCCGTTATACTTTAAATTGGGTACGACTTAACTAGGTTATCTCAATGGGATTGGGAACCTAGAGGCATGGGTTGGATAATAATTCATTTGATGAATTGAACAAAGCGTTGTTCGTCCAACTATCCAAGAATTACATATGATGAAATTGACAAAGTGTTGTCTACCTGAATAACCGAGTCTTGGGCGATTAGCCAAAGCTAACTCAAGATTAGGCGAAATATGGATCTTGGCCCACTAAAGGTTTCAAGGGTTGATATTTTAAACAAAATAGTGGGAGTGTCATTTAATATAAGACCATGTTAAATGATTAAATCATAAACTTATTTTGCATATTTATATTGTAGATATCCATGGCAACTAACAATACAACAAGCACATTATCACTGCGATCGGTCCTTGAGAAGGACAAATTAAATGGGACAAACTTCCTAGACTGGTATAGGAATCTGAGGATAGTCCTCAAGCAAGAAAAGAAGCAATATGTCCTAGAGGAACCCTTACCTGCTGAGGAACCTCCCCTGACGGCTACTAGAGCCGATAAAGATGCTTACAAGAAGTATCAAAGTGAGGCACTTGATGTTGGGTGCCTTATGCTTGCCACCATGAACTCTGAGCTTCAGAAGCAACTTGAGGAAATGGAGGCGTTCGATATGATCGAGCACCTTAAGCAACTGTACCAACAACAAGCAAGACAAGAGAGGTATGACGTCTCTAAAGCGTTGTTCCAGTGTAGAATGGTAGAAGGAAGTCTAGTTGGAGCTCATGTACTCAAGATGATTGGGTATATTGAGAATCTGGAGAAGCTGGGTTTCCATTTGGACCAAGAGTTGGCCATTGACGTGATCTTGCAATCGTTGCCTGAAAGCTTCAGTCAATTTGTCTTGAATTACAATATGATTGAAATTGAAAAGACTCTACCACAGTTACTTGGCATGCTTAGAACTTTTGAAGCAAATAGCAAGAAGTCTAAGCCTACAAATGTTCTTATTGTGAATAAGAGCAAATGAAAGACTAAAGCTAAGAGCTTCAAGAAGAACAAGAAGGTCTTTGTTAAATCTAAGCCAAAAGCTTCTGCACTTAAGCCAAAGGGACGGATAGCAAAAGAAGGGAACTGTTTCCATTGCGGTGAGACCGGTCATTGGAAAAGGAACTGCAAAGTATATCTGGAGGATCTCAAGAAAGGAAGTGTGACTTCCACTTCAGGTATTTTTGTTATAGAAGTCAATTTATCTACTTCTTCATCATGGGTATTAAATACTGGATGTGGATCTCACATTTGTGTAAATGTGCAGGACCTCAAAAAGAGTAGATTGTTGGCGAAAGGCGAAGTTGATCTCCGAGTTGGAAATGGAGCAAGAGTTGCTGCATTAGCTGTAGGGGATTATCATTTATCTTTGCCTTCTGGTTTATCGTTGATTTTAAAAGACTGTTATTTTGTGCCTTCTATTACGAAAAACATTATTTCTATTTCTTGTTTGGACAAGTATGGATTTTCATTTATGATAAAGGACAACTGTTGTTCTATTTATTTAAATGATATGTTTTATGCTAGTGCACAAATGGTGAATGGCCTTTATTTATTAAATCTTGATATGCCTGTCTATAACATAAATACTAAAATGATTAAAAATAATGATTGTAATCCGACTTATCTCTGGCATTGTCGCTTGGGCCACATAAACGAGAACCGCATATCTAAACTTCATAAGGATGGAGTATTAGATTCATTTGATTTTGAATCATATGAAACATGCGAATCTTGTTTAATGGGCAAGATGACTAAAGCCCCTTTCAAGGGACATGTTGAAAGGGCAAATGTGTTATTGGGACTAATACATAGTGATGTATGAGGACCAATAAGTACACAAGCTAGAGGTGGTTTTCAGTACTTCGTTACATTTACTGATGACCTCAGTAGATATGGGTATATGTACCTAATGAAGTATAAGCATGAAACCTTTGAAAAGTTCAAAGATTTCAAGAATGAAGTACAAAACCAACTTGGCAAAAGTATCAAAATCCTTCGATCAGATCGAGGAGGTGAATACTTAAGCCAAGAGTTTCATGACTATCTAAAGGAGTGTGGGATAGTCCCACAACTTACTCCTCCGTATACTCCACAATGGAATGGTGTATCCGAGAGGAGAAATCGAACCTTGTTGGACATGGTTAGATCAATGATGAGTCATGCAGATCTTCCGATATCCTTTTGGGGACATGCTTTAGAAACAGCAATATTCATACTGAACCGTGTTCCATCTAAATCAGTGGAAAAGACACCATATGGGATATGGACTGGGAAGCGTCCTAGTATGTCTTTTATGAAGATTTGGGGTTGTGAGGCTTACGTTAGACGTCATGCCACTAACAAACTTGGACCCAAATCTGATAAGTGTTTATTTGTGGGGTATCCTAAGGAAACTAAAGGATACTATTTCTATTATCCCACCGAGAACAAAGTGGTTGTTGCTCGGACTGGTGTCTTTCTTGAAAGAGAATTTATTTCTATAAAAACCAGTGGGAGACAAATAGAACTTAGTGAAGTTCAACCACAAGAAAACATTGAACATGATATTGAGATGGAAACAGAACAGACACCACAAGCTATTGTGGATAAAGTGCCTGCTCAAGAGACACAAGCCCAGCGTAGGTCTATAAGAGAACACCGGGAGCCACATATATATGGATTTCTTGTGACTCAACAAGGTGACATACTACTTATTGATGAGGATGAGCCGTCATCTTATCAACAAGCTATAATGGGCAATGATTCTGAGAAATTGCAAGATGCCATGAAATCTGAGATGGAATCCATGTATGCAAACCAAGTATGGAATTTGGTTGATCCACCTGAAGAGGTACGACCCATAGGGTGCAAATGGATTTTCAAGAAAAAGACCGATATGGATGGTAATGTACAAACCTATAAAGGTCGACTGGTTGCAAAAGGATTCAAGCAAATTCATGGTATTGACTATGATGAAACCTTTTCACCCGTGGCCATGGTTAAATCCATAAGGATCTTACTTGCAATAGCTGCATTTCATGATTATGAAATCTGGCAGATGGATGTCAAAACAGCTTTCCTTAATGGAAATCTGCTTGAGGATGTGTACATGACACAGCCCGAGGGTTTTGTCGATCCAAAGGATGCTGGAAAGATATGCAAGCTACAACGATCCATTTATGGATTAAAGCAAGCTTCTCGGAGTTGGAATCTTCGTTTTGATGATGCAGTCAAAGAGTTTGGTTTCATAAAAAACGTAGATGAACCTTGTGTCTACAAGAAGGTCAGTGGGAGCATAATTATCTTCCTAATATTGTATGTAGATGACATACTTCTCATTGGGAATGATATCCCTGCCTTACAATCTGTAAAGATTTGGCTAGGGAATTGCTTTTCTATGAAAGACTTAGGTGAAGCCATCTATGTATTAGGAATCAAGATCTATAGAGATAGATCGAGAAGGCTTCTTGGCCTAAGTCAAAATACGTACATAGACAAAGTGCTTAAAAGGTTTAGCATGCAAGAATCAAAGAAAGGGTTCGTGCCTATGACACATGGTATATATCTCTCGAAGGAACAGTGTCCTTCAACACGAGATGAGAGACAACGCATGAGTAAGATCCCATATGCGTCAGCTATTGGATCTATCATGTATGCATGATATGTACTCGTCCCGATGTATCGTATGCTTTGAGCATGACGAGCAGATATCAAGTTGATCCAGGTGAGGGTCACTGGATTGCTGTCAAGAATATACTGAAGTACTTGAGAAGAACTAAGGATACATTCTTGATTTATGGAGGTGAGGAAGAGCTCAATGTAATGGGTTACACTGATGCAAGCTTCCAAACCGACAAAGATGATTTTCGATCGCAATCTGGATATGTGTATTGCCTAAATGGAGGTGCTGTGAGCTGGAAGAGTTCAAAGCAAGAGACAGTAGCCGATTCTACAACGGAAGCTGAGTATATTGCTGCCTCGGATGCAGCAAAGGAAACTGTTTGGATCAGGAAGTTCATTTCTGAACTTGGAGTGGTGCCTAGCATTAAAGATCTGATAGAACTCTATTGTGACAACAATGGAGCGATCACATTCGCTAAGGAACCTAGATCTCACCAAAGATCCAAGCACATACTTCGGCGCTTTCATTTCATTCGAGAAATCGTTGAAAGGGGAGATGTTAAAATATGCAAAGTACCAACAGATGATAACGTATCTGACCCATTGACGAAGCCACTGTCACAACAGAAGCATGATCGTCATATTAGATCTCTAGGCGTTAGGTATATGTCTGAGTGGTCTTAGTGCAAGTGTGAGATTTGTTGGGATATGCCCTAAGACATGTCATTGGATGATTGTTTTGACATACAATGTTTATGATTTTATGAATGGCAATTCATTATTATATATTATTCTTTTAACTGTGCAATGTGAATTAATATATATGTTAATGTCCTTAGAATAATATTGTATTATTCTTAAACATTGTCCCTAGTCAAGTATTATCATGAATCGGGATAATGATAATACATAGAGACTAGTATGTGTTGATTGATGAATTGTTCATTGATATGAGATATCAAATCAACACATGGGTACATGTTAGAGAACGATGTACTGGACAGACCCACCATGAGAATGCTACATGGATAGTTATATGAACGTCATAAGCAATTCTCATAGTGATAATAATGTATGTAATCCTTACGACTTGTGATCATCAGAGATCCCAACATAAGGAGTTATGTATCTTGATATTGTCAAACGTTACCCATAACAGGATAAACTATAAAGGCGACTATTGGATACACTACGAATTATGTAGAGGGATGTTGATTGATCGAGATAGGATTTGTCCCTCCTATATAACAGGAGAAGTGTTTGGGCCCTTGATCAAGTAAGACTAAAATGCATGGCCATGCTCGAATGAGTCGATATGAGATATCGAGCTTATTTGTTTATTCTAGTTCTACTTGGGGATCAAGAAATAGAGTTTGAATATACGAGTATGATTATTTCATGACTCGTGTTCAATCTAAACACAAAGGACAAATGGATTAAGTTACATGATTAATATTATCACGGTTCCTAGGTTATGTCGAGTCATTGACATTCTTGTAATTTGGGTAGCATTGATGTGTTGCTAGATACCGCTCATTGCTTGCGACATAAAATGAGATTTTATGTCACTGCCAACATTACAAGATCCTGTCGGGTCGCACAAAAGATTAAATCGAGAAGGGAAATTGAATTCATTGGATGAATTAATTAATTAAATAAGAGGAGTCTTAATTAAATCATGGGTTTGGGCCCATAAGAATTTGAGAAAGTCTTGAACTTAATTAAGCCCTTTTAATACCAAGTATATTAATTGATTGTAAGACACAATTAATTAATGCCAACCCTTGGCAAGCTCAAGAGCACACGACCGCCTCACTCACTCTTCTCTCTCGGTTTCGTGATAGCCGAAGGGAGATTGGTGATTTCGTGCCATCCTTCGATTATGAATCGAGTGTGCTTCTTGTTTTTGGTTTAAGAACAAATCTAGCACTTTGTTCTTAAGCTTTTCCTTCGTTCGATTTGATCGTGTGGATACCGTTGAGGCAAAATTTGATAAGTTTTGCTAGTGACTCGTAGAAGACGTTGGACGTGGTGCTGCTTCGTGGAATCTGCTCAAACACGCTTCAAGGGTGAGACTTTGATCTTTTATCCGATATGATAACTTTGTATAGATCCGGTGTCTAGTAATCCAAATTTTATTCCGCTGCGTTGTATTCTTGTTGGATTACTTACACCTACAACCCATCTTCCTTCAAACATCAACCAACCAACACATCAAAATATCATAAACCACCAATATAAACATTACTAGCAACAAATATCCAAAGCTCAACCAAAAACAACCCATTTGAAAATCAAACCCCTTTTTAAATCCCTAAAACACAAACTCATTTCGATACAAATCTTAATAAAACCATACAAGGAGAGATTCATACCACTTTAGTCTTCAATTCCTACCAAGAATCCAACAATGCAAGCTTTGCAAAGTTTCCTCCTCTTCTCTACTTGAAGAAACGATTTTGGGTTTATTTTGGGGGAAAGGGTTTGAGAGTGATTTTGGATAAAGAGTGATGGGGAAAGTGAGGGAAAGTGTGGGTAATGGTATAAAGGTGTTGGGGGGTAATTAAAACATGGTAACCCAATTAATTAGCATGATGTATAAAATATCCCAACATGATATTTTAAAAGCATTTTCCAAAAATGCACCAAAACTCAAATTAAACATGCTTTTCCAAAATAATTAATATCTACATCAAATAAACCATGCCAAAACCCAATTTCCCAACATGCATAACATGCACCCTGAAATGTATTACCAAGTCATGCCCACCGCATAACTATACATGTAAGGCCCCAAGATTTGATTACTGTTAATTAAATATAAATTGGAAATTAATTAATAATTAATTTGGAAATTAATTAATTAGAAGTCAAATTGACCAGGTAAATGTTAACTGACAATTTAATCGGAACATGATATATTTTTGACTTGGTAAAATAACTCCTATAATATTTTTAAAATATTTGATTAAAATGAAGAATTTAATTTTGTGTTTTAGTATTGGTTATAAATCCCGGGTATCAATTGTAAATTTTATATCCGTACACCAGCGACACCCCGATGTACATAACTGGACTGGAAAACATATATTAAAATGCATTTCAGCTCTTTTTAGAGCACAAAACATGAAATGCACACACTAAAATTCGCACTCTGTGTGTTTCTTTTTCTCTCCCGCTCACCGTCGCCTTCGCCTGGAAAAAGGGTTCCCCCGCCACCGTCCGCCACCGCCTCGGCGAGTCCAAACCACTACCAACTTCCCCTCTCTCCAGCGCACCTTTCCATACCAAGAATTTGAAGTTTCGTCGCGGTTGTGAGTCGGATTTCCACAGAAAGCGATGTAGGGCAGAAATTTGGGTTTTCTGTTTTGGGTCCGATTTCTTCCAAAACTTTTACAGGTAGTCTTCCCTTATCCCTTAATCGTTCTTTCCCTGCAATTATGTTGAGTTTGATTAATTTTTGTCAATGCATGTTTCTGAAATGCCGATCGATTTCAGGGATTTGAGGGTGAATTTTCGAAATGTTAAGTTAGTCAATTATTAATTAATTGAAATCATGTTTTTTAGCTTGAAGTATGAGTGGATTGCATGAAATGTTCATTGTCTTTTTTTTAGGTTGAGCTTGATGGGAATTTGTTACTGCATGTTAGTGATTATCGATCAAATTTCATGTTTGAGATGGTGAAGTGCACTTAATCGACTTTTAAATCCATTAAACAATTTTTAGCTTGATTCATGAGAATTGAGAGAAATGCATGTAATGTCAATGCCGTTGTTTGTTTGGATTCGGTTTCTGGCTGTTTTGAGTCCATGAACTTGCTGTGGCTTGGGAACTGTCGATGGGTTTTATGAGTTTTGAGGGTGAAGATTCTAAGTTATAAATTAGTCAAGTATTAGATAGTTTTAATCCTGCTCTAGATTGATGAATCAGGTAAAAGAGAATTTTAGGATCATCGAACTGCATGTTCTGTTTGGCCGATAAATTTCTAGTGTTTAAGGTGTAAATTTGTAATTCTGTTCTTGATATGTTAACCCACTTTGAATCATGCTTTAACTGGACAAATCATGTTTGAAGGAGTAGCATGTGAATTGTAAATCAATGAATGAAAGAAAATGAGTTGTAGGATTTTAATGATGATTAGACATCTTAATAACTCTAGAACTGAAGAAATGGTAAGAATAAGTATACGAGAATCAGAATACTTCTATCCTACATAGTTTCGATCTGATTAGTCGCCTCAAGTTAAAGAATAACTTATAGGTATGTTGAGGCAACTTTAGTGAAGAAGAAGTAATGAAATTGTGTTGAATGAATTTGATAGATTAATATGCGGCATGGGAGTTCCACGAACTAAGAAGACCACATTTCAACTTCTAGAACAAGGAATAGTAGGTATGTTGCGATCGGTAATATACGACAGGTATCTGTATTATTTGATATATGAATTGCTGAACTTACGTGAATTACGTGAAACTACCTAGCTATGTGAAACTACTTGGCTATGTGATTTTAATTGAATTATAAGCATTCACAGCATTCATGATTGGCATATCGATGTATGAAAATAAATGTTTTGTTAACACACATCATTTTGATAACTATACATCGATATATGACATTCATGTTGGGCATATTATGTTGATCTATCCATTTCCTTGATATCCTTGATGATGATTGAGTTGATTTACTCTGAGTGTTGGGGACGACGAGCACGGCGATGACAGGCAGTATAGGTAGCGACTGTAGTCACGCGCGTGTCACCGGACCTAGACACGAGGGATGGACGAGCATAGCACATAGGATGATTCTCCTAGCGCAATGTGCGTGTGCTGTCACCCTCTGCTCGAGCTTGATATTGATTGTTGATACCTTTCTTTGGACTCCGATTTGGTATCTTGAGATTCGATCCATTGTACCTTACATGCATTGGATTACATTGCACTGCATTACATCATATATCACATTTTATAGATGCGTGTTGTATTTACTTGATTGTTTCATATTGGGATTTGGGTCACCCCATAGGGGGCTGTTGTTGTCTTTGTTTGTGGACAATGGAAGGTATTACAGGTAACCAGGATCCCAAAGAGGGAATACTCGTTGAAGCCTTACTTGAGGTTGTTTCTTTTGTCTCTTTCCTAGTCGTAGGATAGCTAAATTATACCAGGGTGTGTCCTGGATCGTATAATTATGTAATTTGAGTTTATTTTCAGTTCAGTCTTGAGAAATTGTGAATCTTTGCTGTTTCTTTACTGCTGATGGTATTATGTAAATATTTTGAGTATAAAATGTGTGTTGGAGACTTATTGTGCATGCTATGGTGTTATGTAAATATTTTGAGTACGGATTATGTGCTAGATGCCTATGATGCATGCTATGGTATTATGTACTGCACTGTGATATTATTTTATGCTTTCATTTTTCTGTATGCCCCTCGTGCGCGGAGGTCATGCCGAAATTTTGAGAGCCAATTGTTGGCAGGACTAAAAAAAAAAAAATATTCCGCTGTTTACACATAAATAATCATTGTGTGCTAATTAAACACTTGATTAGGAACGGGTCCTCACATTATGGTATCGGAGCATAAACTGGGAATGCTCTACTTCTGAGTCTTGTGTACACTTTGATAGGCACGAATGAACATGTGCGTATGTGTTTGAAACTTATTTGACCTATTTGCTCTTACATGATTTGGAGTGAAATAGTTGATGTCAATATGTGATTTATATTTTAGTATGTTGAGACGTGTCGTATTGATATTGACAATGATATCGATACATTACTGTTTATGTTTGATAAAACTTAGTAGGGAAAGAGTTTACACTCGAGCACCTACGAAATATGTCATTATTGAACGACTGCTACATTAGATTGAATACATATATGAAGAGTATGCATATCATATGAAATATTTTTTAATAAGTTTGAGGTCATTGAGCAATGAGGTTGCTCTGGAACCTGTTGCGAATAACATTATCGATTGAATTATGAGATAATTGAAATGAGAGTTCTTGAATGGGATTGAGATATCTCCAGGAAATAGAGCCATTTCGATTTCAGCATTGCAATGCTGGAAAAAAAATGAGATATGGCTATGACAAATGAGTTAAGGATATGACAGTTTTACAAAAAGTAAAAAAGAATGAATTAACGAATATGTTGTATGAAAACATAGTTAAATGCTGGCTTTGATGAACTGAAATATAGATTTGATGGTATAATCAAGATTGAGTTGTATAAAACATCATGAGATGTTGAGAAAATACAAAAATATGAGATATAGATCGAGAATTTTTGGGAAGTTTTATCCTTATGATGAATTCCCATGTATCTCAAAAATTTTGAATGAAATTTAATTGTGAGATGGCTAATTTGAAATATGATCGAACCTACAGAATATTATTTTCAATGAGTAGCTCGATGTTAATTGATTATTATGAATATGCGGAATTTTAGGACATGATGTCTAAGTCAAAAATTCCTTCTGTGTTGCGATACTTCATAAGTTGACTGAGATGAAGTAATGAATTAAGAGTAATGAATTAACTTGTAAGTTATTCGAACTTTTAATCCTGAGAAAAGGATTGAGTCTTTAATTGGTTATGTGTTAATAACATAGATGAGACATTCATGCTGTGACTCATCAGCATACATAATAAGAGAATATACAGATGTACATCTGGAACATGAATTAAATAAATGCTAAAAATGGTTTAAGATATGTAAAAACAATTAATGAAATGATTATATATAAGCTTTGCATAAATGTACCTTAAAATATGTTTCAAGCAAAGTTGAAATTTCTATAAATGTAAAATTGGTACGAACCCAGACCTGGAGATCGCACGACAGTAGTGTTGAACACGACTTGTGCTCGGAGCTATCATTGGTTTCAGGTTAACTGAAGTGATACGTTTGGTATATGAAAGAATCGAATTTGCGTGGACATGAGTAGTAACTCAGTTTAGACTCCGTGCATTTGTGATAACGTTTAAAATGGTCGAACTGTCGAAGATACTTCCAATGACATTTGTAAGCATACCGATAGAGACTTTGACTCGGTATTGAAAATTGACAATTGAAATGATTGTCTTATGTTACGGATTTACCGGATTCATTATCTTAGGACAATTTTGTACGTCTACAAGAAGATTTGTACCCTGAATAGTATCAGCTGCCAATCCAAAACCCAGATCTGCCTGAATCTATCTGGTGTGCTCGACATATGATTATGTCATACGAGTCAAATTCTTGAACTTTTCTTGAACTCGATGAGTCGAATCTTTTGACAAGTTTCAGTCGAATGGTAATTCCTCTTATTTGTATTCTCTTGGTCTTTCGCGACGAAAATAGACTGTGTTGAATATTTGAAACAGATATCTTAGATTCCGCATGAGAAATAATTTTGATCAATCCATCCAGCCTGAATGTGGATTGCACAGGATGGTAATCCTTCTATCATGTGACTTTAGCTGGATTGACATTTCCCATCGATAGTGAAGAATATGAAATCTCACATCTCTTATGCGATTAACTCAAACGAGTCAGATATTTCTCTGATCAGACGAGCGTAACTTTGGTTCTTTGATTAACCACCTAATCTATTTTTGTCATTTATTCTGACACCAAAGAAATTAGGACAGATCTGAATCGATCTTTCAGTTTCCTATTAGGAAATGATTCTGTATGCCAAGCTATCCAAATGGAACTTTGGGATGATCGAAGAGATACTCTTGAGCCACGTCATTTCTTGACATAGTATTTCTGTTGATTCAACTAAGGTCGAAGTAGCGTTAAACGAGCTAAGACCTACAAATGTTCATGAGGTCCGATGTTTTATGGTTTAGTGGTATTCCAAATGCCTATTTATCGAAAAGTTTTGTTTTTGAAAAAATGGCTTAACCTATTATAGTATTACTCAACTGACACAGAAAAATCGAAAATGTATTTGGTCAGATGAGCATGAAATTGTTTTTCTTGAGATACTGTATATAGTTTTGAACTGGTAACAAGTGCTTTGTTTTAAAAGTTTGACGTCATTATTTATACAACAAAAAAAAATTGTTTTATTATTCGGGCCACAAGAACTTAAAATATCTATTCCGATCTGAATACGAGGCAATGCAGGTTGATGAATTACGATGTGAAGCTCTTGAAGGATTTCGATGATGAAGCTCAATATCATTCTAGACGAATGAATGTCGCTACGGCTGTCCTCAGTCGTAAAGTCCGCGAGTTTATTCTAGTTTTTGTTCGTATCACCAAGTGCATGCTGATATCTGTACTTCTGACTGAGATACTCACTCAAACCAGAAATTCTATCATTGTTTCAGCATTTCAAGTTGAGCCAGCATTGATTTCTAAAATCAGAGAAGCCTAAAGAATTGATGTACAAACTCATAAATCTTTAGAATTTGTATCTTCGGGACATTTTTTTTAGCTTTCAGATAGTTTCTGACAGTTTTTACGACTGAATAGTTGATAATTTGTTCCTGAGAATTTTGATTTGACATCGGTACTTAGCAGTGAAGTACATATTTGTGAAGACAATATATACCCCTAAAGACGAAAGATGCATATGACTGTGTAACCTCAATTCTGATGGAGATATATATGAGATAAGATGTTACTAATCCATTGTCAAATGTTGAGGTTTTCAACAGGTTAAAATGAATGAATACAACTCGGAGAGTTGCTTCATGGCTTTGAAGGTCCCCAATGGGATTGAGAATATATGGCTATGTATTTTGTGAATTATATTCCTCGATCAACCATAGACCGTGATACTGTTTTGATCATTATGGATCTGCTTTTTAAGTCTGTATTTTTTATTTCCTTGCAAGCGGACTTATCCGTATTCGAATACGACCCTGTTGTTTATCGAGGATATGCTTCGTACTGTAGCGAATGATTTGAATGTTGGAGCACATGAAGCTTTGCCGATAATCAAAGTTTCTATATTGATACCTACCAAACGATCTTAGGTTCGACATCTTTGAAACCTTTTGGAAGAGACGTTGTAGATCGCCTCTAGCTTGGAAAGAAATCAGTGAAACACCAATGACTAGACTTAATAAATACGAGAAACGAATGATAAGATTCAGTTGTGCAGATAGAGGATGATGGCTGCCCAACATCGGCAAGCAAGTTATGCTTTTAAATGAAGACAACCCATAGAATTTCAGATGGGAGATCATATGTTTTTGGAAATTTCTCCTTTTGAGACACTAATCGTTTTGGCATGCGAAGAAAATTATCACCTTGTTGGGTTGACTGTACAAGATCTGAGAATGAATTGGAAATCTTGCCTATAGATTGACATTGTCACTAGCCTTATTAGTCACTCACGATGCATTTTGCTTCACGTTGCTTTGTTGCGAATATATTAATTGAAGTTGTCACGTCTTTCAGCGTGATGAGATTGGACTCGATCATTTGTGTTAAACATCTTGTTCATATTTTGGATCATAAGGATGTATACATGTACCATTGTATTCAATATATCTTGTTGTGTATTCTAATCCATATGCTGTTTTGCATTGATCTGAATCCGTGTTTGTGATTTCGAGGACGAAATCTGTAAAGTGGGGGAGAAGTGTAAGGCCCCAAGATTTGATTACTGTTAATTAAATATAATTTGGAAATTAATTAATAATTAATTTGGAAATTAATTAATTAGAAGTCAAATTGACCAGATAAAGGTTAACTGACAATTTAATCGGAACATAATATATTTTTGACTTGGTAAAATAACTCCGATAATATTTTTAAAATCTTTGATTAAAATGAAGAATTTAATTTTGTGTTTTAGTAGTGGTTATAAATCTCGGGTATCAACGGTAAATTTTATATCAGTACACCGACGACACCCCGATGTACATAATTGGACTAGAAAACATATATTAAAATGCATTTCAGCTCTTTTTCATGCACAAAACGTGAAATGCACACACTAAAATTCGCACTCTGTGTCTGTTTCTTTTTCTCTCCCGCTCACCATCGCCTTCGCATGGAAAAAGGGTTCCGCCGCCGTCGTCCGCCACCGCCTCGGCGAGTCCGAACCACTACCACCTTCCCTTCTCTCCAGCGCACCTTTCCATACCAAGAATTTGAAGTTTCGTCGTGGTTGTGCGTCGGATTTCCACAGAAAGCGATAAAGGACAGAAAGTTTGGGTTTTCTATTTTGGGACCGATTTCTTCCAAAAATTTTACAGGTAGTTGGTGTGCGTTTATCGTGTACGCCCAAATTAACCCTTCTTCAGTTAATGACAAAAATATGTAGTAGTGGAAGTAGGGATCGATCTCACAGGGAAGGTAAATTTATTTTGTGCCAAAAGCGAATAGTAAAAAGGGGGTTTTAGGATGAATGATTACTACTAAGCAAATTCTAAAATTAAACTAATTAACGAGATTACTAAGATGATTAAACTTATGAGAATGAAGCGATTCTTGGTTTCCAGGTAACCGTACTTTTGGAAAATTATCTTTTAGTCATCAAATCAAAACATTCGAATTCTTTCAATTATCTATCGATTGGAAATTCAATTCCTACTCATCTTATTCGTAGTCAAAGAGAAAACAGCATTCAATTCAACCCTTACCAAATCTCTAATCATCACTACAGCCGTTAATGATTAAATCAATGATAGTTTTCAAAACTAATGAGTTCGATAAATCTAATCAATGAAAACTACAGCCGTTAAAATTGATTACTCAACCGTTTCTCCTAAGAATTCAACAACACCTACAGCCGGTTAATTATTGATCTTAGTTGTTTCCTAACAAACTATCGATTATGCAATTGAATATTAGGTGATCGGTCTAATACAAAAACACAACAATCGTGGAATTCAAAATTTGAGAAACGAATTGAAATCGAAATATAATTCAACAATCAAACCAAATTCTCATAAAAGGTTCAATTCCAAAAGCAGGTATCCCTTCAACCAAGAATCAAAGAGTTTTAGCCTAGTATAATTAAATCTAAAATCAATAAAAATTCAATGGAAAACATTAAATAAATAAAGGAAAAGAAATTACTAATATAAATCACGATTCCGGCTTGTCGATTCCGATTCCGTTCTTCGTTGTTCTTGAAGAAAACTTGAAAGAAAATTAATCTAAAATCTCTAAAATATTCTCAATTATGAAAAACTATGAAAAACTGCTGCTAATGAGGCTTGTCTTCGAGTTTTAGGATATGGAAGTGATAAATATCGGATACAATCTTTTAAACATGGTAAAAGACTCAATTTCCAAATTTCCGGACTCTTCGGCGATCGATCGCCTTGAACGTGGCGATCGATCGCTGCATATTTTTTTCGGAAAAATCATTGAGGCGATCGATCGCTATAAAGTGGCGATCGATCGCCGAGCTCCAGTAGACTTTGGCGATCGATCGCCACTTCTTCGCGATCGATGGCTGACTCTTCAAATTTGATGAAAATGTTTCTGTCCATAGGCGATCGATTGCCACTTCCGGGTGATAGAGTTGATTATTACGCGTTTTTATGCTATGATTTGTATATGTTTTCGTGTTGATTCTTGAATTATTTTACGTTTTATGGTATATATTTCTATATTTCAGGAATCAATGTTGAAATTCATAAAAGGGGAAGAAATCAAGCTAAAATGATGAAAAAATGAATAAAGTTGAAGAAAAGAGGAAAAAACCAGAATCCAAGACACATGTTGCTCCTTTCTCCTCAAATTACTATATGTTTGAGCCATGTTTTGGAAATGTGGTCCATATAAAAATTGTAGAACTTTGAGTTATCTTCGCGTGGACAGCTGATTCATCGAATTCGGAGTTTGTATGAGAAAGTTACGGCCAAAATACGAAACTCGCCAGAAGCTGAAAAAGGCGAAGAAACTTACTGTGAAGGGAGATCGATCGAGAAAGGATTTCGATCGATCGAGAAATGCTGAAAACTGAGCGAAATTTTTACTGGAAGGCTCGATCGATCGGCCACTTTTTCGGATCGATCGGGACGAGCAGTTTTGAGAAAAAAAACTTCCTTGTAGAGTTTGTATGCAAAAGGGAAGTCCATAATTCTTTCCCCTATACATATGGACAAGATTTACAACCCAAAAGGAGATTTTGAACCCTAGAACACTCACATACAGCCTCCATCTCAGCCCCCCTTTCCTTCACCACCCAACCTCACGCCTTCTTCACCCAAAATCCATAATACACGCCTCCACCTTCTTCTCCCCTCACTTTCCTTCACTTCATGTCCAGCCTCCATCCTTCTACCATCAATCCATCGGAACAAGCCAACAAGGCGATAAAAAGAGACGATCGAGAAGGAAGCAAGAGAAGGAGCGAAGATCTACAACCGGAGTCGACGCTGGGAGTTTTTCTTTGTCTTTAAATTCTTAGTTTTGTTTTGTTTTGATTTATTATGAGGAACTAAAATTATTTATCGAGACTAGGCGAATCCTTTGTTATGAACCTTCGATTTGATGATTTAATTGAATTCTTATAGTTCTTTGCGTATGTTTTATGTTCTTCATGCTTTTAGAGGATTGATCACCTTTGAATGATGTTAGTATCGTAATTGAGATCGAGAGATGATTTTATGATACTGAATTAATAACTCATACCATGGATTTAAGACCGAGATCGAGAGATGACGTCAAATACATGCGTGATAGCCATAGATTCTAGTAATTGAGAGCTAGGAGTTTTCATGGATCTTATGCAACATTGAATTGTTAAATAAGTGAACGAGAGTTACTTACTGCAATTTGGTGTTAGGTTTAATATAGCTCGAGAGAGTGTATTAGATAAATTGGGAGAACTCGTCACCTTAGAAATATTTGAATATTCAATCGAGAATTGTAGGGAATTACATTGGTGAGCCAAAGTCTCGATAATCTTATCTTGTGGATTTTTCTCGTTTACTTTTATTGACTTGGTTGGATTAGAGTAGTTTAATTTAGTTTAGTTTAATTATCAATTTATTATCGTAGATTGAATTTAGTTAAAAGACATCTTATTTGGTACTTACTTGTTAGTCTCTGTGGGTTCGACAATCCGTATCTTCCTATCTATACTAAAACTTGACACCGTGCACTTGCGGTCTAAAATCGCTAGATTGGAAATAATTGTTTAAAATAAAAGCGATCAAGTTTTTGGCGCCGTTGCCGGGGACTAACTTTAGTAATATCATTCTAGGTTCTTTGACTGTAATTTAACCATTTTTGTTTATTTATTTCGGAAAAAAAAATTATATATATTTATTTTGTTTTTGTTTTGTTTGTCTTGTGAGGTACTTGGAGATGCTACATCAACAAGTCTTCACAAGCTTTGCCCAACAACGTTTCGAGCCGTTCTACGCTGTTTGGGAGAGATTCAATGAATTGGCCAACACATTCCGGTATCACAACTTTTCGAACTATACTCTCTTGCAATATTTCTTCAACGGGTTGGATGCACATACACGAGAATGGGTATTGAGCGGAGCACCGGTGACTGGGAGTCCCCTGGTTGATAGAGATGAGAACAGTGTATTGCACCTGTTCAATGATATGGCGGACTTCGATCATCACTGGCATTGTGATCCTTCACTACAAGGTTGGAGTCACCAATACCCACCGGAGCCTCGCTATCCCTATTGATACGCCGCAACCATTTGAACATCTCGAAGAGAGGAGATATAGTTCTGCAGATGTCACAACTCAGTTAGAAGATACCTTAAAAAGATTCATAGCATCAACTGAGAGCAGTTTAGAGTGCCAAACCAACTCTATGCATCACCTGGAGCAGCAAATGGCGGTCCTCATGGAAACAATTTCAAGTAGTTGCCAAGAGGAAGAGATGAGGGCTACAAAGCAAGAGACAACGAATCGAGTTTGGTTATATGATTACGATCACTCAACCAACCAAGTTTGGGGGAGTGATCCTGCTAGTGTGGAAGAGTCGAGGGAACTTGAGCCTCTTCAAGAGATTGAGCATACTTCAGAGATGTCATCCGAGGAGTTCCCATATGAAGATGAATCGAATGTGATGTTGGAGAAGGAAGATACTTTCGAAGATTCTGATTTGAGCCCATATATGGAGACATGTTCTATGCCA
The DNA here is from genome assembly GCA_907163345.1 of Haberlea rhodopensis. Taxonomy (NCBI): domain Eukaryota; kingdom Viridiplantae; phylum Streptophyta; class Magnoliopsida; order Lamiales; family Gesneriaceae; genus Haberlea; species Haberlea rhodopensis. The sequence goes on from CAJQUN010000453.1 coordinate 269,850, forward strand.
TATGTGGATCCATATTTTCCATCGATGCCAACTTCACCGCACTACATCCTCCATATGAAGCCAAGTCAAGAATCATTCTCCCATACCTACCACTTCAAGATGAATGTTGTTGGAGCGACGAGCTTACACTGCTACAATCTTGCCAATCTTGAGGGCATATTGAATGAAGACCCATTAGTGGTATCATACGATACTTACTATGGGCGGCAGCCGCTCTTTGATGGTTGCTTCTGATGGTCAAGCCGAAGACCAAAAATCAGCGCTTCTTGGGAGGCAACCCTAGCGTATCCTTTTGTTATTTAGTTTTGTTATTTGATTTTCAGTTTTTGTTTTAGTTTTGTTTATCTCTCGAGTCGAATATTTTACCATTTGCATTCTTCTCTTGCTAGGTACTTGGTTGGAGCGATGAACCCCTACAACAGTGGAGCTTTCAAAAGCAAATCTTCCTCAACCCTCATGCAAGTGTCTTGATCAGGGGAGTTCACTTTTTCCCTTTTGATTCTTTTAAACATTGAGGGCAATGTTTGATTTAAGTTTGGGGGAGTAGTAGCTTGCATGTTTTACTTGTTTTAACCACATGTTGTGTGCTTAAATGACACTTGAATCGTCCGATTATTATGAGCTAAATTTTTTTTTTTTTCAAACTTGAGAAAAGAATGAATTATAGTAGTGACTATTCAATGAGGATTTTGATCTCACTATGCATATGAACTTGATTTGTGATTGGACTTGTACATGAATATCCAAGTTGAGTTAGCATGTCAAGAATGAGGAATATATTGAGCACAATGAGTCATGATCTTGTGGATTGCATGTTGAATAGTGATAATTGTTGTGAACTTGATGATTTGTCTTGAGCATCTTAGAGTTATCCTAGAACTTATTTGATGATAACACTTTGAGGTGAAATTTTATAGTTACAAACTTGACTTGGAAATGATCTAGGCGATCTTTGAAACGTTTGAGCCTTTCAAGCTTACCATGATTCATATCAATCCCTAGTGTCCCATTTGAGCTTTATTGAAAAAAGAATGGTATATGTATTGCATATAATTAGACCACATTCGACATTCTTGGCAAACTCATTATACTTACCCTTATTTGAGCCTAAATGAAAAAGTTATCCTTACCCTAAGAGAGTATAATGAATATCATTCGATGCACTTGAATTGTTATATCTTGATGAGCTTATTGAAAAAAATGATGAATGAGAAAAGAAAAAGATAGATAAAGAGCCTTGAAAAGAAAAAAAATAAACATATAAGACCCAAAGTGGCCAAGGCTATAAAAGAAAAAGAAGACGAGCTCGATGTGTGAGAAAATTGAGCTATAAATGATTATACTCTCTTCTTTGCGCTTATCCTATCTTTTCTTTGAAGCCAACACCAAAGGCCTTACATTACAAGCTTAAAAAGTCCTTTTGATCCAAGTCTAGGGAGTAACTATCATTAGTGGAGAAGTTGTTTGAAAATAGGCTTATAGGGTGCTTGATGATAATCTCGATTTTGAGTTGATTAGCATGATTTGATCTTGAATATGTGCATGAAACTTGAGATTGAAATTAGCACACACACACATTCCGATTTTGAGATATGTTGCTTGAATTAGGAGAAAACATGTCTTGTCAACTTTTGTATATGTGCATGAGATTTCTGAGAATAAGCAAATCATGAAATAATTGTTTCAAATATCAAGAATGAACTCTACCTTATGATTTTAATGCTTAATCGAAGGACGATTAAGTGATAAGTTTGGGGGAGTTGATAGGGTTGATTATTACGCGTTTTTATGCTATGATTTGTATATGTTTTCGTGTTGATTCTTGAATTATTTTACGTTTTATGGTGTATATTTCTATATTTCAGGAATCAATGTTGAAATTCATAAAATGGGAAGAAATCAAGCTAAAATGATGAAAAAATGAATAAAGTTGAAGAAAAGAGGAAAAACCAGAATCCAAGACACATGTTGCTCCTTTCTCCTCAAATTACTATATGTTCGAGCCATGTTTTGGAAATGTGGTCCATATAAAAATTGTAGAACTTTGAGTTATCTTCGCGTGGACAGCTGATTCATCGAATTCGGAGTTTGTATGAGAAAGTTACGGCCAAAATACGAAACTCGCCAGAAGCTGAAAAAGGCGAAGAAACTTACTGTGAAGGGCGATCGATCGAGAAAGGATTTCGATCGATCGAGAAATGCTGAAAACTGAGCGAAATTCTTACTGGAAGGCTTGATCGATCGGCCACTTTTTCGGATCGATCGGGACGAGCAGTTTTGAGAAAAAAAACTTCCTTGTAGAGTTTGTATGCAAAAGGGAAGTCCATAATTCTTTCCCCTATACATATGGACAAGATTTACAACCCAAAAGGAGATTTTGAACCCTAGAACACTCACATACAGCCTCCATCTCAGCCCCCCTTTCCTTCACCACCCAACCTCACGCCTTCTTCACCCAAAATCCATATACACGCCTCCACCTTCTTCTCCCCTCACTTTCCTTCACTTCATGTCCAGCCTCCATCCTTCTACCATCAATCCATCCTTCAACCCTTCACCCTAGGAATTGGAACAAGCCAACAAGGCGATAAAAAGAGACGATCGAGAAGGAAGCAAGAGAAGGAGCGAAGATCTACAACCGGAGTCGACGCTGGGAGTTTTTCTTTGTCTTTAAATTCTTAGTTTTGTTTTGTTTTGATTTATTAGGAGGAACTAAAATTATTTATCGAGACTAGGCGAATCCTTTGTTATGAACCTTCGATTTGATGATTTAATTGAATTCTTATAGTTCTTTGTGTATGTTTTATGTTCTTCATGCTTTTAGAGGATTGATCACCTTTGAATGATGTTAGTATCGTAATTGAGATCGAGAGATGATTTTATGATACTGAATTAATAACTCATACCATGGATTTAAGACCGAGATCGAGAGATGACGTCAAATACATGCGTGATAGCCATAGATTCTAGTAATTGAAAGCTAGGAGTTTTCATGGATCTTATGCAACATTGAATTGTTAAATAAGTGAACGAGAGTTACTTACTGCAATTTGGTGTTAGGTTTAATATAGCTCGAGAGAGTGTATTAGATAAATTGGGAGAACTCGTCACCTTAGAAATATTTGAATATTCAATCAAGAATTGTAGGGAATTACATTGGTGAGCCAAAGTCTCGATAATCTTATCTTGTGGATTTTTCTCGTTTACTTTTATTGACTTGGTTGGATTAGAGTAGTTTAATTTAGTTTAGTTTAATTATCAATTTATTATCGTAGGTTGAATATAGTTAAAAGACATCTTATTTGGTACTTACTTGTTAGTCTCTGTGGGTTCGACAATCCGTATCTTCCTATCTATACTAAAACTTGACACCGTGCACTTGCGGTCTAAAATCGCTAGATTGGAAATAATTGTTTAAAATAAAAGCGATCACCGGGCGATCGATTGCCACTTCCAAAATTACGTTTTTGCCCTTTTCTTGATCAACTTTGAGTCCTTGTCATGTCCATGTCTCTTCTTGGTCTTTACACATCATTTTTAGCTCGTTTTCTTCGATTGTACCTATTATTACACAAATATACGATTAGGTAGCATACATATCAATTTATCTATCAAAACCTACCAAATCGTAGACAATTAAGCACTCAAGATGTGTCTATTTCTAGTCACATCAAACTCCCCCATACTTACTCTTTACTTGACCTCGAGTAAACAAACAAAACTACAATATTTTTGGTTGGCTCATAGGTCCATAACAAAGCAACTTGTCCTCACTTTAATGCCTCAACAATTTTAACATGCATAATAATGAATGGCGGTGAAAAGTTAACAGTGGAACAAGTTCAATACCTAAACATTTCGTACCCAACGAAGTAGTGAACGTGTGTGTGTGGTCATAAACAAGTGTTGTGTACAAATTATAGATCCGAAATATGCAAAGCCATAATAGTTCAAGTCATACACTAACACAAGTATAAGCTCACTTGCACACTCTTCTCCACTATCTTAGCTACTTTGCAAACACAAATCAAGTAGGTCTTTATTAGCTTGTAACTTGGCCTAGGTATTGGCTTATGAAAGAAAGGGTAAGGATATTCAAATAAGAGAGTATGATGAAATGCACACTAAAAGCTTCTCTTCTTGTATGAATTTTTCAACTATGTTCTTTTTCACAAGGTTTATTTCAACACTTTTCTTCTTTTGTGCCTTGGCTCCCCTTGGAGTCATATTTTTATCTATATTTTTTTTTTCAAGGCATCTCTTTTTCTTTCATGCATTCCATTCTTTTGCCACTTAAGCTCACAAAAATACTTCAATGATTCCCAAATGCATTTGAATGAAATATGTCATACTCCCTTAAAAGGTATGGATTAAAATCACATTTAGGCTTAAAGGGTAGGATGATAAGCTAGTCAAGAAATGTTGAATGGGGGTCTTTAGTATGCTTAGCATACTACCATTCTTTTACATTTAAGGCTCAAAAAGGGTACTAGAGATTGATTTTGTTTACATGGTAGGTTTGAAAGGCACAAGCGCATCAAAGATTGCCTATATCACTTTCATGTTTGCAAGTAGTCTAGACATACGCCTCAAAGAGCATGTAGTTAAGTTCTAGCATGTATTAGAGACTTCTTAAGACTATCACAAAGTTCACACAATCTTCACTAAGTTATGCACACTTCACAAGTCATGACAATAATGTGCTCAAATTATTCAACTTACTATGTTAAAGTACACTTTGCTTTAGAGTTCAAAGTGTTCCAAAGTTAACAATTCACCTATGTTCAAAAACATGCATGCCATTAATTAGGTTTTATCATGGGCTAGTGATTCTAAGCATGTGTTCATTACTAACTATGAGCTCAAAATTTTCAAATTTTTCGATTTTTTTGTATTTTTGAAATAGGAAAAACAATAACACGCTACTAATCCCTCCCGCATACTTAAATCTTACATTGTCCCCAATGTAAGGCAAAAAGACAAGAGAAAAGAAAAGTTCAACTAAAGAGCAATAAAAATAAAAGGGTAAAAGGGAAACTAACTCCCCTTGGGTTGCCTCCCAAGCAGCGCCTCTGTTTAACGTCGGTGGCCCGACGCTATCCTCTATCAAGGTGGTTGATGCAGTGTTGCTCTATCCTTCCTTAACCACCTCAATATCTTCTTCACTTCTCAGTATTTTGGCTTGTTGCCCTTTAAGTGGTCGTCCTCAGTCCTTACTCCTTCGGCACGTGATTGACATGGTCGATCCGGAGGGTGCTTCTTTCCAACGGTACGATCCTGCAAGTGAGACATAAGAGGGTCAGCAGTATCATGAGTAGATAAAGCAGCAATAGTATGAACAGAATGCACAGGAGGAGGATCCATACCTCTCTTCTCGTCAAGGCCATCAGTAGCCTTTCCCATTTCCCACAACTCATCATTATCAAAATCAGAATCATAGTCATCATGTACATCAATAGCGTAACTAGAATGCTCAAGAGGTTTAATGGGTTCATACATGTTGAATTTTTCAATTTCACCATTAGACTCCATGGTTATCAAACCGCTATTCATATTGATTACTGAGTTTGATGATTTCAAGAATGGTCTTCCTAAAATGATTAGACTAGAAGGATCACCATTTCTCATGTCTAAGACATAGAAATCGGCTGTGAAGACCAAGTTCTTTACATGCACACCTACGTCCTCTATTATCCCCTTAGGTATGACCGTGGATTTATCAGCTAAGTGAATAACTGCTCTATTTCTTTTTAAAGGTCCCATTTTCAGTTGAGAGTACATTGAGTAAGGTATGACATTTATGGATGATCCTAAATTTAGCATAGCCTTCTCAATCCTAATACCTCTAATCTCACATGGGATAAAGAACATACCTGGGTCCTTGCATTTAATGGGGATGCTTCTTTGGTTGTCCGCCGAAACATTGTCATTGAGCTCGACCTTGGGCTGCCCTTTGTATTCCTTGCTTCGATCCTCTTTCACGGTTTCATGCAATGGGACTTGCTCTTTGCAGCGTGGACTCATCTTGTAGAGCCCTTTGAGTCCGGCACTTTTCCTATTGTCCTTCAATGCTTGGGGAAAAAGGGGTGGTACTTTATATTCAAAAAGTTTAGGGAACTCACCTCGTGGTTCCTCCCCTTACATTGGCTCGTCAATGTCTGTCTCTGTCTCCGTCATCTCTTCTTTCTGGGGTGGCATCAGTACCACCTTCTCTTCAGTTGCATCTTCATTCACATTCACTGTGATAGCACTCACATTTTCCCGGGGGTTCATCTCTGGTTGTGATGGCAGTCCATTTGAAATCCTTGCTTCGATCTTGCTGATTGAAGTTGCCAATTGTCCCATCTGCGTCGTCAAGCTCTGGATGCTTGCCCTCGTCTCCTGTTGAAATTGTAGGCTATTTTCAGCAATAATTTTAATGCTTTGTTCTAACCTGTCAGAAGGAGGGTGCACTGGTGGTGGTGGAGGCCTCTGATTTGGCGGTCTGTAAGGTGGAGGTTGGTTCATCTGTTGGTTACCATAGCTTTGGTTCGGATGATCTCTCCACCCTTGATTGTAGTTGTTTTGTGGATGGTCATAACTTCTTTGTGGGGGGCCTGGGAATCCTCCCGCAGCATTCACGTTCTCCGTGGTTGTCTCTTGTAGTGAGGGGCATGCGTCTGTGGAATGGTTCGCAGCCAAACAGATTCCACACGGCTTTGTCTTTCCTACATTTCCACCTGCCATACCACGCACAAGAAAAGTGAGGTCTATCAGTTGTTGTTCTAAGTTTGACACGTTTACCTCTTTTCTTTGCGGTTGTCCATGGCGCACAGATCCGAATTGTTGGGAGTTGGCCGCCATGTTAGCTATCAACCTTCTAGCTTCCTCCGTTGTTTTATCTATAAATGCTCCTCCGCTTGCCGCATCCACTGTAAGGCCCCGATGCTAATTAATCCGGATTAACGATGATTAAGTGAACCCGGATAATTAAAAGTATAGACTTTGAATTAAGTATTCCGGACCACGATGAGTCAACCAACTAGTTGAACATGTTTTAGTGCATGCGCATGTGCATGATCACATGGCACTTGGAGAACAAATGCCACTAATTAATTTAACTAATGTTTAATACATGATTTTGGACCATTAATCTTGCAAGATAGTGATGTATTGACACATGGATTCCACAATACATCAAATAAATTAAAAATCATGCAATGAAGCCTAGAAGCTCACGCCAATATGCATACAATTTCAGATTTTTGGCTTCATTTTCACCATCAAATCACCTCTTTGGACACTTGTGGAGCATTGACTCAAAATCATTAAAAAATTTATTAAACAAAGCTTTTTCTACATAGAGGGCCACGCCCATTGCCTTTGCTTTCAGCATATATAGACCATTTTTTTTCTCTCCAAAGTTATCTGATTTCATTCCCTAAATTTCGAAAACCCACCTCCAAAATTAGAGAGAAAAGTTGAGGGAAACATCCATGCAAATGGAGTCTTAGCAAGCTTGGAAGGAGAAAACCCATTTTCCTTCAAGAATTTGAAGGCTAGGAGCTTGGAGAGTGGATTCTTTGTGAAACTTTTGGGTCTACAAGGGTTAATAGATTCCGGGGTTGATCTGAGAAGTCCCGGTAGATTAGCTTGGGTCGAGGTACGTTGAAATGAGTTTATCATGACGTCTGACAAAGACGTGTAATGATGCTAATGTATGGCCTTATATGTCATTATTTGATTTATATGACTTATTTGTCACTATATGATTCTTATGTGACTATATGACATGATGAATGTCTTGGATTACATGATATGTGAAATTACACGATTTGTATATACTTTCACATGAGATTGCATGATATATTGAGTTGCATATGTCATTTGATGCATAAATGATTCATGGGCATATCATATTGATCTATCATTCCTTTGATATCCATGATTTGACTGAGTTGACTTACTCTGAGTGTCGGGTACGACGAGCATGGCGATGACAGGCAGTATAGGTAGTAACTGTAGTCACGTGCAGGTGCGACCGGACCTAGACACGAGGGCTGGATGCAGTAACGTACATAGGATGAGTTTTCCTAGCGCAATGTACGTATATTGTCACCCTCTGCTCGAGCTTTGATGATTTGATGATACCTTCCTTTGGACTCCGATTTTTGGTATCTTGATATTCGATTCCTTGTACCCATCCATACATCGCATTCATACATGGTATGCATTGCATGATACTTTGTCACTTGACATGATTTATTTATTTCTCGTACTGGGGTACTGACCCCCTTTGTGGGGGCTGTCATGTCTTTTGTTGTTCGGACATGACAGGCTTTACAGGAGGACATAGTGACGATGCTTGCAGCGACGCATCGAGAGATACCAGAGCTCCTTGAGAGCGAGCTCAGGTTTATATTTTATGTTTTGCGTCCCAGTAGTTGTTAGAATATTTTTAATTATGTTTTGAATTACCGGGGTATGCCCCGAGTATCTGTATTTTAAGTGTTCTACTACTGGTTGATTTATACTTGATATGGATGTTATGCTCAACATGTTAAATTGGAAACTGGAATTACGTATTTTCAGTATCACTATATATGTATCACCTAAAAGCGAAAAAAATTTAGGGCCATTTGATAAGACCTTTGAAATAAATCTTCCGTTGTTTACGTAAATTAATCATTATGTGTTAATTAAACACCGCATTAGGATCGGGCCCTCACATTATGGTATCAGAGCATGTATCTGGGATATGCTCGAACTAGAGTTAGGACACTGAGAATAGACACAAATGAATTGTTTGTGCATGTGCCTGACTATGTGATTTTATATGCTATTGCCTGCTATGTTTACATGTTTGATAATGAGATTTTGTACATGTAACGGATTACTAAGCAGGGACAGTTAGATGTCATATATCTGAGTATTTTAATATGCTGAGTTGCATATAATCTAGAGAATTTGAATGCTGAGTTGCATATATTCTAGAGAAATTGAGAATTTTATCTGTTAGCACTGATAGTTGCTGATATGATGTTGATATAGAATAAGTAATGAGAACATCTCTGACTTGAGATTTATATATGATGCTTTGATTTTATGATGGAGAGTTAGTGTTTGGACAGGTAGCAGTGATGTAGACTTTAATTAGCTATCCATAGTACCTGTAGGCACTGTAAACTGTGAATTGAATTAACTTAGTGTTATTGAAAATTTTTATCACTTTGGGACTTATTCTTATGATTAGTGGGATGACACTAGAACTAATTAAAACGCTTTGTGTTGATCGGCTTAAGTCTGAAAGACCAAGGTTATACGTATAAGTTTACGTCAAAACCTGTGTACGCCAAGATGATAATTTAGAACTTGAGAATATTGAAAATAGTGATATTTCAATTGAAGAATAGAGTGTAAATGTTGTGAGAAACAACGAGAATTGGTTTGAATGATGACTTGGATTTAGGGACTGTTGTAATTCAGTTCCAGTTTTTGTGTCCGAAATATGAAGAAAAACTACAACATGAAGTCTTCTAGATGAGAGTATCTAGAGAAATTGTAGCGATGAAAGACGAGTTTTCCCTCTTGTTGACACGAGAAAGAATGTTTACAAGAAGGCCATGCTGATTACATGAAAAATGATAATCGATCATCGTGGATTTGAGAAATGGAAGAATGTGCTTAATCTCGATAGATATTCACTAGTGAAGAGATTAGATATCGACTGAATAATAAGACACCGATGTGGTGCGAAGTAGTTAAAACTGGATTAAAGATTAATGAAGTGACTATCATTGGGATAATCCCAGTAGTCCTATAAAATTTTCAGAAGTATCACTTCAATTTATCCAGCTCTAGTAGTTCCAATTTATCCAATTTATCTACTGATCCACTTGAAAGAATAATAGGAACTGATTTGATGGTGGTCAGTCAGAGCATGTGCGTTACGTGCTCAGGAACAGATTCAACCATAACAACAAATACCCTGAGCTAGAGGTAGATATCAGAGTGGTTATTCTTTTCGACCACTCAGTTGCAGCAGCAGTTAATTACCTGCAGACTAGAGGTAATACCTGATAGTTATTTTTGGTTTCCCAACAGACCAGAGAGTATACCTTGATAGAGGATACGGTTAGAGATGCTTCAATACTAGGGATCACATATACATGTCATGTATTTGATCACACTGCACAAGTGTTATTGAGACAAAAAGCTTTGTTTTTATACATTGCATCAAATGTGCGTCAGTTATTATGATTTGGAAAATACATCAGCAGTGCTAATTATACTATCCACACTTGTAATAGTGAACTGTAGCTTACAGTTTAATGATAGTGATGTGGATTCGAATTCAATGGTGTTGGCCATAGATGGTTTTGATTGTATCAAGGGCATAGATACTGTGATAAGTTTCGAAGTATTAGAGATGATTTTATGGTGTAATGAATTTTCGACTGTTTTGTGACCCCAAAATGAAATATTTATAGCCACGAATAGCGAGCTAAGATACTGATAGTATCAGCTATGAAAATATTGTTGTTGCGATATTTGGAAAATGAAGGATATTTGATCATAAGCAGTTAATGCTGATCAGGAAGAATCAATGTTGACTGATATCTTAGTGGTAAGAAAACTTACCAAGATTTTTCTGAAGAAATAAAAGAATTTCCACTAGAGAAGGAAATCGATTTTAACTTCGTTCATGCCAAGGAATAGATTTGATATCGAAAGTACTGTATGAAATGTCATCAGCAAAGTTGACAGATACAGAAGAATAGTTGCAGAATCTCCTTGATGCGAGTATAAATGTCTAAGTATGTCACTTGAGGAAACATCAATATTGTTCGTGAAGAAGAAAGATGATATTATGAAGACGTGTATCGACTAAAGGTAGTTGAATCGGGCTATTGTCGAGAATAAATACCCACTGCCTAAGATCGAGAAGTAAATGATCAATTGTAAGAAACTTGAAGTATAAGAAGAACGATTTTTACTCTGATTACCATCAGTTTGAGTCAAAAGAGAAAATGTTCTCTAGGCAATTGGTCAACCGGCTATAGACATTTTGAATTTTTGGAAATGTCGTGTGGTCTGACAACTATACCGATAGAGTTATGAATTTGATGGAAAAAAAAAATATTCCGTAACTTTTGGGCGGAAGTGTAATCATATTCATCAGTGGTATACTAGTGTATACGAGATCCGGAAGGAACCACACAGAACACCTGTGATTGATTTTTCAGACGCTTCGTGAAGCACAAAGTGTGTACCAAGTTATCGAAATGTAAATCTTGGTTGAATCAAGTGTTGTTTTGGGATAGGTGATACCATCTCACCAGATACTTAAAGATAGTAATAATTTGGCCTAGACCAATCATTGTACTCAAGATGAAAAGTTTTATGAATTTTGGCAGATACTACAGGCTTTTACGGAAGGATATTCTAGGATAGCCTGACTTATGAACCAATTGACCAAGAAGAAATTTGATATTCGTTTGGTCAGATGAATGAGAAAGCTGTTTTCATAACTGAAACTGAAATGGAAGTGAACACAGCCCCAATGTTGATGTGGTTAACTGGTTCAGGGAGATATGTAGTTGTGCAAATACGTATGTCAAAGATTTGAAGATATGTTCTAATGTATCATGAAAAGATGATTGCATATTCTTGAGATATAAGCGATGACTGGATTTATTAAAGAATTTGACTTTGATAGTCAATATAAATCAAGGGAAATGAAACTAGTAACAGATGCACTGAACCTAAAAGTGCAAGGTGCAATGGTAGCATCGATGTTTGCTTTGCAGTTTGATAACATCTGATTTTGACGATCGGAAAGACTCGAAGGACAGACCCATACAGATATTGAGTTAAGAAATTGGTTCTGTCTTATCAACCAAGTAAATTTAGTATGCCATTTAGTGGTGGTTGCGAATGAAAAATCAGTATATAGCATCGAATTTTACTGATTTGAAAGACGTATTACAGTAGAAACCACACTATAGAGAACATAGTGTTATTCTGGGAATGATGAGATGTATCGAGATCCTATTTATGATGAGATGGTATAAAGAAAGGAATTTTTGAATTTTGTGGCAAATTGTTTGACATGCCAGCAGGTCAAGATAAAAATACGAGACCTAATGGGATACTACAGGATTTGTAAGTACCACAATGAATTTGGGAAAATTTCTAGTTTTGAGTTTTATAACTCAAATTTTTTTTTAGACCAAACAAAGATGTAAAACAAGTTGAATCGAAATTGATTGACTATTCAAACAAGATATTGATTTCATGTGATAGTCTACATGTCTATGAGAAGACGACATGTTTAAGATATGGATAATGTGGTTTAGTTACAGTGAGTTTCTGTAATAGATGTATCTGATTGAGATCCGACGATAAGATCAGAATTCGAAACTATTTCCAGAATGTAATGGATACTAAGTTAGCAATGAGTATTGCTTATCATACTCAAACTGATGGACAAACTGAGAGAATTATCCAGACTCTGGAAGTTATGTCTCGATTAATAGTGATGAATTTAGTGAGAATTGACAAAAATTATTGTGCACAATGGAAATATTCCTATAATTTAAGCTTCGGACAACTTTTGGGATGGCATCGGTTCAGGTTTTGTAGAGCCAGAATTACCGATCGCTGATAAGATGATAGGAAATTGATAAGGAATTTTTGGCATAACTTGAGATTGTTGAGGAAATGCTAGGAACGATAAATGTTGTACGAAAATGATTGAAATTGGCTTCAGGTGAGCAGATTTGCTACGCCAAAGAGAAATATATCGTTAGACTTCGAGTTGAGAATCAGGTAAATATGAAGATATTACCTTTGCGATGATCAATATGATTCGTTAAATGAGGTATGATGTTGCCTCGATATTTTGAACCTTGTGGAATAATAGAGAAGTTTGATTCAGTGGTATATCATTGACACTACCACATCAGTTGTTATTGATACATGATGATTCTTATATATCTATGAATGAGATTGAGACATCTCATATGATTTAATTTATTGAGTGATGCTCAATTTTGCGATTTCGAGGACGAAATCTTTTTAAGAGAGGAAGAAGTGTAAGGCCCCGATGCTAATTAATCCGGATTAACGATGATTAAGTGAACCCGGATAATTAAAAGTATAGACTTTGAATTAAGTATTCCGGACCACGATGAGTCAACCAACTAGTTGAACATGTTTTAGTGCATGCGCATGTGCATGATCACATGGCACTTGGAGAACAAATGCCACTAATTAATTTAACTAATGTTTAATACATGATTTTGGACCATTAATCTTGCAAGATAGTAATGTATTGACACATGGATTCCACAATACATCAAATAAATTAAAAATCATGCAATGAAGCCTAGAAGCTCACGCCAATATGCATACAATTTCAGATTTTTGGCTTCATTTTCACCATCAAATCACCTCTTTGGACACTTGTGGAGCATTGACTCAAAATCATTAAAAAATTTATTAAACAAAGCTTTTTCTACATAGAGGGCCACGCCCATTGCCTTTGCTTTCAGCATATATAGACCATTTTTTTTCTCTCCAAACTTATCTGATTTCATTCCCTAAATTTCGAAAACCCACCTCCAAAATTAGAGAGAAAAGTTGAGGGAAACATCCATGCAAATGGAGTCTTAGCAAGCTTGGAAGGAGAAAACCCATTTTCCTTCAAGAATTTGAAGGCTAGGAGCTTGGATAGTGGATTCTTTGTGAAACTTTTGGGTCTACAAGGGTTAATAGATTCCGGGGTTGATCTGAGAAGTCCCGGTAGATTAGCTTGGGTCGAGGTACGTTGAAATGAGTTTATCATGACGTCTGACAAAGACGTGTAATGATGCTAATGTATGGCCTTATATGTCATTATTTGATTTATATGACTTATTTGTCACTATATGATTCTTATGTGACTATATGACATGATGAATGTCTTGGATTACATGATATGTGAAATTACACGATTTGTATATACTTTCACATGAGATTGCATGATATATTGAGTTGCATATGTCATTTGATGCATAAATGATTCATGGGCATATCATATTGATCTATCATTCCTTTGATATCCATGATTTGACTGAGTTGACTTACTCTGAGTGTCGGGTACGACGAGCATGGCGATGACAGGCAGTATAGGTAGTAACTGTAGTCACGTGCAGGTGCGACCGGACCTAGACACGAGGGCTGGATGCAGTAACGTACATAGGATGAGTTTTCCTAGCGCAATGTACGTATATTGTCACCCTCTGCTCGAGCTTTGATGATTTGATGATACCTTCCTTTGGACTCCGATTTTTGGTATCTTGATATTCGATTCCTTGTACCCATTCATACATCGCATTCATACATGGTATGCATTGCATGATACTTTGTCACTTGACATGATTTATTTATTTCTCGTACTGGGGTACTGACCCCCTTTGTGGGGGCTGTCATGTCTTTTGTTGTTCGGACATGACAGGCTTTACAGGAGGACATAGTGACGATGCTTGCAGCGACGCATCGAGAGATACCAGAGCTCCTTGAGAGCGAGCTCAGGTTTATATTTTATGTTTTGCGTCCCAGTAGTTGTTAGAATATTTTTAATTATGTTTTGAATTACCGGGGTATGCCCCGAGTATCTGTATTTTAAGTATTCTACTACTGGTTGATTTATACTTGATATGGATGTTATGCTCAACATGTTAAATTGGAAACTGGAATTACGTATTTTCAGTATCACTATATATGTATCACCTAAAAGCGAAAAAAATTTAGGGCCATTTGATAAGACCTTTGAAATAAATCTTCCGTTGTTTACGTAAATTAATCATTATGTGTTAATTAAACACCGCATTAGGATCGGGCCCTCACATCCACTAAGTTCCTGTCAGAAGAAAGTAAACCTTCATAAAAGTATTGGATGAGAAGGTGTTCACTTATCTGGTGTTGTGGACAACTTGCGCACAACTTCTTGAATCTCTCCCAGTACTCGTGTAGTGATCCCTCGTAGAGCTGCTTCACACCATATATCTCTTTCCTCAAGTCCGTTGTCCTTGAAGCTGGGAAGTACTTTTCTAGGAATACTCTTTGTAAGTCAGTCCATGTGGTGATCGATCCGGATGGTAAGTAGAAGAGCTAGTCTTTTGCAGCGTCCTTTAGAGAAAACGGGAACGCTCTTAGCTTTATTTGATCCTCAGTGATTCCGGTTGGCTTCATGGTAGTGCACACCACGTGGAACTCCATCAGATGCTTATGTGGTTTTCTCCTGCAAGAACATGAAAAGCTGGCAATAAGTGAATTAAACCAGATTTGAGTTCGAAATTTACGTTATTGGCCAGAGCATGGAAACTGATGCAGAGCGGTTGTTGATCCAAGTTAGGATTCGCCAACTGCCTCAAGCTTTGATTTGCAGCCATGTTATTCCTTTCCTCCTCTTCTTGTTCTATAATCCATCGTGCTTCTCGTCTCCTCTGATGTAGCGTCCTCTCAATCTCAGGATCGTAGTGAAAGTTATCTTCGTGATTGAACGATTCACCTGTACTCATTAACAAACCAAAGTAGTAATGCGGGATAACAATAAAAAAAAAATCGACACAAATAAACGTTGCCTTCCCCGGCAACGGCGCCAAAATTTGGTGTGCGTTTATCGTGTACGCCCAAATTAATCCTTCTTCAGTTAATGACAAAAATATGTAATAGTGGAAGTAGGGATCGATCTCACAGGGAAGGTAAATTTATTTTGTGCCAAAAGCGAATAGTAAAAAGGGGGTTTTAGGATGAATGATTACTACTAAGCAAATTCTAAAATTAAACTAATTAACGAGATTACTAAGATTATTAAACTTATGAGAGTGAAGCGATTCTTGGTTTCCAGGTAACCGTACTTTTGGAAAATTATCTTTTAGTCATCAAATCAAAACATTCGAATTCTTTCAATTATCTATCGATTGGAAATTCAATTCCTACTCATCTTATTCGTAGTCAAAGAGAAAACAGCATTCAATTCAACCCTTACCAAATCTCTAATCATCACTACAGCCGTTAATGATTAAATCAATGATAGTTTTCAAAACTAATGAGTTCGATAAATCTAATCAATGAAAACTACAGCCGTTAAAATTGATTACTCAACCGTTTCTCCTAAGAATTCAACAACACCTACAGCCGGTTAATTATTGATCTTAGTTGTTTCCTAACAAACTATCGATTATGCAATTGAATATTAGGTGATCGGTCTAATACACAAACACAACAATCGTGGAATTCGAAATTTGAGAAACGAATTTAAATCGAAATATAATTCAACAATCAAACCAAATTCTCATAAAAGGTTCAATTCCAAAAGCAGGTATCCCTTCAACCAAGAATCGAAGAGTTTTAGCCTAGCATAATTAAATCTAAAATCAATAAAAATTCAATGGAAAACATTAAATAAATAAAGGAAAAGAAATTGCTAATATAAATCACGATTCCGGCTTGTCGATTCCGGTTCCGTTCTTCGTTGTTCTTGAAGAAAACTTGAAAGCAAATTAATCTAAAATCTCTAAAATATTCTCAAGTATGAAAAACTATGAAAAACTGCTGCTAATGAGGCTTGTCTTCGAGTTTTAGGGTATGGAAGTGATAAATATCGGATACAATCTTTTAAACATGGTAAAAGACTCAATTTCCAAATTTCCGGACTCTTCAGCGATCGATCGCCTTGAATGTGGCGATCGATCGCTGCATTATTTTTTTTCGGAAAAATCATTGAGGCGATCGATCGCTATAAAGTGGCGATCGATCGCCGAGCTCCAGTAGACTTTGGCGATCGATCGCCACTTCTTCGCGATCGATCGCTGACTCTTCAAATTTGATGAAAATGTTTCTGTCCATAGGCGATCGATTGCCACTTCCGGGCGATCGATTGCCACTTCCAAAATTACGTTTTTGCCCTTTTCTTGATCAACTTTGAGTCCTTGTCATGTCCATGTCTCTTCTTGGTCTTTACACATCATTTTTAGCTCGTTTTCTTCGATTGTACCTATAATTACACAAATATACGATTAGGTAGCATACATATCAATTTATCTATCAAAACCTACCAAATCGTAGACATTAAGCACTCAAGATGTGTCTATTTCTAGTCGCATCAGTAGTCTTCCCTTATCCCTTAATCGTTCTTTCCATGCAATTATGTTGAGTTTGATTAATTTTTGTCGATGCATGTTTCTGAAATGCCGATCGATTTTAGGGATTTGAGGGTGAATTTTCAAAATGTTAAGTTAGTCAATTATTAACTAAATTGAAATCATGTTTTTAGCTTGATTTAATCAAGTATGAGTGGATTGCATGAAATGTTCATTGTCATTTTTTTTAGGTTGAGCTTGATGGGAATTTGTTACTGCATGTTAGTGATTATCGATCAAATTTCATGGTTGAGATGGTGAAGTGCACTTAATCGACTTTTATATCCATTAAACCATTTTTAGCTTGATTCATGAGAATTGAGAGAAATGCATTAATGTCAATGCCGTTGTTTGTTTGGATTCGGTTTCTGGCTGTTTTGAGTCCATGAACTTGTTGTGGCTTGGGAACTGTCGATGGGTTTTATGAGTTTTGAGGGTGAAGATTCTAAGTTATAAATTAGTCAAGTATTAGATAGTTTTAATCCTGCTCTAGCTTGATGAATCAGGTAAAAGAGAATTTTAGGATCATCGAACTGCATGTTCTGTTTGGCCGATAAATTTCCAGTGTTTAAGGTGTAAATTCGTAATTCTGTTCTTGATATGTTAACCCACTTTGAATCATGCTTTAAGTGGACAAATCATGTTTGAAGGAATAGCATGTGAATTGTAAATCAATGAATGAAAGAAAATGAGTTGTAGGATTTTAATGATGATTAGACATCTTAATAACTCTAGAACTGAAGAAATGGTAAGAATAAGTATACGAGAATCAGAATACTTCTATCCTACATAGTTTCGATCTGATTAGTCGCCTCAAGTTAAAGAATAACTTATAGGTATGTTGAGGCAACTTTAGTGATGAAGAAGTAATGAAATTGTGTTGAATGAATTTGATAGATTAATACGCGGCATGGGAGTTCCACGAACTAAGAAGACCACATTTCAACTTCTAGAACAAGGAATAGTATGTATGTTGCGATCAGTAAGATACGACAGGTATCTGTATTATTTGATATATGAATTGCTGAACTTACGTGAATTACGTGAAACTACCTGGTTATGTGAAACTACTTGGCTATGTGTTTTAATTGAATTATAAGCATTCACGGCATTCATGATTGGCATATCGATGTATGAAAATAAATGTTTTGTTAACACACATCATTTTGATAACTATACATCGATATATGACATACATGTTTGGTATATCATGTTGATCTATCCATTTCCTTGATATCCTTGATGATGATTGAGTTGATTTACTATGAGTGTCGAGGACGACGAGCACGGCGATGACAAGCAGTATAGGTAGCGACTGTAGTCACGCGCGTGTTACCGGACCTAGACACGAGGGATGGATGAGCACAGCACATAGGATGATTCTCCTAGTGCAATGTGCGTGTGTTGTCACCCTCTGCTTGAGCTTGATATTGATTGTTGATACCTTACTTTGGACTCCGATTTGGCATCTTGAGATTCGATCCATTGTACCTTACCTGCATTGCATTACATTGCACTGTATTACATCGTATATCACATTTTATAGATGCATGTTGTATTTACTTGATTGTTTCATATTGGGCTTTGGCTCACCCCATAGAGGGTTGTTGTTTGTCTTTGTGTGTGGACAATGGCAGGTATTACAGATAACCAGGATCCCAAAGAGGGAATACTCGTTGATGCCTTACTTGAGGTTGTTTCTTTTGTCTCTTTGCTAGTCGTAGGATAGCTAAATTATACCAAGGTGTGTCCTGGATCGTATAATTATGTAATTTGAGTTTATTTTCAGTTCGGTCTTGAGAAATTGTGAATATTTGTTGTTTCTTTACTGCTGATGGTATTATGTAAATATTTTGAGTATAAAATGTATGCTGGAGACTTATTGTGCATGATATGGTATTACGTAAATATTTTTAGTACGGATTATGTGATGGATGCCTATGATGCATGCTATGGTATTATGTACTGCACTGTGATATTATTTTATGCTTTTCATTTTTCATGTATGTCCCTCGTGCGCGGAGGTCATGCCGAAATTTTGAAAGCCACTTGTTGGTAGGACTTTTAAAAAAAAAAAAAATCTTCCGCTGTTTACACATAAATAATCATTGTTTGCTAATTAACCATTTGTTTAGGAACGGGTCCTCACATTATGGTATCAGAGCATAAACTGGGAATGCTCTACTTTTGAGTCTTGTGTACACTTTGATAGGCACGAATGAACATGTGCGTATTTGTTTGAAACTTATTTGACCTACTTGCTCTTACATGATTTGGAGTGAAATAGTTGATGTCAATATGTGATTTATATTTGAGTATGTTGAGACGTGTCATATTGATATTGACCACAGTATCGATACATTACTGTTTATGTTTGATAAAACTTAGTAGGGAAAGAGTTTACACTCGAGCACCTACGAAATATGTCATTATTGAACGACTGCTACATTAGATTGAATACATATATGAAGAGTATGCATATCACATGAAATATTTCAACTTGTTGACACAATTTTAATGAGTTTGAGCTCATTGAGCAATGAGGTTGCTCTGGAACCTATTGCAAATAACATTATCGATTGAATTATGAGATAATTGAAATGAGAGTCCTTGAGTGGGATTGAGATATCTCCAGGACATAGAGCCATTTTGATTTCAACATTGCAATGCTGGAAAAAGAATGAGATATGGCTATGACAAATGAGATAAGGATATGACAACTTTACAAAAAGTGAAAAAGAATGAAGTAACGAATATGTTGTATGAAAACATAGTTAAATGCTGGCTTTGATGAACTGAAATATAGATTTGATGGTATAATCAAGATTGAGTTGTATAAAACATCATGAGATGTTGAGAAAATACAAAAATATGAGATATAGATCGAGAATTTTTGGGAAGTTTTATCCTTAGGATGAATTCCCATGTAGCTCAAAAAATTTGAAATGAAATTTAATTGTGAGATGGCTAATTTGAAATATGATCGAACCTACATAATATTATTTTCAATGAGTAGTTCGATGTTAATTGATTATTATGAATATGTGGAATTTTAGGACATGATGTCTAAGTCGAAAATTCCTTCTGTGTTGCGATACTTCATAAGTTGACTGGGATGAAGTAATGAATTAAGAGTAATAAATTAACTTGTAAGTTATTCGAACTTTTAATCCTGAGAAAAGGATGGAGTCTTTAAGTGGTTATGTGTTAATAACATAGATGAGACATTCATGTTGTGACTCATCAGCATACATAATAAGAGAATATACAGATGTACATCTGGAACATGAATTAAATAAATGCTAAAAATGGTTCGAGATATGTAAAAACCATTAATGAAATGATTATATATAAGCTTTGCATAAATGTACCTTAAAATCTGTTTCAAGCAAAGCTGAAATTTATATAAATTTAAAATTGGTACGAACCCAGACCTGGAGATCACACGACAGTAGTATTGAACACGAACTTGTGCTCGGAGCTATCATTGGTTTCAGGTTAACTGAAGTGATACGTTTGGTATATGAAAGAATCGAATTTGTGTGGACATGAGTAGTAACTCAGTTTGGACTCCATGCATTTGTGATAACGTTTAAAATGGTAGAACTGTCGAAGATACTTCCAATGACATTTGTAAGCATACTGATAGAGACTTTGACTCGGTATTGAAAATTTAGACAATTGAAATGATTGTCTTATGTTACGGATTTACCGTATTCATTATCTTAGGACAATTTTGTACGTCTACGAGAAGATTTTCTATAATATTTGCTGTTTCTTTACTGTTGAAGGTATTATGTAAATATTTTAAGTATAAAATGTGTGCTGGAGACTTTTTGTGCATGCTATGGTATTATGTAAATATTTTGAGTACGGATTATGTGCTGGATGCCTATGATGCATGCTATGGTATTATGTATTGCACTGTGAAATTATTTTATGCTTTTCATTTTTCTGGTATGTCTCTCGTGCGCGGAGGTCATGCCGAAATTTTGAGAGCCACTTGTTGGCAGGAGTTTAAAAAAAAAAAAATATTCCGCTGTTTACACATAAATAATCATTGTGTGATAATTAAACACTTGATTAGGAACGTGTCCTCACATTACATTTCATCACCATAATTAATTTAGCATCAAATTAATCACATAAACATAATTAATGGCCCAAAGCACATACCAGAAAACAGTTCCGGGTAGTGCTGCACCATATGTCGCTCCGTCTCCCACGTGGTCTCCTAGACACCCCTGCGATCCCACTGAACCTTGACCATCGGTATCACCTTGTTCCGAAGTCCGCGATCAGCTCTATCCAGAATCCTGACTGGCCATTCCACGTAGGATACATCTGAATCTAACTGAACCTCTGAAGGCTTCAACACATGTGACGGATCCAGCTCATACTTCCGCAACATAGATACATGGAACACGTCATGAATACCAGACAATGACGGTGGCAAAGCCAGAAGGTAAGCCAAAGTACCAATGCGCTGCAAGATTTCAAACGGTCCAACATACCTCGGAGATAATTTCCCGTGCATTCCAAACCGCACTACACCTCTGAAAGGTGAGATCTTCAAAAAGACATTATCTCCCAAATGGAATTCCAAAGGTCGTCGCCGTTTATTCGCATGGGCCGTCTGCCTATCCTGAGCTGCCCTTATTTTATGCCGGTTCACCTTTATTTTCTCTCCCATCTCCCGGATCAACTCAGGTCCTCTGGCCAATTTAATAACCAAGTCATCCCAGTACAATGGTGACCTACAACGTCTACCATAAAGGGCCTCAAATGGAGCCATCTGAATGCTCGCTTGGTAGATGTTGTTGTACGAGAATTCTACTAAGTAGACTGAATCCTGCCATGAAGTATCAAACTCCAACCTGTAACATGTCTTCGAGCGTCTGTATAGTACGCTTGGTCTGGCCGTCCGTTTGAGGATGATATGCCGTGCTCAATCTCACCCCAGTACCCAAAGCTGACTGAAGACCTTCCCAAAAGTGAGATTTAAACCGTGGATCTCGGTCAGATACGATAGAAACTGGAATTCCGTGCAATCTCACCACATCCCGGACATACAGCTGAGCCATCTTCAAGTATGTAAATGTCATACTGTACGGAATAAAGTGAGCTACCTTCATCAGTCTATCCACGATCACCCAAATCGCATCAAACCCTAAAGCAGTCCTCGACAAGTGGGTCACGAAGTCCATGGATATGTGTTCCCACTTCCATTCAGGTATCTCCAAGCTCTTCAACTCACCACCACGCCTTTGCCTCTCTGCCTTCACCTGTTGACAGATCAAGCACCTCTTAACGAATGGTATCACATCTCGTTTCATCCGCTTCCACCAAAATTGGTCACATAAGTCCTTATACATCTTCCTCCCGCCTGTGTGAATACTAAGTCTGCTGCTATGAGCTCGCTGTAAGATTCCTCGACGCAACTCCGACGTACTCGGAACTACCTAACGGTTACCAAGTCTCAAAGAACCGTCTTCAGCCACTCTGAACTTCGATGGCTGTCCAAGAAGTACCAATGCCAACCATCTCTGAATCTCATTGTTTGACTTCTGAGCTCTCCTGATATTCTCATAAATATTCGGCTCTGCCAATAAAGTTGATACACGTACCGGTGATGTATCCACATCGAAGTCATTACCCAGATGATAGTAGGAAGTCAACATAGTCGATAAATGCATGATGTCCACTGCAGTACACTTCACCTTCCGACTCAAAGCGTCTGCTGTCAAGTTCGCCTTTTTGGGATGGTACTCTATCTCGCAATCATAGTCCTTGAGCAAGTCCATCCATCTCCTCTGCCTCATATTCAACTCCGCCTGAGTGAATAAAAACTTCAGGCTCTTGTGGTTCGTATAAATGGTAAACGAAGTACCATACAAGTAGTGCCGCCAAATCTTCAAGGCAAAAATGATAGCCGCCAACTCCAAGTCATGAACTGGATATCTGGTCTCATGCGGCTTCAGTTGTCTCGATGCATAAGCTACCACATGCTTATCCTACATCAGCACACATCCAAACCCTGTAGTGATGCATCAGTATATAGAACAAACCTCTTGTTCTCCGTACGAATCACCAATACAGGTGTTGTTGTCAACCGGTGCTTCAACTCTTGGAAGCTTTGCTCACAAGCCTCAGACATGTAGAATGGTACTCCCTTTTGAGTCAACTGTGTCAATGGCTTAGCAATCTTCGAGAATCCCTTGACAAAACATCGATAATACCCGGCCAAACCAAGGAAGCTCCGTATCTCGGGCACAGAAGTAGGTGCATACCATTACATCACTGCCTCTACTTTCCTGGGATCCACTGATATCCCATTGCTAGAGATGACATGCCCCAGAAATACCACACTGTCCTACCAGAATTTACACTTACTGAGCTTGGCAAACAGCTGATTATCTCTGAGAATCTGGATCACTGTCCGTAAATGTCTCACGTGCTCTTCCTCAATAGATAAGAATGTCGTCGATGAACACGATGACGAACTGATCAAGATACTGTTGGAACACCCGATTCATCAGACTCATAAATACAGGCGTGGTGTTCGTCATTCCGAACGGCATAACCAAGAACTCGCAGTGCCCATACGGAGTCTGAAATGCTGTTTTCTGAACATCCTCCTCTCTGACCCGAATCTGATGGTACCCAGACCTCAAATCAATCTGGCTATAAAGCTTTGTGCCCTGTAACTGATCAAACAGATCGTCAATCCGCGGAAGAGGATACTTGTTATTTACTGACGCCTTATTCAATTGCCGGTAATCGATGCATAAACGCATCGAACTATCTTTCTTCTTTACAAAGAGAACCGGTGCGCCCCAAGGCGATACGCTAGGGCGTATGTATCCCTTGTCGAGAAGTTCCTGTAACTGCTCCTTCAGTTCTCTTAACTCCGCCGGTGCCATTCTATAAGGGGCACGAGAAATAGCGGACGTTCCCAGTAACAACTCAATTCCAAAATCGACCTCTCTATTCGGCGGGAACCCTGGAATTTCCTCCGGAAATACATCGGCAAACTCCGCAACCACGGGTATCTCCTCAATCCTCAATTCCTTCTTCCTTTCCGCCATACCAATAGCATAAATAAGATAGCCCGTATGTCCACGTTCCAATAACCGAGACATTTTAACAGCCGATATCAACGGGATCTTCGGACGAGAACCGTTCCCATAAAATTTCCACTGAATCCCCTGATCAAATCGGAAACGAACAGTCCTCTGTCGGCAATCATCCACTGCTTGATATCTGTTCAGTACATCGATGCCCACAATGCAATCAAAATCTGATATTCACAAAACAATCAAATTCGTCTTCAACTCATTTCCCTCAAAATAAAGAAGGCGGTCAGAAAGTAACCGGTCAACAATCACTTTCTTCCCAGTGGGTGTCGAGACCAAAAGAGGCGTGGGTAACGGAGACGTGCACATAAGATGTCTCTCCACGAAATTCGCAAACATGAATGAGTGCGAGGCACCTGTGTCTATCAAAATAAAAGCGGGATATGTAAATAAATGACACGTACCAGCAATCACTTCCTCTGGAGCGCCGCAGCCTGCTCCCTAGTCAAAGCATAAATCTGCCCTTGAGGTGACCCCATTGCCTGACCTCCCGACTGGCGAGGCATCATTGGTTGCCTCTGCTGTACTATCTCACTAGTAAATCTCCCCCTGCCTTCTCTGAGGTCTATCTGTCCATCACGACTCTGACAATGCCGAGCAATGTGGCCCATCTTGCCACATTTATAACAAGCCGTATAGTCACGCATCACTTGTGGTCCTCCACAGAAATGACATTTTACTTCTCTGATCCTACTTGCTTGAGTTTGTCCTCTATTGGTAGATGCATTACCCCTCCGGTCATCAATTCTCCTTCCACCAAACCGAGAAGGAGAAGAAGAAGCCCCACGAGGTTTAAATGATTCTCCTCGCGGTCTCAGGTTATCAGATACTGGTCTCTGTGGTGGAACTTGCGGGGGTACAACATCTGTATAAGCACCAACTCCAATCTCTGTTAGTTCTGCTCTGGTAAGAGCATCATCAAATCAAACAATTCCGGCCTCAAGCCTTTCAGAAAATGCCGCATCTGGGCATGCCCATTTGTAGCAATGTGAGGGATATACCTCACCAGTGATGAGTACTGCATAGCATTGTCCGAGACAGTCATGCTACCCTGTTTTAAATTGGTGAACTCATCCTCCTTCATTTTCCTAGCAGCCACAGAAAAGTACCGGTTCAGAAACCGGGTCCTAAACAAACCCCAATCCACCGAAATCCCCTGAGCTCTCATTTTCATCACTGTCGTCTTCCACCACATGGAAGACTTCTTGGCCAACTGAAATTCTGCTAGCCTCAACCAGGCAGTCCTAGCACAGGGTGTTGATACAAAGATCTGCTCAATCATTTCTAGCCATTCCTCTGCTTCCTCTCCAGACTCAGTTCCCTCAAAGCGAGGTGGATGGACAGTCAAGAACCGTGTCAGACTCAGCTCTCCCGGTAGTAACAGCTGTGCAATAGGTTCTATGCCCACAGCCGGTGGCGGTAGGGGATTAGTCTGTGCAATACTACTATTTACACTCCCCACATCACCCACCTCTTCATTAAGGTGCTCAAGATTTCTGGCTGCCATGCTGTAATACAAGGGTTAACAACAATACCAGAAACAATTCATATGTTACACCGTTAGATAACATGAACACAAAATATTCTAAGCATGTTCATATTACAATATATACACAAATATGCACAACATGCATAAACATGCTCATAAGTGAACACCTAACAAACATGTTTGCTAAGTCTACCCTTCACTCATTCCCGGGTTCTCTAACCACTGCAACCACTAATGTAAGGCATCGCTACCTTAAGTGTGGAATAAAGGCATAAGAAGAGCTAAACATGCATAAGTCAGAGTATAAGGTTCTTGTTGATGCCTTGAGCTTAAAGGATTATAGTACCAAGAAAATAAAATTCCAAAAGATTAATTACATTCCCAGCAAAATGAATGTTAAGGCTATAGCTTTTCACAACTCCTAGAGTAGAGACTATACAAAATAATCATGTAGCACTCCTCACAAGCTCACCGCATCAACCCGTTCCTTAGCCCTCCGCTTCAAAAGCTCCTACAGGAACAACCTCAAAACCATGAGCATATAAAAACCTTAACCACATCAACAAGATTATGATATAAAAATGCATAAACCTTAATACAATTCACTTCCTGTATTTAACTCATTCAAACGCTCCTTTTGGTTGTCCCTGTAACACAATCATAATCAACAGATTATAATACCAAAAATGTATGTCATGACATGCATCCGTTCCATCAATATCAATAATCATTTTCCAAGTCTTATTATATCAGTGGTATAATACCCCTCGCGTTGACATGACAGCTGCATTAATACACCTCGCTTCGACATACCAGCGGCAATTAATATCCATCGCTATAATATGACAGCGGCGTGTTCTTCGCTTCTACATATTAGAGGCAAATATTCTTTCATCGCTATTGTATGACAGCGGCAAGTATTCTATCATCGCTTTGACATGAAGGCGGCAAGTATTCTTCATCACTGGGATATAACCTCGACTTATAATGATATGCACCAATGCATCCAATATGTATATGCAACCATAATGCATAATCCAAAATGTGTATGCAACCATAATGCATAATCCAAAATGTAAAAATACATTTTACCATCCGATGCACGTTCGTCTCACTACGTACCTTTCTTCCAAAAGTGGAAATGTAGTAGTACTTTATCCCCTTGGTTATGGTGCCACCTGGGAAGACTCTACACAATCACACAATCCAATTTAGAAGCCAAATAATAGTCCAATACCAAAAATCCCATCAAAATAACCAAAAACTCAACTTTTGGTGTCTCGCGATCGGTCGCCATCAAGCCCCAATCAATCGCGAGATCACACGCCCTGCTATCCAAAATCTGGCAATAGGCGATCGATCTCCATGTTTGGAGCGATCGATCGCCATGTTTGGAGCGATCGATCGCGTGCCTCACCGATCGATCGCCATGTTTTGGGCGATCAATCGTCGCGCCCTGTAACGCGAAAATACGCCATTTTTACACATTTCGTCCCCTACAACCCATCTTCCTTCAAACATCAACAAACCAACAACATCAAAACATCATAAACCACCAATATAAACATTACTAGCAACAAATATCCAAAGCTCAACCAAAAACAACACATTTGAAAATCAAACCCCTTTTTAAATCCCTAAAACACAAACCCATTTCGATACAAATCTTAATAAAACCATACAAGGAAAGATTCATACCACATTAGGCTTCAATTCCTACCAAGAATCCAACAATGCAAGCTTTGTAAAGTTTCCTCTTCTTCTCTACTTGAAGAAACGATTTTGGGTTTATTTTGGGGGAAAGGGTTTGAGAGTGATTTCGGATAAAGAGTGATGGGGAAAGTGAGGGAAAGTGTGGGTAATGGTATAAAGGTGTTGGGGGGTAATTAAAACATGGTACCCAATTAATTAGCATGATGTATAAAGTATCCCAACATGATATTTTAAAAGCATTTTCCAAAAATGCACCAAAACTCAAATTAAACATGCTTTTCCAAAATAATTAATATCCACCTCAAATAAACCATGCCAAAACCCAATTTCCTAACATGCATCACATGCACCCTGAAATGTATTACCAGGTCATGCCCACCACATAACTATACATTTCACCGCCATAATTAATTTAGCATCAAATTAATCACATAAACATAATTAATGGCCCAAAAGCACATAATTATTTCAGGGGTATCACAATCCGAGTATGAAAGACGAAATGGATGAGGTGATAGATGATGGAAGGAATAATGTTATGTTAGATTTGGCAAAGAAATGAGCTAAACATAGTTGGGAACCATTAATTGACGTTGATGTGTTATATGAGTTTTATGAAAATTACATGAACATGGTTTAGTAATAACTATACATGATTTGATGCATGATATAATACATGGAATGCATTTGGTATGCATTATGACCAAGTATAAATAGGATAAATCAGATTTATCTTCACATAGTTCACCTTCAAACACCTAGAAAATCCTACAACTTTCTCTCTTCAAACCCTTACTTTGTTCTTTCACCTTTTGCTTGATTGTGACTTAGGAATCTGTGGTAAAGTGTTGAGAAGTGAAAGTCCAGCTATTTGGTAAGGATTTTATGTGATATGCACTTGTGGTTTTGAAGGAGAAACATAGATGTGTATGTTGGACATGAAGTTTACCATGAAGTTTACATGTTTGCATTGATATGAGATTCAATTCCATGAAATAAGGTGTAGAAGTTATGGAAATGTGTTTATATGATGTTAATTATTACTTTTAACAAGTTTTGATGGTATGGTTTGAGGAGTAGGAATGAAACCATGAGGATAAGCTCAAAATCGCAATGTCTGAATTTTTCAGAGTCAGGCGATCGATCGCCGCGACAGGGGAAAATATAAGGCGGTTAACACATTGGTGATTGATCGTGAAATCGCGACCGATCGATCGCGGGAAAGGTGATCGATCGCGTGAAACATGGTGATTGATCGCGGAAGGACATAATGTTTTCCCGATCGATCGCTTGATACTGACGATCGATTGCGAGGGCTAAAATGTGGAAAAATGTTGTATGTTCTTGGAATTTGATGGTGAGTCCTATTATAACAGTGAAACTATTTATATTCATGTAGCATCATCACATGGGACATGACATAGAGGAGGTTAAGCATTGACTCCTGATTTACTATCTTTTGTAGAGCACGACAGATACGTGTTGACGTACGAGTATTGATGCTACAATTATGATGTATGTATTGTTATGCGGTGATGCTTATACACTTGTTATTGAGATATGAGGTTGTTGTAAATAATGTTGTAGAGGCAAATGACTAATGTCGTGAGGCATAATGCCGTTGGGCATGATATATGGCTGTTATAACGTGTGATGACGAAAATATAATATGTGCTGCTAATATGAAGATGTGAAGGTTGAGCCACTGACATATTGAGCGGGAATGCAATATCATATATGTTCTATTATAACAAGATGACGAATGAGACATGTCATAACATATTTGCATTTTGTGTTATTGATTCTTGTACATGAAGAATCAAAGATGAGTTTGTGAATGCATGAAAGTCCGGAAATGTTTATACAATACTTTTTGCGTTCTTATTGTTGTTGGAATTGTGGTGATCATATATATCAATACTCATGATGTGTGGTTGTTCTGTAGGGATTTCTAGGCGGGGAAAGCCGGGGTTATGAGTATTGTCGCTGCTAGAAAGAAACTGATCGAGACTTACATGTAGTAGATGTTTTGAAAATGTAAATGTTGTACATTATGTTATTGATGTGACTAATGTAATATAAAGATGTAGTATAACTCTTGATCAGTAATTCAATTTTCTTAATCCTCATAAATAAACAATGCCATTTACTTTATTGTTGGGTTTTGGAAACCCGAATAATCTTGGTTTTGATGTTAACAAAATTTGTTATTGTGTTGCTAACATATTTCATCAAGTGTGCGGTTCATAGATGATATTTTACAGCTTGATGATCTGCTAAGAAATGGCCTTGAGTTTGGTTGCTGAAATGAGAATTCAGCACCCAGTAGACCCCGAGCACTGCTGACTAAATTGATCATATCTCATAGCTCGGATATCGAAACGACCCGATTCCAAAGGGTTGGATAGAAAACTCAATTCTCTACAAGTCGTATTTCAGGCCAGAAGACCAAATTCGAAGGTTTACTTGAAGAAACGACGTCTGCAAGATCTTGCTGGTGCAGAGCTGAAACACCTACCGGATCACACCTACCGGATGGCACCTACTGTATTGCACCTACCGGATGGCACCTACCGGATCACACCTACTGGATGGCACCTACCGGATGGCACCTACCGGATCACACCTACCGGATTGCACCTACCGGATGACACCTACCGGATGACACCTACCGGATTGCACCTACCGGATGGCACCTACCGGATCACACCTACCGGATCACACCTACCGGATGGCACCTACAGGATTGCACCTACCGGATTGCACCTACCGGATCACACCTACTGGATGGCACCTACCGGATGGCACCTACCGGATCACACCTACCGGATCCAACCAGCGGGCCTTCCAGAAAAAGCCCAGAAACCAGAATATGTCCGTTGCAATGTTTGAAAGCTTACCAAAATTGTCCCAACGGTTATATTCTTGTATCTAACGTATATATCATTACTTGGGGCTATATATACATGATTTGGAAGCTCAATAACAGCTGATTGAAGATCAATCCAAGCATTCCAAAGCAAACCCAATTGGGATTCAATTGAGGAACTTCAAAGACAAAAGCTGCTAAATGAAGAGCACTCCTCAAACCTTTGGCACCTCTTACCTTGCTGTATCAGATTCATTATTGAATCATTTTGCCTTTGTATTCACTCTATTCATTGTATTTGTGAGCTAAAATAGAAGAGTTAATACCATTGTAACGGTTGATGATTCATCACAACCGATTGAGAGGTCTTTGTATGTGAGACATTAAAGAACATACATAGTTGAGTTGCTAGGAGTTCTAGTTGGATGGGGCATTCCCACCAGGATCGGGTTTGTACAACAGGATTGTATAAATCAAAGTCTTCTAGTGGAACCCTTCCATGAGGTGGAAGAAGGGGAGACGTAGAAGGATTACACCACCTTCGAACTTCCATAAACAAATGCTTGTTTATTTACTTTACTTGCATATCTTTAAAATGACTTTCAAATGAGTAATCGGTTTTAGAGCGGGTTATGTCGAGTGTCTTCCGCTCGATTTTGTAATCGAACTCGATATAATCTCTCGGTGCATTAATTCAAGAACACGAGCTATTGAAGCTCAAGTTGGTTTAACTCGGGTGTGGAATGGCAACCCACCCCCGGAATCGATCCTGACAAGTGGTATCAGAGCGGGTTGTTCTTGGAAAGCATTTTAACCGATTTTTTTTTGCGGATATCTTTCAAAATCATTTTCAAAATTTTCTCATGAGCATGAAATATTTTCATAGCATATTTTTTCTAAACTTGGTGTATGAAAATTTTTAGCATAAAAATCAATTTCATTGCATTCATTTTGCACGAAAAATAATTTTAAAATCTATTTTAAAGGTTTAATTTTCGTTCAATTTGTTCTAAACTCATTTTTAGTTTATAATTTTTATTTTGAAATTTTTATCTAACATTTTCGAAGCATTTTTAGTTTTCTGGCAGCTTGCAGCGACTTTGGGAAAATTGGCATAACTTCTTGCTCGGATGTCCAAATGACAAACCGTTTTTTGCATTGCAAACTAGACTCATAGAGGTTCGCAACGGTATAGGTCTTACAGCCTAATTCTTCACGAGGAAATACAGTTTATTCTGCAAAGTTGGACTATGTGTGCTGCCACCGCAGAAAGATGAATTGGACATTGTTGAGTTTTGTCAAGAAATTCAAATTTGTTGCCAAGTATGCTTCATCCATCATCAAAAGAGGTTATTTTTGTTCAAAAATTAATGTGCATTGTTTTTTTAAAATTTGTTTTAGCCTACCCCATTTGCCCCTCACTTGCTCAATTTTTCAAACCTTTTAAAATTAAGGGGGAGAGTTTAATCTCAATCCTTGAGGGGGAGTAAATTTTATTTGTCTTCCTTTTTGATTCACACAAAAAGGGGGAGAAATATGTTGTTTAAAAAAAATATGTTTTTTTCTTGTTATGCAACATTGTGCTTTAATGTCATATTTTTATTCAAGTTTTGTGATCATCAAAAAGGGGGAGATTGTTGGGTTTTGGAAACCCGAATAATCTTGGTTTTGATGTTAACAAAACTTGTTATTGTGTTGCTAACATATTTCATCAAGTGTGCAGTTCATAGATGATATTTTACAGCTTGATGATCTGCTAAGAAATGGCCTTGAGTTTGGTTGCTGAAATGAGAATTCAGCACCCAGTAGACCCCAAGCACTGCTGACTAAATTGATCATATCTCATAGCTTGGATATCAAAACGACCCGATTCCAAAAGGGTTGGATAGAAAACTCAATTCTCTACAAGTCGTATTTCAGGCCAGAAGACCAAATTCGAAGGTGTACTTGACGAAAAGACGTCTGCAAGAGCTTGCTGGTGCAGATCTGAAACACCTACCGGATCACACCTACCGGATTGCACATACCGGATGGCACCTACCGGATTGCACCTACCGGATGGCACCTACCGGATCACACCTACTGGATGGCACCTAACGGATGGCACCTACCGGATCACACCTACCGGATTGCACCTACCGGATGACACCTACCGGATGACACCTACTGGATTGCACCTACCGGATGGCACCTACCGGATCACACCTACCGGATGGCACCTACCGGATTGCACCTACCGGATCGCACCTACCGGATCCCACCTACTGGATGGCACCTACCGGATCACACCTACCGGATCACACCTACCGGATCCAACCAGCGGGCCTTCCAGAAAAAGCCCAGAAACCAGAATATGACTGTTGCAATGTTTGAAAGCTTACCAAAATTGTCCCAACGGTTATATTCTTGTATCTAACGTATATCATTACTTGGGGCTATATATACATGATTTGGAAGCTCAATAACAGCTGATTGAAGATCAATCCAAGCCTTCCAAAGCAAACCCAATTGGGATTCAATTGAGGAACTTCAAAGACAAAAGCTGCTAAATGAAGAGCACTCCTCAAACCTTTGGCACCTCTTACCTTGCTGTATCAGATTCATTATGGAATCATTTGTGCCTTTGTATTCACTATATTCATTGTATTTGTGAGCTAAAATAGAAGAGTGAATACCATTGTAACGGTTGATGATTCATCACAACCGATTGAGAGGTCTTTGTATGTGTGACATTAAAGAACATACATAGTTGAGTTGCTAGGAGTTCTAGTTGGATGGGGCATTCCCAACTGGATCGGGTTTGTACAACAGGATTGTATAAATCAAAGTCTTCTAGTGGAACCCTTCCATGAGGTGGAAGAAGGGGAGACGTAGAAGGATTACACCACCTTCGAACTTCCATAAACAAATGCTTGTTTATTTACTTTACTTGCATATCTTTAAAATGACTTTCAAATGAGTAATCGGTTTTAGAGCGGGTTATCGAGTGTCTTCCGCTCGATTTTGTAATCGAACTCGATATAATCTCTCGGTGCATTAATTCAAGAACACGAGCTATGAAGCTCAAGTTGGTTGAACTCGGGTGTGGAATGGCAACACACCCCCGGAATCGATCCTGACAAGTGGTATCAGAGCGGGTTGTTCTTGGAAAGCATTTTAACCGATTTTTTTTTGCGGATATCTTTCAAAATCATTTTCAAAATTTTCTCATGAGCATGAAATATTTTCTAAAATCATAATGACGAGGTAATCAAAAGTGGTAATATTTATAGTACAACGAGATGAATAAAATGTTAGGAAAAGTCTAAGGTTTCATACGTGTTGTATACTTATATAAGTTTCAGGATTTTATGACTTCTGTACCAAAATAGCAAACAAAATATCTTAAGGGATATCAAATTAGTACAAATTACAGGTATTGGAAGACTTAAAAGATGGAGGAAACTACGAATTCTATGAACTTAAAGTTTATGCTTAGAATGATTGAAGTTATATATCTTTAAAATGCCAAGAGTACTCTACGTATGAAGTCAACTCAAGGTATATTAGTTAGTAAACATAGAAACATGATTCTTCTTTATGGAATGCTTATGATTTATGTTCCAATATAAACATAATAAGTTTACCGTATATGATATTTCAATGAATCATAATTAAGGCTGTAAGATTGGAAATTGATGATTGCAAACTACAAATTCAGTTACAAAGTATATGAAAATATTGGTATTAATGATTATTTCACAACTTATAAAATTCAACGCTCGGAATGTGAGTAATCAGAAAATGTATCATAAGCGTAACATTTTGAATTCTTCTATTAACATAAATTAACATCCGTTATCGGTCATCTAACCTAATACTATTCAGAAATTTCAGTTTAGTTTGAACACATCTTAAGTAAATGAAGGAAAGAGATTAAGTATCTACAAAACTAATATCAAGCTATATTATCGAAACTCCTAAGGATTCTACAATTATATATAGCTAAAAACCAAAAAATAATCAAATATATAATCATAACATATAAGAGTAGATAATCACACACGATCATGTAGACACACAAAAGCATGTGAACACGTAAGCACGTAGGCATGTAAAACAAGTAAACACATAATTGAAGGCACATGCGCATAAGAAATCCTACGTCGCTCGATTCAAACCTAACTCCACTAATCTAAATCCATAATTTCTCCCAACGATTCAAACCATAAGCTCTGATACCACAATGTAACGCCCTTGGTCTCACACTAACGAACATACCAGCGGAAGCGATTTAATTAGCAAGTCGTAACTAAAATATGTTTGTTTCTACGCAATGAACCCATCCTAACGATAATTTTTTTCTAAAATCCATATAATCAATTGAGAATAATGATAACTTAATTAATTAAATAAACTTTAATTATCCAATTCGCAAATAAACAAGTAAAGCATAATAAAATCAGTGCACAGAGACAAACCCTCTGGCATAGCATGAAATAAAATAAACGAAGTCTCAAAATCCCATAAACTCTAACCAAGGCCCTAAAATCAAACATAAGAACGAAACTCCAAAATTTAATATTTAAACATTTCTCACGTCAATAGCATTCTCGTCACCTACCACTTCAGTAACCTCTATGAACTCGTGTCCTTGCTCATTTCCTGTAAGGGTTTGTAAGGAGGGGTGAGTTTCCTGGGAGGAACTCAACATGGTTCCCACTATTCAAGCGGCTAACCAATCCATAGTCTCGAACATGCGAACGCTTAACCATATGCTCAATATGGCACAACATAAATCAAATCATAGAATGCACATCCATCATGATGCTCGTGAATCACACACACACACATACGAATGCATATCGGGTTCGAACGAACGTATAAAAGAGACATACTTAAGATTTGAGATACAGTCCGTACATACATACTCGTGGGTGGAACGCTCAACTATCGGCCTGAAACAGACACAACAGTCAGCCTTGGATGCCATGGTGCCGGACACACCATGCAACATAAAAGGATGCCACAGGCCCAGCCTATGCACCGTAAAAGGATGCCATAGCTAAAAAGCCATGCATCGTAATCATAACATACACATCATACCATGACTGACCCCACAATCACAGAAAGTCTTAACGTATCACACAATGCGTAAGAACGAACGATAAGGCTCAAAGTGCAAATGCATGAATGCTATAATATATCATGTGAAGCGAATTAAAGTAACCATATAAATCCACGTAAGCACATAAAATTCACATAAGCATATAAATACCAGGTAGACACATAAATATCATATAAAACACATAATCACACGTTAACTCATTCAACCCTTTGTAGAGTTTAGATACTCGGATAGTAAGTCTCATACCTCGTGTCCTTAGCTTATTTTCTGATTCAGAATATTCGAAATCTTCACAAAAAGCTTGAACACAATCTATAAAATCAAAAGGATAATTGTATTTAGACTTAATTTCATGATATTTTATTTTTGTAACTTTTCTACGAATTTTCATCTCCATTTTCTATTTACCGATTTCAAATTTAATAATCCGATTTATAATTGATTTGATCTTAAATAATTCTCAATACTTATGTTAACTAAAAATATCCAAAAATACTTTATAAAAAGCAAGAATTCATAATTTTCAAAAATAGTTTTAATTACATACTAAATCGCTTAATTATAACTCTCAAGCATCGAAAACTAAATTTTGATTATTACGACTTGGAGAAAACCTAAACTGATATTCTTCAAACCTTAAAAACAAAATTCTAAAGACTTAAAAATTTGGAAATATTTGATTTTCGGACAGCAACTAAATTGGGGATATCGGGGGCGAAACTTTACAAGATTGATACTTTATAAATCACTAGATAAATAATAATGAAATCGTGGTTCAGTTTTATACCACTCCGGGGCTGGAGAATTGTTTGAAGCTAATCCACAAATATTTCTGAACAAAATCGACATGCAATGGATCGAAGCAAAATCAAAACCAAAGGCTCAAAATCAAGTTTCAATTGTTAGGGTTTTTCTCGCGCAGGAGGCTGACGGGTTTCCTTAAAATTCTGGCGATTCCCAAGGCGGCAATGATGGTGGCTGGTTCACATCGAAGCGCAAGTGAGTGGTGGTCGTGGTATGTTGGGCTCAGACTAATTTCATGTGAATCAAGCGAATCAAACCAAAGAGCCGAGACTAGTCCAGTGCATAAACTTGTGCATTCCACGGCAAAATTCCGGCAATGGGCTTTTGGTATAGAAAGGACCGTTATTGAGTTTAGAGTTTATGTCTGGGATGCTTTGGCCGTGGGTGAGGCTGTAGGCGGCGGAACGAAGGCCTTTCGTGAGGGTGTGCAGGCGGCGCGAGTTTTTAATAGGGTTAGGGTTCTTCTCTCTCTTTTTTATTTTTTTTGTTTTTTTTCGTTTTTTTTCTTTCTTTTTGTAATGTGAAAAATGGAATTTAAGGCTAGAAATTGTAATTTATAGTGAAATTTTAGCCCATAATTTTATTTAAATCAAACTCTAATTTCTCAATTAATTTGGCCCATAAAAACTCATATTTTAAAATAATTAAAAGAACAATTATAAAATTAAATAAACCCTAAAATTTAATGTTCTAAAATAAAAACTCATAATTATTCTACCAAAATTTTAAAAACTTTATTTTCTCAAAAATCGAATTGTAACGATAAATCTCTAACCCCCAAAATCAAAAAAACTCGTAAGATCCTAAACCAAATCCATGGAATATTTTGAAATTAAAATACTCCTAAACTTTAATGTTTTCTATTAATATTGTCAAACGTATTTCATCCGACTCTAGAATATTCAAAATCTCATCTTACATCAAAAATTCCTATTCACCAAAATAAACTTCTCGGTAAATCCTCAATTGGTTTTACCTCAACTTGCACGATAGAAAAGCCTCAATTTTTTGCTTTATCTATTATTACTATTATTTTATTGATATGAATTCGGGAATCTATATACTAACATTTTGGGGTGTTACAGAGGGACTGAATGCCTCGCATTGTAGAGAGAATGGCTTTGGTTTCAGCAGCTAAAACATCACCAGCCCATGTTTGGGATGTTGTAGCTCGAATAATTGCTCCATTGTGATCCCGGATAATCCACGCATCAACTGAAGTACCTGCATAAAAAAGTGATATCCGAATTAATTTTTATATAGCCAAAAACCGAAGGGGACCAAGTCAAATGGGTTGTGTTACTGCGTTTAAATAAAGTCATTTGAGTGTTGAAATGGTCTGAGGTTTTAGCCATGATTTTCCGAGACAGGTTGGGGATATCCACTGTAATGTTGTTTGTACGAATCTTATTACGAAGATCCCATATCTCCTCCATAGCATATATAGAAAATATTGTGAATTCCAAGAAAGCTAAACCTGACATAGGAGCATTCTTCCCTTTAATCAAGAAATCAAGCCAGATCTTGAGGGGTTTACCCTCAAAAGCATTTAGTTTAAAATTCCACTTCAACAAGAACCAAATTTGTTGGGTAACCGCACAGTTGATGAGAAGGTGATCAGTAGATTCCCCAAGATGCCCACAAAACAAGCATTTGTAGTCATCTATGTGGAAAAATTTACCAAGGCAAGCACGGGTTGGGAAGGCATTCGCAGCAAGCTTCCAAAGGTAGAGCTTGTGCCGGTCATGTACTTTGAGTTTCCAAATTAAGGCCTTTCTAGCATTATGTTCCTCAGAAGGAAGAATAGGAACACAAAGGATTGCATCGCAAACCACAGGGTCGAAAAGATTATCCAGAATCGCGATGTTCCAAGTACAAAGACCCGGCACCAAAAGAGAGTCGACCTTAGCAAACTTTACAACGATGGAGCCTCAAGATGGTTGTAGGGCAATTTGAAATTAGGAATAGATGGAATCCAAGGGTCTTCTCAAGTGCGGACCTTAGAGTTTATACAGATTTTAAAGCAGACCCCTTTTAAAATGAGATCCGGACAATGGATTATACCACGCATAAGCCAATAGCAGCCATAAAATGTTTTGGGAGAATCCAAAAAATTCCAGTTGCAAGTGTACTTACCATGAAGCAAGTTAAGACAAATGATATCGCAGGGATCTTGGCAGAGTGCCCAATAGAGTTTAAAGAACAAGACACGATTAAAATCGGTCGTGCGCCGGAACCCATATCTTTGTAAATTAAGACAAATGCTTCGCCGGGATCTTTGAAGAGCCCCACAAAATGTTACGAATCACAGAGTCGATAGCCTTAGTGATAGAGATTGGAAGGAGGGGTGGATGACATATAGTAAATCGGGGAAGCTTGGGCCACTCCCTGAATCAAAGTTGCACGACCAGCCTGAGAGAGATGACGAGACATCCACGCATCTAACCTTTTGGTGAAATGATCTAGAACGTCAGTATATGTGTCTTTGCGAGATTTAGCTTGCAGAAAGGAATGCCAAGATGTTTCATGTTATGAGAGCATTCCACAAACCCCAAAATTGAGAGAATTTGGTATTTAACTGTTCTCAATGTTGGCCACTTCTGAAGGGTATTTAGTGTATCCGATAAGGCATTAACATCCTCCAACGAAGCTTCCGTGAAAATGATGAGATCATTGGTAACTCCGACCAATCTTAACACCTTTAAGAGTACCATTTATCCCCTTCGCTGCAAGAAGTCTAGACAAAAGATCAAAATAGATAATAAAGAGGGAGGGAGATAGAGAATCTCCTTGGCGAATGCCACGAGAAGGATTAAAGAAGCCAAAAGGGGACCCATTAATCATTACCGAGAAAGAACAAGTGGAGATATAGTTGTGAAGCCATTGAGTAAGTGTCCCAGAAACCTAGATTTTTCAAGATCAAGAGCGGAAGGGGCCACTCAACATGGTCATAAACTTTAGCCATGTCAATTTTGATTGCCATGCAATGTTTCTACCCTTTTTGTTATTTAAATAGTGCATTATTTCATGGGTAATAGTTGAATTATCAACTATGATGCACAGACACTCCTAAATATTACTCGGTACAATGTCGGACACTTCTCGGACACGTGTCGGACACGCCACATGA
This sequence comes from Haberlea rhodopensis, assembly GCA_907163345.1. NCBI lineage: Eukaryota > Viridiplantae > Streptophyta > Magnoliopsida > Lamiales > Gesneriaceae > Haberlea > Haberlea rhodopensis. The sequence goes on from CAJQUN010000453.1 coordinate 309,266, forward strand.
CGTGTCCTTTATTTTATTATAAAAATAAAATCTGACCCATGTCGGATACTCCCCTCAAAATCGGACACCCGTGTCGGACATGACCCATCGGCGTGTTCGACACAGAAAGGACACTTTTTGGATATTAATTGTACAATTAAAAAGTTTTTGGCTAAAATAAAATTTAGACGTGTTAGTTAAACTTTATGTTAATTGAAATAATATATATTTATTGTTAGTATGAGTGCTACAATGATGATTTTGGTGATATTCATTTATTTATTTATATGCTTCTTGAATTTGGTAAGAATATTTTTGTTGATTTAAATGATTTTAGAATTTAAAGAATGTGAATTTTCGTATTTGTAATATAGTATTATTTTACAAATATATATATAGGTGTGTCCCAGCCGTGTCGTATCCTGAAATTTTTTGAAAATCCACGCCGCCGTGTCCGTGTCGTATTCTATCAGTGTCGTCGTGTTTGTGACCTTGCATCATAGGTTATCAACAATAGATCTACATGGAACAAAAAAGCCATTTGAAGAGGGGAAATGAGTTTATCTAACAAGGGTTTAATCCTATTAGAGAGGATTTTGGTGATCACTTTAGAGCTAACATTGCAGAGGCTGATATGTCTATAATCTTCTACTCTCGAGGCCGACCCCTTTTTCGGGATAAGGGCTAAAAAAGTGTGGTTACAAGACCTCAGGAGTTTACCTGAGAAAAGAAATGTTGAACAACTTTAGTGAACTTCGAGCCAGTTTTGTGCCAAAAGTGTTTAAAGAAAAGGGGAGGGAAGCTGTCTAGACCAGGGCAAGAGATAGAATCCATAGAGAGAAGACAAGCTTTGATCTCTGCTGGGTTGCGGGGAGTCAAAGGATACATTTTTTGTCGTCCAATATGATCCTCGGGAGCAAACCATGTAAATCAGAAGGAAAAGGTGGAGGTGTGTGCTTAAATTTAGAGTAGAGAAAGTTTTTAAAATAATAACAAATCTAGAGACAACACCATTCCAAGTGTCAATTATAGATTCATCAACTAATTTAATAGAACGAATATAGTTACCTTTACAACGACCAAGAATGGAGATATGAAAAAACCTAGTGTTGACATCTCCATACTTCAGCCAGCTGATGCGAGAATTCTAGCTGATGCGAGAATTCTGTCTCCAAAGGATGGTTTCCCTCGTGAGGAGGGAATCAAGAGTAGCATGGAGAAAGGCATCATTCTGAAGGGATTTTGATGATTGCTTCCCCTCCTGGAGATGGGGATGGACCTCATAGTGTCATTGATTTTCAGTGGCAAAAAGCCAAAGGAGTTCTTGTTCCACTCCTTGAGTTGAAGTTTGGTGTTAAGGATCTTTTTTCCTAGCTTGTAAGGAGGATTACCGGAGACATGGATATCACAGGCCTTGCAAACAATCTCAGGACAGTCCGGGGATTGGAGCCACATTTCTTGGAAGCGAAAATGTTTGAGGCCTGATAGTACATTCAGTTTAGTGTCAATGAGAAGCTACTTATGATCCGAGTGCAAGGCCGTGATGTGAGAAACCACCGCTTTAGGGAAAGCAAGGATACAAAGTTCAGTAGCAATATCTCTATCCAGACGTTCCTGAATATTACGAAAACCAGCCCTCTTATTATTCCAAGTGAAAAGTGACGAGTAAAACCTAAATCTAACAAATCTAGGCAGTCCAAATTTGACTGGAAGTTACATGAAGGGTTTTGTAAGGACCCCAAGCCCTTAACCCTTGATTAGTGTATTAATCATTATGTGTGGCACATGCTTTCAATAAAATCAATCGGGAAACACAGATGATACTTTACCATTGAATGGCAATTACAAATTTCTTTAATATTCAACATTAAGATCATCTCTACCAACAATAGACTCATGGATTCCGCCCATTTCCATCCCCATTACACCACTTTTCACATGGTAGACTTTTATAAAAATTTGGGCAGAGTCTCCCCATAAATAGAGCCATCCCGAAATAAAAGCGCATCACAATATATAGTTCCCGGCCAGGGAAAACACATACTCAACAGAATATAGAAACACAAGTAAATTCCCAGCCAGGGAAGACACCACACATAAGACAACATAAATGGGTTTCAACACCCACATAATACACCCATGACTCTCATATCATTAGCAATTCTACTCTTAATTGCATGCAACATAGAATGAAAGAAAGAAAGGCTCATGCCTTTATATACAACCCATATACAAGCATAACCGTGCTCACATGCGAGCATCATAAATATGTATATAACCTTCGGGTGTATATAAGTACTCTATACGATATCGTGCTCCATCAAGCCCTGGTACCACGATCCTGGGAGTACATCCAATCAACAGCTCGAGCTCAGCTCCACAGCCATCGATGTACCTGTTCACCTGCCCCAACAGAGACAGCCCCCAACGGGTGAGCATACCAATACACAAAATCCCATAATCACAATAATGAAATTCATAATTTACAACAAAAGTAAATACTAATGAATTTTAAATGATACTCCCTGGATGGCAACGTCCTCATCCGGGATTCCGTGTACTGTCCCTGTTCTCACAATCATCAAACTCATCAAATCTCAAAAATCAGTAAAATCAACACATTGATTTAACTCATAGCATGCCTGATTCTCAAGTATCAATAATTAATGATTCCAAATTCATTATACATACAAATATAGATATCTCGATATCTAATACTGATTTTTCGACTTTGCTACCAATCACAGATAGCTCAAATGCCTAGCATTTATTTTACCAATTCTCCATTATACTTAGACATCTCACATGTCTTATAATGAATACATGATTCCACGATCATTCTCAGGCATCTCAAATGCCCTACAATAGTCATATAAACCCAGTACCCCATATCTCATGTAAGGTTATACTACTCTAGTATTACGCACACTTGTGGCAGCGATGTCAAGACTAGGTCGTTCCATAGTCATATCAACACATATATATATAGCCATACCCACAACCATCTAATGTAATTAAAATACATTATGCATTTCACAAATGCTCTTATATACAGTAATGCTCGTACGTCGCACGTACCTTAAATTTCCGAAGTCCGAGCCAAACCTTGCTCGAGTTCCATGCCCCGAGGAACGATGTGCTAACACGATAAATAATTCACAATTATTTACGAACATGCAACCCATGCTCAAGCACACCCATAACCCTCAAAAATATTGTCAACACACGACAATTAACCATTATCGAAAATTGTTCAATAACTCCCCACAAATTTTCGAACCTTCACCACACAAATCGAACCCAAACTAAACATCATAATACATCTAAAACATGTAATAAACGACCCATAACAAGAATTACCACCCCCTGCCAAAAACCCCAATTTTCGAACCCTAACCCACGCAAATAACATAAATTCGAACCAACTCACGCCAACAGCAAGAATTCGAACTAATAGAACACAAAAATGGCAGGGAATTACACAATAATGACGAAAAAGGGGTAAGGGAGGTTACCCAATCGAAAATCGGAAGGAAAATGTTCAAAATCGAAGAACCCTAAATTTTGGGCGTCTGCGTCTTCTGCAAAATCCGACCCCAAAACGCGACGAAACTTCGAATTGGTGGTATGGGAAGGTGCGCCTGGACGAGACGAAGCCAATGGTAGGTCGGACGCAGCGGATGGCGGCCGGACGGCGGCGGGCGCACGCCTGGAAGCGGCGAGGGTCAAAGGGGATCGGGAAGTCAGCGTGCGCGAGGAGAGAGAGGGAAGGTGAGGAAAATGGTTCTGATAATTAAATCTCGGGTTCAACTGGTATTTATAGCAAAAATACCCCGAAATACTAATAGCCCCACAAATACATCATGATTCATTAAAAATCATCTGTTTTCAAAAATTCTCTCTCTAACTCCAAAACCCCCTACCGGTGCCCACACAAAGCACCCGAGATTCCGAGTCACACTAAAAACCCAACTCTTAGATTTTTCACCGTAATAAGAATACAATCTCAACCTCGGGATCCAACAATCCCAACTACCCAAATAAATGAGCCCAGAAGGCCCAACACCGCGATTAAACTCCAAATTGCCTAAAACAACTTTAGGGGTTATTAACACTACGGGATTAACATTTATAATCCCTGGTCATCACAATATCCCCCACTAAAAGAATTTCGTCCTCGAAATTAGCACCGGTGTATCACGTAACACCCAGGCTACACAACAACATGAAGCCATAACCTTGATTCTTGACCATATCAGAATCGTCTTAATAAACGCAAGGATACTTACCTCACATCAAACTCTGAAACAGAGCGACATACCAAAACCAACATATCACCCAAGAGGCAAAACGTACCTCGATGCGGTTCATCCCAAAAGTCAGTCCCTCATGACTGCAAAACAACCAATACTTACGACTGTAGATCGGACAGTCATCCTTAGTTTTAATACAACTGAATGACACCTCAACCGTGAGAACGTTGACCTCGTGTCAAACTCTGGAGTGGAATAGACTTCCAAATCCATCATAACGTCAAAGAGCGTCAGCACAACTCAACGCTAACAATCCAAAAGTAGTTAGTCAACTGAAACTGCAAGGATTCGAATCGCTCCCTATTCTATCGTAGATATCATCCAATACATCTCTATCATGACTCACGATGTCTAACATACATCGTTACGGGGGAAAACACTAGTATACCACGATGTACACATACCAAACCTGGTCTCCACTTCCAAACCTCCTCCATCAAATGAGCAGTCGCATCATTGCAACTCAATTTGGGCAACTCACGGCCACAGATTCACACAAAAGACATCTCACAAGATGTCCACCTCCGGATATTCCAAGGATCACATCCTGATCATAAATAAACCATCGAGACTCCACAGAGTTCAAATTCTGAAAGGACATGCAATAAACCCATTGCATCCTCAACGCTTGTGTCGACAGCGACACCCAATAGACCCGAATTCCTGCCATCCCTTGAAAATCCTAGGATTTAACAATCCAAACTTGGGAAGGCTATCGCATAACTCGAAGGAAAACACCAACAAGGGAACACCTCAACCCACACAAGATAATCCCTCCTCAAAGGGAGTCAACTAACTTCACGATTGTTTCTCATAATTTATCGTGCCATGGAGATTCCCAATCTCAAGGTGTTCAATATCTCTCATCAGAGATTTAACCATCCAAAAGTAGCATAACTCTACGCTTGACAAAAAGGAAATCAATAACTGGCATCCGTATACTCACCGGTATACCTGCCTAGGCATGGACATCACATGCATACTCAATACACTTGGTTCGGGTATCTACAACATACCCCTAAGCCCCAAACACAACTGTCAATTCTGAGTCATTCCCATCCAGTGGAGAATGATAATCGACGATCAACAACACGGCGTGATTCCCAAAATCAACACCACACGTACCAACTTACCTAATCCTTCAAAGATTCCCAAATAGGTATAATACTACCTCCATCCCCACAAGGGAAGTGCTATCAAACTCGAGATCCACTAGTCTCGAACTACCGTTCGGAAAAACTGGATACAATAACACCCATTGCATCCCAAGTACACGGATTCCCCAGATCGAGTCAACGACGACTTGATGACTCTCTTGTTGGTACTCCAACATTATGAGCTGTCCCAGACAAGTCCTCAAGGCAAAAGATGCATAACGTTCTCATGAGGTGTTACATGCCTCAAATATCATGCTACAAAGGGACAATCAAAAGCCTGCCAAAAGTCTTCATCGTATCATCATACGATTCACCAAACTCGGTTCCAACGTGTAGTATCATGGCTCCAACAAGCACACTTTATCATTCCCCCAATATCTGGCTAGCAAAGCGCTGTCTCCATAGGCTCATATCAAGCCCACCAACAAACCATATGTTCCATCTCGGTATGCCATACCGTACAAACCGTTAGAGTAATGGGTCATCGCCCAACATATCTCTAAAATACCAAGCACAATGGACAACCCGGTGTCCTTGCTCACTTATGATGCGATCATAATCCGTTAAGACTTATCCCACACCCTCAGGGTGGGTGTAACCATGTCTACCCTACATCACAACACAAGCGAGTAGTTTCCTCAATGACTACTCTTACCACCAATCACTTGGCCCTAGCCAAACCAACGAGCATACCCAAGGGTATCATCGCTCGACAAATATTTAACTCTATAACATGATGTGGTACATTTACCGGTACAATACATCCAATACTCCACCGAGCAAACCTGCTCGGCAAAAGGTCTCGTCAACTAGTGACCCAGACTCTACCATGTGCTCACCATCGGCACTCAAACCATACAACCAAATACACAACATAAATGTATTAACCATCAAAACGACGCTACACGTCTACATAGAACATCCACTATGTCATTGTCATCCCGTGACAGTACCTGTCAACATATGACTTTGAACTAATATTGTCGACTCGCAACGGTACATGTCGATACACGACGTCTATAATCTCATCGTCAAACACATGACAACATAAGTAAATCAACACATGATATCCACAATAGTGCTAAATAAACAGTAATATGCCATACCTCATTGCTAACAATATAGCGGCATACCTGTCTCCGTCATCCAACAGTGGTACGCAATCAGCACCCATCGCTCGTAGGTGGCGTAATCCAGCGTCATGTACATAGCGGCATAACCCGTCGCTATAGAATCAGTGGCATAATCCCTCGTCATAGAGTCAGCGGCATAAAACATCGCTATAGACATCTGGCGGCATGAACCATCGCCATTGATGTAGCGGAATGTACCATCGCTATGAACACCCGGCGGCATAAATCATCGCCAATCGATATAGCGGAATGAGACATCGCTATCAATACCCGGCGGCATAAACCATCGCCAATAGAATAGCGGAATGAGACATCGCTATCAATATATCCGGCGGCAAGAATCGTCGCCAATCAATATAGCGGAATGAACCATCGCTATCAATATATCCGGCGGCAAGAACCATCGCCAATCAATATAGCGGAATGAACCATCGCCAATCAATACATCTGGCGGAATGAACCATCGCCAATCAATATAGCGGAATGAACCATCGCTACATCTAGCGGAATGAACCATCGCAAATCAATATAGCGGAATGAACCATCGCTTTCAATACATCTGGCGGAATGAACCATCGCCAATCAATATAGCGGAATGAACCATCGCTATCAATATCGATAATGTGGTTGTTCCGGTCTTGTTATAGCAGCGGAATTTTAGGACCCCTCGCTTCGACATATAGCGGCATCATATGATATCCCTCGCTTCGACAATGACAGCGGCATGTTACCTCGCTTAGACATGACAGCGGCAAATATCATATTACCATCGCTTCATATGACAGCGGCAAGTACCTCCCTCGCTCGAATATAACAACTACCGGAACTTCCACTAGCTCCATGTACCTGCATCCAGGTTAATACCACAGTTCACAATATAATGATCGATATCACGTTCCAGTTATAACCACAATATTCCACATTAATCACTAGAATTGTGACTGTTCCGGTCCCAATACAACAGCGGAATTTTAGGACCCCTCGCTTCGACAATGACAGCGGCATGTTACCTCGCTTAGTCATGACAGCGGCAAGTACCTCCCTCGCTCGGAGATAAAGGCTACCGGAACATTCATCAATTCTACCACAATAATCAAACACAACATTTGGTTCCAGTATCACAATATATCACTATCATGTCACATATATCATCACATGTAAGGGTTCACTATCCATGATATACATAATCAAATATGCAACACGTTTTACCGTCCGAAGCCCGTACGTCTCACATTTCCTGATTTTCCCACAAAATCAGATCCCTTAACACATAATACATGATGTAAGGACCCTAATCCTCAAGTGCGGAATCAAGGCATAATAGAGCTAATATAATGATCAGAGTATAAAAGAACGTGTTGAGTTTATGAGCTTAAGCATTACATGCCAAAAAATAAGGACTACCAAAAGGATTAATTACATTCCAATCAATGAATGTTCAATTATAGTTTTATACTACTCCTAGAGTAGATACTATCCAAATAATCCTGTCCTTCATAGTCTCAAAAGCATCCTCAAAAGCTCACCATCTCAACCCGTCTAGCCCTTCTATCATGCCAAACGTGTACCTACAAGGACAACCCCCAAACATGAGCAATAATAATCATTCATATTCAACACAATATGAAGATAAAGCGTAAATGCATAATCATAATAAAACACTTCCTGTTTTCCCCATCCATTTCAAACGCTTCCCGTTTGGTTGTCCCTGTACCATAACTCATGAGTATAATCAATAGATTATTTTAAATGGTCTAAACATGTCATGAACATATACCATTTCATCAATACCAAATACTGATCACCAATCCCTAGTCTGTCCATCACAATGTATTTTAATGCCCCTCGCTTATTTACATATAGACGGCATAGGATAACCTCGCTTCAATGGACTGCGGGACTCCCACCCCTCGCCTCTCATTGAGCGGCAAATACCCTTTCCTCGTCCTATATGATAACCACGCTCAAATGTGACATGCGGCGCTCCCACCCCTCGCTTCACATTTAGCGGAACCAAACCAAATAGCGGCAAGCATTAAAATCATCAAGAGATGACCACGACTCATGGGATATGCACCAATAATCATATGCATCTATAAACATCATGCATAAGCTACCACATGCTTATCTTGCATCAGAACACACCCAAGGCCCTGCAGCGATGCATCGGTATACAGAACAAATCTGGAGTTCTCCGTAGGGATCACTAACACTGGCGTCGTCGTCAACCGGTGCTTTAATTCCTGGAAGCTCTCCTCACAAGCTCCTGACCAAAAGAAAGGCACTCCCTTCTGGGTCAACTGAGTCAGCGGCTTGGCAATCTTCGAAAAGCCCTCGACGAAGCGTCGATAATACCCGGCCAAACCCAGAAAACTCCGGATCTCAGGCACAGAAGTGGGGGCAGCCCACTCCATCACAGCCTCAATCTTCTTGGGATCTACAGATATCCCGCTGCTCGATATGACATGCCCTAGAAACACTACACTGCTCAGCCAAAATTCACACTTACTGAGCTTAGCATACAACTGATGCTCTCTGAGAATCTGAAGCACTGTCCTCAAGTGTTTCACATGCTCCTCCTCGCTCCGGGAGTAGATAAGAATATCGTCAATAAACACAATGACGAACTGATCAAGATACTGCTGAAACACTCTATTCATCAGACTCATGAAGACTGCTGGAGCATTCGTCACGCCGAACGGCATCGCTAGGAACTCATAATGTCCATATCGGGTCCGGAACGCTGTCTTCTGCACATCTTCCTCTCTGACCCAAATCTGATGATACCCGGATCTCAAATCAATCTTGCTATACACCCTGGTACCTTGCAACTGATCAAACAAGTCATCTATCCTTGGGAGAGGATACTTGTTCTTCACTGTAGCCTTATTCAGTTGCCGGTAATCGATGCACAACCGCATCGAACCGTCCTTCTTCTTCACAAAGAGAACTGGTGCGCCCCATGGCGACACGCTCGGGCGTATATATCCCTTGTCAAGGAGATCCTGTAACTGTTCTTTCAACTCCCTCAATTCTGCCGGTGCCATCCTATAAGGCGCACGAGAGATAGCGGATGTCCCTGGCAACAGCTCGATCCCAAACTCGACTTCCCTAGCCGGTGGGAATCCTGGGATCTCTTCTGGGAATACATCAGCGAACTCTGCCACTACTGGCACATCCTCAACTCTTAGTTCCTTATCCTTTCCAGACGTGTCCACGGCATAAATGAGATAGCCCGTGTGGCCACGTTCCAACAACTGAGTCATCTTGATCGCTGAAATCAACGGAATCTTCGCACGAGAACCGTTGCCATAGAAGGTCCACTGACTGCCCAACTCAGGTCTGAACTTCACTGTCCTCTGCCGGCAATCTACCACTGCCTGATATCTGTTCAGAACATCAATACCCAAGATGCAGTCGAAGTCTGACATACCCAGCACAATCAAGTCTGACCTCAATTCGTTGCCCTCAAAATAAATGAGGCAGTCTGCCATAAACTGATCAGCAACGACATTTCTTCCAGTGGATGTCGAGACAAGGAGAGGCGTGGGTAAAGAAGACGTGCGCATATGGTGTCTTTCCACAAAACCCACCGATACAAAAGAATGGGAGGCACCTGTATCGATCAAAATAAAAGCAGGGTACGTAAATAAATGACACGTACCGGCGATCACCTCCTCTGGGGCTGCCTGGGCCTGCTCCCTGGTCAGTGCATACACCTGCCCCTGGGGCGGTCCTACTGTCTGACCTCCCGATGGTCGAGGCCCAAACTGCTGCCTCTGCTGCACTGTCCTATCCTCAAACCTCGGCCTGCTGCCCTGATACTCTGACTGTCCTCCCCGTGTGGGGCAATACCGAGCGATGTGGCCCATCTTGCCACAGACATAACATGCAGGACACTTGTTTGAAGAATGTGGCCCTCCACAATTGTTGCACCTCGGCTCTCCCGGCCTATCCCCTTGTGAAGATCCTCTATTGGCCGACCAATTACCCTTCTTGCCATCCTGTTTCTGACCAAAGTGTTTCTTTCCACCATATCGCGAAGATGAAGAGGCACCACGGGGTTTAAATGGTTCTCCCCGAGGCCTCAAACTGTCACTAGTCTGCCTCTGTTGCGGTACTGGTGGTGGCATAGCGTAAGCTCCCACTCCTAGCTCAGCAAGCTCCGCTCTTGTGAGAGCATCATCAAAAGAAGTTGGGTTATTGGTGATAACCCAGTCATAGAGCTCCGGTCGCAACCCTTTCATAAAGTTCCTCATCTTAGCGTGCCCACTGGTGGCAATGTGGGGAACGTACCTCAACAACGAAGAGTACCGTGTGGCATAGTCTGCCACTGACATGTTCCCCTGCTTCAGACTTGTAAATTCATCCTCCTTTGTCTGTCTTGCTGCTGCGGAGAAGTGCCGGTTCAGAAACCTAGTCCTGAAGAGTGTCCAGTCGATCACAGCACCCAGTGCTCTCAATTCTATTACTGTGCTCCTCCACCACATCAGAGGTTTCTTGGCTAATTGAAACTCCGCTAGCCTCAGCCAAGCCGTCACAGCACAAGGAGCCGACACAAAGATCTGCTCAAGTCTTTCCAACCACTCTTCAGCCTCTTCTCCGGACTCTGTCCCCTCAAACCGGGGTGGATGATAAGATAGAAATTGCGTCAAGCTAATCTCACCCGGTAGCAACAACTGAACCACTGGTTCCATGCCTACAGCCGGTGGAGGTAGAGGGTTCACTTGACCGACGCTTGCGTTCACACTACCAATATCTCCAACCTCCTCATTAGCAGCCATGCTGTAATACAAATGTTAACAACAATTCCAAAGCAGTATATATGTTATGCCGTTAGATAACAGGAATGAGAATAAGCACGTTAGTATAACAGGATATACATTAATATGCACCACATGCATAAACATGCTTCAAATGTAAGCACCTAGCCTATCATGCTAAGGCTACCCTTCACTCGTTCCCGTGTTCTCTAACCACTGCTCTGATACCACTAATGTAAGGACCCTAATCCTTAAGTGCGGAATCAAGGCATAATAGAGCTAATATAATGATCAGAGTGTAAAAGAACGTGTTGAGTTTATGAGCTTAAGCATTACATGCCAAAAAATAAGGACTACCAAAAGGATTAATTACATTCCAATCAATGAATGTTCAATTATAGTTTTATACTACTCCTAGAGTAGATACTATCCAAATAATCCTGTCCTTCATAGTCTCAAAAGCATCCTCAAAAGCTCACCATCTCAACCCGTCTAGCCCTTCTATCATGCCAAACGTGTACCTACAAGGACAACCCCCAAACATGAGCAATAATAATCATTCATATTCAACACAATATGAAGATAAAGCGTAAATGCATAATCATAATAAAACACTTCCTGTTTTCCCCATGCATTTCAAACGCTTCCCGTTTGGTTGTCCCTGTACCATAACTCATGAGTATAATCAATAGATTATTTTAAATGGTCTAAACATGTCATGAACATATACCATTTCATCAATATCAAATACTGATCACCAATCCCTAGTCTGTCCATCACAATGTATTTTAATGCCCCTCGCTTATTTACATATAGACGGCATAGGATAACCTCGCTTCAATGGACTGCGGGACTCCCACCCCTCGCCTCTCATTGAGCGGCAAATACCCTTTCCTCGTCCTATATGATAACCACGCTCAAATGTGACATGCGGCGCTCCCACCCCTCGCTTCACATTTAGCGGAACCAAACCAAATAGCGGCAAGCATTAAAATCATCAAGGGATGACCACGACTCATGGGATATGCACCAATAATCATATGCATCTATAAACATCATGCATAACATGTATTTGCATCCACTATGCAATATGTGGGGTCTTCCCACCTTAACAGTGATTAATAGACATAAGAAGGACTAATCATGCATTAATGTAACATCTTAAGGTTTTGGTTGTTACACGAGCTAACAGGATTACATGCCAAAATACAAAACTTCAAAAATAATTCATTACATTCCAAAAGAATGTCATTTAGATTTACACTACTCCTAGAGTAGATACTAATCATAACTTGAATCCTATGCATTCCTGTGTCCCTAGTAGCTCACTGCCTCAACCCGACCCTTAGTCCTTTCGTCCAAAAGTGTACCTACAGGGACAACACATCATGAGCATATATAATCTTACTTAACATTATAAACATCATAGTAAATGCATGAAACATTGGTTAAGTAATATGCTGGTTATACATTCACTTTTTATTGTTGTCCCTGATTTAGAATCATGCATATGGGGCATCTTATCCCAGTGGCATCTTACCACAACATCATCGTATGGCCTCTTACCATATGGGGCATCTTACCCCGTGGCATCTTACCACAATACATCGCATGGCCTCTTACCATGTGGGGCATCTTACCCCGTGGCATCTTACCACAATACATCGCATGGCCTCTTACCATGTGGGGCATCTTACCCCGTGGCATCTTACCACAATACATCGCATAAATGTCATCATATATCGTATAAGCAATAAACATCATATGAACTTCATCGTATAAACATCATATAAATATCATCGTGTAAACATCGTATAAACACCGTCATTTCATCGTGAATACTCATGCAATAAAAGCATAGTCATAGTATAGAGATGTGTGTTACCGTCCGATGCCCGTACGCTTCTTACGTACCTTTTCAAAAGGAGGAGGAGTCAACAGACTTTATCTCCTTGATGGTGCTGGTACCTGGGATGGCTCTACAAGACCACATAATACCATATTAGATGCCTCAAAACCATCTTACATCATAAACTTAACAAAATAAAACATCATCATATTTTTCAACTTTCTGCCTCTCTCGATCGATCGGCCCTATGTCTCGATCGATCGAGACACTGTGCACAAAAAGTGCCTTAGCTTCCTGCCTCGCTCGATCGATCGAACATTTTACCGATCGATCGAGGAGCTTCACCGATCGATCGAGAAATCCTTCGATCGATCGGCACCAAAATTTTGAAAACATGCTTAGACCTTCTGTCTCGCTCGATCGATCGGAACTAAATCTCGATCGATCGAGAGCTCTGAAAATCGGGATTTTTTCCCAGATTTTTGAGCACTACATTTCACACCATCTTTTCTACTACATAGCACATCTTTCATGCTGAAACAAACATGTGAAGAACTTAAGCTAACATGCATCATAACATCATCATAATCTTCATCCTTAACCAACTTTTACAAAAACAGAGCATGTATCCCTTTGCCCAGATTTTCGAGCATATAGTTTCATAACTAGAAATCTATCACATAAGACATGTAAATGCTCAAACATCCATGCTAGTAGTTACATAAAACTACCTTGTAAGCATCTCTACCAAGGTTCCACCCAAACCTATACTTAACATGCTTTAAAATCAACCCACCAAACCCAAGCCCAAACACAAACCCAGAAAAACAGGGTACCCACTTACCCCTCTCTTTTGCTCCTCTTTTTGCAAGGATTTGAACACGTTCTTACCAAGCTTTTCTTCCCTTCCCCAGCAGCTTACAGGCACGATTTTGGGAGAGAAAGAGAGGAGGAGAGAAGGAGATGATTTGGCTGCAAAGTGGAAGCATGGGCATGACCAAGTGGGAGGCATGGGCTTTGACAAGTGGGGGTGTAGGGTGCAATTGGGGGAGGGTGGTGACCGAGTGGGTGGGGGTGGTGTGGGTAGGGTGGTCATGCGGTGTTTAATTGTGTCCCGGTATTTAGTACGATGTATTAAAATATCCTCACTCGATATTTTCTAACTTCATATAATTAATACATCCCTTAAAATACCCAACATGCTCCCCACATCATATCATCATAACATAAATCGTGGCCCCCAATTTAAATACACCACAACCCTTAAACACATCATAAGTTATCATCGTAGAACATAATCATATCACATTTCGGGGGTATTACATTACTCCCCTACTTATAAGATTTCGTCCTCGAAATCCACATGCATCATCATATCGAAACTAAACATAAAAACATACCAGAGAATAGTTCCGGATAGTGCTGCACCATATGCCGTTCCGTCTCCCACGTAGCCTCCTCGACGCCCCGACGATCCCACTGAACTTTGACCATCGGTATAACTTTGCTTCGTAGTCTGCGATCCTCTCGATCCAGAATTCTGATAGGTCGTTCAACGTAGGACACATCTGAGTCTAACTGTACTTCCGTAGGCTGTAAGACATGAGACGGGTCTGGCTCATACTTCCTTAACATAGAGACATGGAAAACATCGTGTATGCCAGATAAAGACGGCGGTAGAGCCAAACGATAAGCTAATGTACCGATACGCTGTAAAACTTCATATGGCCCAACATACCTCGGAGATAACTTTCCCCGCATCCCAAAACGAACCACACCCCTGAAGGGCGAGATCTTTAAGAAGACCCTGTCTCCTAACTGGAATTCTAGCGGTCGTCGCCGCTTATTGGCATAGGCCGCTTGCCTATCTTGGGCCGCTTTCATCTTTTGGCGTATCATCTTAATCTTACCTTCCATATCCTTGATCATATCCGGTCCTCCGACCGCTTTGCTAGTCAAGTCCTCCCAATACAGCGGTGATCTACATCGTCGTCCATATAGAGCTTCAAAAGGGGCCATTTGAATGCTCGCTTGATAACTGTTGTTATAGGAGAACTCCACCAGCGGCACTGAATCCTGCCACGGAGTATCAAACTCCAAAATATATGCCCTCAACATGTCTTCGAGCATCTGAATGGTACGCTCTGTTTGTCCGTCTGTCTGGGGGTGATAGGCCGTACTCAGTTTCACCTCTGTGCCCAAAGCTGTCTGGAGACCCTCCCAGAAATGTGAAGTGAACCTCGGGTCCCTGTCAGACACTATCGAGACTGGAATACCATGCAACCTCACCACATCCCGTATATACATCTGGGCCATCTTCAAGTATGTATATGACATACTGTAAGGGATGAAATGAGCCGTCTTCGTCAGCCTATCCACGATCACCCAGATCGCATCAAATCCTGAGGCCGTCCTAGGTAAGTGGGTCACAAAGTCCATAGATATATGCTCCCACTTCCATTCAGGCACCTCTAAGCTCTTCAGCTCACCACCAGGCCTCTGCCTCTCTGCCTTTACCTGTTGGCAGATCAAACATCTTTTAACGAAAACGATTACCTCACGCTTCATGCGTCTCCACCAGAATTGATCGCATAGATCTTTGTACATCTTCTTTCCCCCTGGGTGGATACTGAATCGACTACTGTGAGCTCGCTCCAATATTCCTCTACGCAGTTCTGGTGTATCTGGGACTACCCATCGGTTGCCCAGTCTCAAGGAATCATCCTCAGCCACTCTAAACTTGGATGGTTGGCCTTGAAGTACCAATGATGTCCACCTCTGAACCTCATTATCTGACTTCTGGGCCTTCCTGATTGCCTCAAATATATCTGGCTCCTCCAATAGGGTCGACACTCGCACAGGCGACGTGTCTACATTGAAATCATAGCCCAGTTGGCAATAAGACGTCATCAAGGCTGACAAACACATAACATCCTCTGCAGTACTCTTCACCTTCCGACTTAAGGCGTCTGCTATCAAGTTTGCTTTACCTGGATGGTACTCAATTTCACAATCATAATCTTTGAGCAAATCCATCCATCTTCTTTGCCTCATATTCAACTCTGCCTGAGTGAATAAGAACTTCAGGCTCTTATGGTCCGTATATATAGTGAAAGACGTGCCATACAAGTAATGCCTCCAAATCTTCAAGGCGAATATGATGGCCGCCAATTCTAAATCATGCACTGGATACTTAGCCTCGTGTGGCTTCAGCTGCCTCGATGCATAAGCCACCACATGCTTATATTGCATCAACACACAGCCCAAGCCCTGTAATGACGCATCCGTATACATGGCGAACCTCTTATCCTCAGACGGAATCACCAGCACAGGCGCTGTAGTCAAACGACGCTTCAGCTCTTGGAAGCTTTCCTCACAAGCTTCGGACCAAAAGAAGGGGACTCCTTTCTGAGTCAGCTGCGTCAGGGGTTTGGCAATCTTCGAAAAACCCTCGACGAAACGTCGGTAATATCCTGCCAAACCGAGAAAACTCCTTATCTCAGGTACAGAAGTGGGTGCAGCCCACTCCATCACAGCTTCAATCTTCCTTGGATCCACAGATATCTCGTGGCTAGATATGACATGGCCTAAAAATACTACGCTGTCCAACCAGAACTCGCACTTACTAAGCTTCGCATACAGCTGATGATCCCTAAGGATCTGAAGCACTATTCTCAAGTGTCTTACGTGCTCTTCTTCCGTCCGAGAGTAGATAAGTATGTCGTCAATGAAGACTATGACGAACTGATCCAAATACGGCTGGAACACCCTGTTCATCAAACTCATGAAGACAGCTGGGGCATTCGTCACCCCCAAAAGGCATGACCAGGAATTCATAGTGCCCATATCTAGTCCTGAAAGCCGTCTTCTGAACATCATCTTCTCTTACTCAAATCTGACGGTACCCCGACCTCAGATCGATCTTACTATAGAGCCTCGTACCCTGCAACTGATCGAACAAGTCATCGATCCTCGGAAGTGGATACTTGTTCTTTACTGTAGCTTTGTTCAACTGCCTGTAGTCAATGCATAGACGCATCGATCCATCTTTCTTCTTAACAAATAAGACAGGCGCACCCCATGGCGATACGCTAGGGCGTATGTAGCCCTTATCAAGGAGTTCCTGCAACTGTATCTTTAACTCCCTTAACTCTGCTGGTGCCATCCTATACGGGGCACTAGAAATTGCAGACGTCCCTGGTAGTAGCGCAATCCCAAACTCGACCTCTCTCGTCGGTGGGAATCCGGGAATCTCCTCCGGAAAGACATCAGGAAACTCCGCCACTACGGGCACATCCTCGACCTTTAATTCCTTCCTCTTTTCCGTCATATCCACAGCATAGATAAGATATCCTGCATGACCTCGTTCCAATAACTGCGCCATCTTGACAGCAGATATTAACGGAATCTTCGGACGGGAACCATCCCCATAAAATGTCCACTGGACTCCCAATACAGATCTAAATCGGACAGTCCTTTGCCTGCAGTTTACCACTGCCTGATACTTGTTCAGAACATCGATGCCCACAATGCAATCGAAGTCTGTCATTCCCAACACAATCAAATCTGATCCTAACTCATTATCCTCAAAATAAATGAGGCCATCATAAACAATCTGATCCGTAGTCAAACTTCTTCCAGCGGGGGTCGAGACCATAAGAGGCATGGGAGACGGAAAAGTGCATATGTGGTGCCTTTCAACAAAACTCGTCGACACAAAGGAGTGTGACGCACCTGTGTCTATCAATATAAGAGCAGGGTGCGTAAATACAAGACACGTACCCGCTATAACTTCCTTCGGGGCCGCCGTAGCCTGCTCCCTCGTCAAAGCATACACCTGTCCCTGAGGTGGCCCCGCGGGCTGACCTCCATACTGTCTTGGCACAAAAGGTGGCCGGTGTTGTGCCGTTCTGTCCGCAGGTCTCCCCGTAGAGTTCTGTTGTCTTCCCCTGTTGGGACACTGCCGAGCAAAGTGGCCTCTGTCGCCACAGACATAGCATCCTACGCAGTCTTTTGCCAAATGTGGTTGCCCACAAAGAGTGCACTGAACTCTTCCAGATCTGTCTCCCTGAGACTGTCCTCTCCCAGATGGAGCATCATTCCTACCTTTCCCTTTCCATCGATTCTCGGGCCTCTTGCCACTGAATCTCGATGCCGAAGTGTTCCCCCTAGGCTTAAACTGATCACCTCTGGGCTTCAAATTGTCAGAAGTGGATCTCTGAGGGGGTGCCGGAGGTGGCACAGCATCAGGATATGCACCGACTCCCAGTTCAGCTAGCTCAGCTCGTGAGAGTGCATCATCAAAACAAGCAGGGCCATAAGTGATCACCCTGTCATACAGTTCAGGCCTCAAGCCCTTCATGAAATTCCGCATCTTCGCTTGAGTGCTTGCAGCAATGTGTGGCACATATCGTAGTAAGGAACAGTAATGCAAAGCATAGTCAGATACAGGCATGGTACCTTGTCTTAAACTGGTAAACTCATCCTCCTTGGCCTGTCTTGCAGCGACTGAGAAATAGCGGTTCAAAAACCGCGTTCGGAACATCTTCCAATTTACTTCCTGTCCCAGAGCCTCTTGCTCAATCACTGTGGTTTTCCACCACATCAATGCCTTCTTGGACAGCTGAAATTCTGCTAATCGGATCCAGGTCGTCTTTGCACAAGGCGCTGCCACAAATATCTGTTCAATCCTCTCTATCCATTCCTCAGCTTTCTCTCCTGATTCAGTTCCCTCGAACATCGGAGGTCGATACATCATAAACTGAGCCAAGCTCAATTCCCCAGGTAGCAACTGCTGTTCAGAGGGTTCCTCTCCCAAAGCTGGTGGTGGCAATGGGTTTGTACGCCCAGCGCTTGCATTTACACTAATGGCGTCACCCACTTCTATATTTGCTGCCATGCTGCAACACAAGGGTTAATAACAACACCAAAAGTAGTTCATAAAGTACATCGTTAGATAATTAAACATGTTAGCATAACATAGAAACTTCATATGCAAAATACACATAAAACATGTTCAATGGTAAGCACCTAGCTAACTTATTGCTAAGGCTACCCTTCGCTCATTCCCGAGTTATCTAACCACTGCTCTGATACCACTAATGTGGGGTCTTCCCACCTTAACAGTGATTAATAGACATAAGAAAGACTAATCATGCATTAAGGTAACATCTTAAGGTTTTGGTTGTTACACGAGCTAACAGGATTACAGGCCAAAATACAAAACTTCAAAAATAATTCATTACATTCCAAAAGAATGTCATTTAGATTTACACTACTCCTAGAGTAGATACTAATCATAACTTGAATCCTATGCATTCCTGTGTCCCTAGTAGCTCACTGCCTCAACCCGACCCTTAGTCCTTTCGTCCAAAAGTGTACCTACAGGGACAACACATCATGAGCATATATAATCTTACTTAACATTATAAACATCATAGTAAATGCATGAAACATTGGTTAAGTAATATGCTGGTTATACATTCACTTCTTATTGTTGTCCCTGATTTAGAATCATGCATATGGGGCATCTTACCCCCGTGGCATCTTACCACAACATCATCGTATGGCCTCTTACCATGTGATGCCCCGAATAATTTATAATTAATTATTCATTTATTTAATTATGGTATTTTAATAAGATTTCAGGATTTAAATTATTGAGCATCATAATTTGGACCGGAGTCGGAATAAATAATTTCGGGATAAATTTGTAGTGTAAAATACATTTAAATGGACTCTTGTAGTATTAAATTATGGAGTGATAATTTAAGGGTGGAGATTGAAAATTGGATGGTGTAGATTTGATCTAGGGTTAAATAAAAGACATACAACCCCACCTTTCTCACACAAAAACATATCGATTCTCTTCTCCTCTCCCATCTCTTCAAGCCGTCGGCCACCTCATGCCTAGAGAAGAATTTCAGCTCGGTTTTTTTGTTCAGGTTTGTGTGGGATTTGTTACTTCATGACTCTTTAATTATTTATCCTTCTTGCATTTCGTTTTTCTCTTCATTTGGTGCGATTTTTGTGAATTTTTGTGGTCCGAAAATCTGCTATCTTTTGGTCCAAGAACTCTTGCTGATTTTAGGTTCAAATATATGGTATTTTGGCTCGAATTCTTGCTGCAATGGTTCGAAAATTTCTGCTGGTATGTGGCTTGATTTGGTTTTAAAAGTGGTGAAGATTCTGGACCGATTATGCTCTTGATTTGTGTTGAAATTTATGCTGTTTTTGAGGCTGGAATCAGGTGTGTTGGGTTTGAATCTTGCTATTTTATTTCGAAAATAGGTGTTGCCTTATGGTTTGAAATTTGCTGCCTATTATGCTCGAAAATCAACTGTTAAGATTCAAATTTCCTGTTGATGTGGAGATTAAAAACCTTGCTGGTTCTTGGATTAAAACTTTGTTGCTATCTTATCAATTGAATTGGGAGAGTGTGATCAGGCAGCTAATTAGATTGAATTGTGATGTTGTTTAATTGAAATTATGTGTTGTTATGAATTGAATTAAGATGTTATTTGGATCCTTGTAGGCTGCCGGGGTATACATATGTGGGTGTGTACGAGTAAGCTGCCAAATGTAGGGGTGCACGTAGAGTTCAGCATGTGTGTATGAGTGTTTCAGCATATAGAATGATATGTCATTGCTATGCTAGTATGTGTTATAGAGTTTATGGTGATGTACATGCTTTAATGGGTATCATGACTTGTATTGTTGACTTGTGACTTTATTGAATTACTAATCTTAGTAGTGAGTTCTAAATCAAGAAATTTGGAATCCAATGCATCTTTAATTTGTTAAAGTTGAAATTAACAAATAAATGACTTTATGTTGGGATTAAGGGAATTTGATTTAAAGTGGTGGAATCTCCACATTGAATTATTAAGCATGTATTGAGGTTCATGGATGATGTATAAACATGAATGTGTGTGTTGTGGTTCGAAAATCTTGCTGTTGTTGGATTCAAAATTCTTACTGCATTTTGACTTAAAATCTGATGCAGTTTATGTTATGAACTTGAGGCTGGAATCATGTTATCGCATTGAGCTTGAATCTTGTTGTTTTTACTTCAAAAATTCCAGCCACTAGTTGGCTCGATCCTTGCTGATTTTTGCTTTTGTAAATATACTACTTTTGGCTTGAATCTTGCTGATGTTGTTGGTCTAATTGTGCGGGGGTTGTGATGGCCAAATTAGGGTTGTAGTGGGACTTGAAATCATGCTCATAAGTTGTTTGAGAATATGCTTAAGTGGTGTTAAATGTTGGCCAAAAACTCTACTAAATGTTTGGTAAGAAAGTCTACTTTTATGGCTCATATCATAATAGAGTTTGGAGAGTATTGGTCTATGGTTTGATCTTCTAATAACTTTGAGCATGTGTAATGTGTGAATGGTTGAACTAGATACATGCTAATAGGTGTTATAGCATGTATTAAAGTGTATATTAATGAATATACTTGCATGTGTGCAATAGCATGAATTGGAGACTTTATTGAGTATTTGAATGACAATTCTATGAACTAACTGTATAGTTGATTTAAACAATATAGATTGTCTTGATTTTGTGAATTTACTTACTATATAGTTGAGTTGGAGATGACTCAAATAGAGGATTATTGGCTTGTTTGTGTACACTATGAAGCATGAAAATGAAGAGTCCTTAATGATGTTAATTGTTTTGAATATGAGCTAATATTGAATTGATATTCGATATAGACACTATACAAGACTTCGGACGTTGATGATAGCTTGTTCATGTTGTCGACTATAAGGTACGTAGTGACGTACGAGCAGGTATAATATGAATTATTTCATATTCCAGTATTCATGTATTGATGAATTGTGATAACTGAATATAAGAAAATGAATATGTGAATTAAGTTGATATGTGTGGTATGATGGACACGTAAATGTATGTGGTCCGGATATGGAGTTGGGTATGGATGCCTTTGGCACGATCGATATGAGAAATGGTTGAGAATGAGATTAACGTGCAGGCAGAGTTGCCTTCGATATGAGACTCGTTATGATTGAGCATAAATGATGAATTTTGATTATCTTGAATTTATTGCATTGATGAGTTTCATGTTGTGATTAACGATACTGAACTTGATGTCTATGAAAGCATGTGAGAATGAAACAGGAACAGCTAGTGGAAGCTATACAGATTCAGAACTGTACAGGGAGTACATTTTTATGGATTTTAAATAATCTTAAATTGTTTATTATGAATTAATTATAACTGTTATGCATTGTTATGAATATGAGTATCATGACAGGGTATGCTCACCCGTGTGGGGGCTGATTCTGTTGAAACAGGTACAACAGGTACTAAGCTACTTCGGGATATTGGTTCGAGCTTTGTTGGAGCATGCCGCTTCCAGAAGCGTATATGAGAGTGGGTAAATAGGATATGCTATTTATTCAGTTAGATTGGTATTCATTTATTTGTTGCTCGTATGTGAGCAATTGGAAGCATGTATATGGATTGTATAAGGGTGTTGAAGCCCACTTCTGATGTCTTCCTAGTATGGTGTTTTCCCTGGCTGGGAACTTATTTAGAGTTTTGTTTTCTCTTAAGTATTGTGTTTTTCCCTGGCTGGGAATTATATTGGTGATGTGTCTTATTTTGGGATAGCCCAATTTATGGGGAGACTCTGCCCAATTTTTTATAAAAACCCACAATATAAAAGTGGTGTAATGGGGATGGAATGGGCGAAACCTTTGAGTCTATTTGTTGGTAGAGATGATCATATAATGTTGAGCATTATTTATGTCGTGGGATTATGGGAAACATGAAATGATTCTTTTTAAAGAATGAAAAGAAAATGAAAAAATTTATACACATACGACGTCATAAATGAACTAATGACGAGTTTAAGTGTTGGGGTCTTACATTAGTGGTATCAGAGCAGTGGTTAGATCTTTGGGGCTGTTGAGGGCCTATGAACATGTTAATGGGAATGAGAAGCACATACTTATGCATGATGGTAGTTAGTGTTACGTGGCACATCTATATTGCTTATGTGCATTTATGACATGTGTTCATAATTGGAATATGTTATTGCTAACCATGGTGGTTGCAGGGTCTTATGAGACATGGATTATGCATTACGGTTGCATATATATATCGGAGTGATGATTTTAATGCTTTGCCGCTAAATGTTGAAGCGATGGTAACATTCCGCATGTCACATTTGAAGCGAGGTGCGTTAAAATACACTCATGGCGATGTTTATCGGAATACGGGTTATGCATTACGGTTGCATGCATGGCGTAGCGATGTGAATACTTGCGCTTCATGGCGTAGCGATGTGAATACTTGCCGCTGATATGAAGCGAAGAACACGACCGCTGTCATATCTTAGCGAGGGGTATTTCCGCTGCCATGTAAAGCGAGGGGGTATTTCCGCTGTCATGATTAAAACAAGGAGTAATGGTGCCGCTGTCATACCGTAGCGATGAGAGAATATTTGCCGCTGATATGAAGCGAAGAACACGACCGCTGTCATATTGTAGCGAGGGATATTATTTGCCGCTGGTATGTCGAAGCGAGGTAGCGATGAAGATATTTGCCGCTCATATGAAGCGAAGAACACGACCGCTGTCATATTATAGCGAGGGATATCATTCCGCTATTCTATTGGCGATGGTTTATACCGCCGGGTATTCTTAGCGATGGTTCATTCCGCTATTCTATTGGCGATGGTTCTTACCGCCAGGTATTATATAGCGAAGCCTCTTTCAGCTATCTTATTGGCGATGATTCATGCCGCCAGGTATATCGAGCGATGGTTCATGCCGCTATCTTATTGGCGATGGGTATTCTGCCAAGTGCGTGTATAGCGATGCCTCTTTCCGCTATCTTATTGGCGATGATTCATGCAGCCAGGTATATCGGGCGATGGTTCATGCCGCCGGACACATGTATAGCGATGGTTCATTCCGCTGTGTTGATTGATGATGATTCATTCCTCTATGATGATTAGCGATGGTTTATACCGCATTCGAGCAATGGGTGCTGATTTCATATTGCTGTTGAGCGACGGAGACAGGGACAGTTTCAAAGATCAAGTGTGGATCCACTGCCTACAGTAAGTGTTATTACATCTTATTGTTTTAAGAATATGATTTTATTCATTGTGATTACGGATATTATATGGATGTCAGTAGTGGCAATGATATTGTGCATGCCCGTAGTGACGACGAGATTATGCATGCTAGTGTGGGCGATGAGTGTTGATATATTGCTATTGCGATAGCAATGAATATTAATGTGCCGTCGTTGGGTGACGAATATTGATGTGCTGCTATTATGTTAGCATGAGTTTATCGTATTGCTATTGTGTTAGCATTGTATATTGATGATGTTTGATCGCAGATAACAGTGGACAATTGTGTTGTTATTTCTTGGACACGTGAGTTGTAGGCTCAAGAGAATATTGAAATATCCACGGGAACGAGGAATTGAGGTAAACCATTTCGTTTGGTTTAACCTGTTTGATATACGTGGATTGTGAATTATTTTGATTGCTTTTAATGGTTTATGAGAATCAATTTATATATGAGGAAGAATTGAAAATGAAATTGAAATGACATGTAGTATTGATATGTTCATTGATTAACTATGCAGAGACGAGATAACAGTGGGGTAATAATGATCAGATTGAAATGATATTGGTTTATGAAAACATGATTATTTGGTATACTGTGAGATTAATGATCTGTTAATCATGTTATGTTGAGTTAAATGTAACCATGTTGGAATAAGATTAATGAACAGGTCATGAGATGACATGGAACGTCACGGAATGACGTGAGATCGCTATGAATGTCCTGTGTGGACGTGTGATCATTGTGAACATTGCGGGTCGACGTAGTAAGTACGAAATTATGATGTTATTCTCTGGTATATAATGACAACACTGATAAATAATCATGGAATGATTTATGATAAGTTAGACATGATATGATAGACAATATAATAATGTCATAATGAGAATACATGAGATATATGACCATTCACTTTCAATGATGGATCATTTTGATATTGTGTTAGAAACTGGAGGCATATAAATGATGATAAATGCGATGAGACTGATGTATGAGGAATCGTGAATACATACTACATTATGATTTATTATTCATTTATGAAATAGTACTTTGTTGAATAAAGGATAAAAAAGAATGGCGTCATTGAGGATACAATTGATGCTTATGTTGAATTTCAATCACATAGATATGTGATAGTATTGTGTAGCATGATGTGTACAGGATTTCGTGAAACTTTGGACGCAGGGAATTGATGTTGGATAATGGAAACATTATGAATATCAAAATGCATAAATGACAAGGTACGTGGTTATGTTATTAGTATTTGAGAAATACTAATGAGTTTATTTTGTACTTGACCCATGGCAGATGATAGTTGGGTGATGTAATGCGGAAAGGTTGATACTTAAGAGCATGTGAGTATTGTGATGAGCATGATATTATGATGCTATTGTGTATTGTAGATGATTCCATCTACAAAGGTATGATACGAATTATTCGGTATTGATGTTGATGCCTTGTTTTAGAGGGAGTATAATCGTGACATATGAATATTGATGTTAGGCCATTCATCATGATTCGATATTGATGAGCTGTGGCTGTTGGTGCGTATAATGTGGATATATGTATGTGAGAATTACTAATAGGTTTTCTAGTAATTACTTTGCACCAGATAATAGCCAGGAGATGATATATGAGAGGTTGATGTGTAATGACTCTAGAGTACCGCTACTTCATATGGACAATGGTGGTGATGTGGTGATGTTGGTATAAGTTGCATACATTTGCAACAACACAGGGAACTGTACCGATGGGAGTACACAGGTACTGAAGTATGACAAAGAAGCTTGATGATTAAACACTGTAAGTGTTGACTTTTACGAATTAATGGCACTTGATAATTGTTAACATGTTGATACTAATCTTCGAATGATGCTAGTATGCTAGTAACGATAATTTATCATATCATAATGAAGAATACATAATGGCTAAAGTACGATGAGGTAATTTCATGACGAATTACATGAATAAGTGTATTCATATACGATAACTCATTGAATTTTAATGTTGGAATATGGTAAAGTGATGTGAATTGCAGTCTTGCGATCGTTGGTATAATGGGGCACATGTGTGAACCGTGATGATTTGGATGACTGTCATCCTACAGATGGTCAAGTCACTATCTTGAGCTGTATGCCGGTACGTGAATTTTACTGTTGGCTTTTATGGTAAGCATGCATTTTAATTTCGAGGTCGAAATTTTTATTACGTGGAGAGAATGTGATGCCCCGAATAATTTATAATTAATTATTCATTTATTTAATTATGGTATTTTAATAAGATTTCAGGATTTAAATTATTGAGCATCATAATTTGGACCGGAGTCGGAATAAATAATTTCGGGATAAATTTGTAGTGTAAAATACATTTAAATGGACTCTTGTAATATTAAATTATGGAGTGATAATTTAAGGGTGGAGATTGAAAATTGGATGGTGTAGATTTGATCTAGGGTTAAATAAAAGACATACAACCCCACCTTTCTCACACAAAAACATATCGATTCTCTTCTCCTCTCCCATCTCTTCAAGCCGTCGGCCACCTCATGCCTAGAGAAGAATTTCAGCTCGGTTTTTTTGTTCAGGTTTGTGTGGGATTTGTTACTTCATGACTCTTTAATTATTTATCCTTCTTGCATTTCGTTTTTCTCTTCATTTGGCGATTTTTGTGAATTTTTGTGGTCCGAAAATCTGCTATCTTGTGGTCCAAGAACTCTTGCTGATTTTAGGTTCAAATATATGGTATTTTGGCTCGAATTCTTGCTGCAATGGTTCGAAAATTTCTGCTGGTATGTGGCTTGATTTGGTTTTAAAAGTGGTGAAGATTCTGGACCGATTATGCTCTTGATTTGTGTTGAAATTTATGCTGTTTTTGAGGCTGGAATCAGGTGTGTTGGGTTTGAATCTTGCTATTTTATTTCGAAAATAGGTGTTGCCTTATGGTTTGAAATTTGCTGCCTATTATGCTCGAAAATCAACTGTTAAGATTCAAATTTCCTGTTGATGTGGAGATTAAAAACCTTGCTGGTTCTTGGATTAAAACTTTGTTGCTATCTTATCAATTGAATTGGGAGAGTGTGATCAGGCAGCTAATTAGATTGAATTGTGATGTTGTTTAATTGAAATTATGTGTTGTTATGAATTGAATTAAGCTGTTATTTGGATCCTTGTAGGCTGCCGGGGTATACATATGTGGGTGTGTACGAGTAAGCTGCCAAATGTAGGGGTTGTAAGGACCCTAATCCTTAAGTGCGGAAATAAGGCATAATAGAGCTAATATAATGATCAGAGTGAGAAAAGAACATGTTGAGTCTATGAGCTTAAGCATTACATGCCATAATAATAAGGACTTCCAAAAAGAATGGATTAATTACATTCCTCATCAATGAATGCTATCAAATAGTTTTACACTACTCCTAGAGTAGACACTAGACAAAATAATCCTGTCCTTTAATCCTCAAAAGAATGCTTCACAAGCTCACCACCTCAACCCGTTCAAAGCTTGCTATCATGCCAAAAAGGTACCTACAAGGACAACCCCCAAACATGAGCAATAATAATCATTCATATTCAACACAATATGAAGATAAAGCGTAAATGCATAATCAATATAAAACACTTCCTGTTTTCCATGCATTTCAAACGCTTCCCGTTTGGTTGTCCCTGTACCATAACTCATTAGTATAATCAACAGATTATTTTAATGGCCAAAACATGTCATGACATATACCAACTGATCAATAACCAATACTGATTCCCAATCCCTAGTCTGTCCATCACAATGTATTTTAATGCCCCTCGCTTATTTACATATGAGCGGCATAGGATAACCTCGCTTCAACGGACTGCGGGACTCCCACCCCTCGCCTCTCGTTGAGCGTCAAATACCCTTTCCTCGCCCCATATGATAACCACGCTCAAATGTGACATGCGGCGCTCCCACCCCTCGCTTCACATTTAGCGGAACCAAACCAAATAGCGGCAAGCATTAAAATCATCAAGGGATGACCACGACTCATGGGATGTGCACCAATAATCATATGCATCTATAAACATCATGCATAACATGTATTTGCATCCACTATGCAATACCACATATATACTTGCATCCACAATGCATAAACAATAAGTATATAAGATACATGTACCGTTGGGGTGCCCGTACGTTCACTACGTACCTTTCCAAAAGTGGAATTGGTCCGGCTTCAATTCCTCGGTTGTGTTGCTACCTGGGATGGTTCTACACAATCACACAACCCCATATTAGAAGCCAAATAATAGCCAAATACCAAAAATTTGACAAAATTAACCATTTTCCAAAATTCCACAGGCGGCGATCGATCGCTTCACCCAGGCGATCGGTCGCCTCAAAATTTACACAGCGGCGATCGGTCGCCTCAAACATGGCGATCGATCGCCATCCCTTTGAAAAAACCTACTGCCTCTCGGCGATCGGTCGCCCCATTTTAGGCGATCGATCGCCTAACCCGTAAAAAATGCCACTGTCTCTTGGCGATCGGTCGCCTCTTTTCAGGCGATCGATCGCCTCGCGCAGACATGCGTTTTTCACCATTTTTGTTCCCAAAATTTCTTCCAACCCAATCCAACACTTAACCAAACAACCAACAACAAAAATAACAACTTAAACCACCAAAATATACCTTAAAACAACCATAAATCCAACCTTTAAACAAACCCACAATAACCCAACAAAACCCATTTCAAAACCCTTCAAAACCCAACTAAACTCAAACAAAACCTTACAAAAATAAACCATGAGGTATCCATACCTCTTGGGGACCTCAAATCACCCAACAATCTTCACAAATCAAGACTTTTGGAAGGTTTTCTCTTCAACCCTAAGCTCAAGCTCGAAAATGGAAGAAGGGAAAGGGTTTGTGGTTTTGATTTGGTAAAGTGAAAGTGATTTGGTAAAGTGGGGTTGGGGATAAAAGGGGATTGGGTTAATTTAATTAAAAGCATACCAAAATAATTCCATGGTGTATAAAACACCCCAATATGATATTTTTCAAAGCATTTACTCATAATGCACCAAATATCAATTAAATACATGATTTCTAATAAATTGCTACCAAAGGCAAATAAATCATGCTCCCAATAATATTTACCCAACCTGCACCACATGCACCCTGAAATGCAACCCCGGGTCATCCTATCCACATGACCATGCATTTCCATAAGGTAAATAAATTCCAACACATAATCAATTACCACATAATTAATCATGTAAACACAATTAGAGCCAAATAGCAATTAACCATTTCGGGGATGTCACAATACTCCCCTACTTATAAGATTTCGTCCTCGAAATCACATGCACTTACCCCAAAAGGAAACTAAACATAAACACATACCAGAGAATAGTTCCGGGTAGTGCTGCACCATATGCTGCTCCGTCTCCCACATAGCCTCCTCGACACCCCTGCGATCCCACTGAACCTTGATCATCGGTATTACTTTGTTCCGAAGTCTACGGTCTGCTCGATCCAGAATTCTGACAGGCCGTTCCACATAAGACACATCGGACTCTAACTGAACTTCGGAAGGCTGTAACACATGCGACGGATCCGGCTCATACTTCCGCAGCATCGATACATGAAACACATCATGTATACCAGATAAAGAAGGCGGCAAGGCCAGTCGGTAAGCTAAGGTGCCAATGCGCTGTAAAATCTCGTATGGTCCAATATACCTCGGAGACAGTTTCCCGCGCATCCCAAATCGCACAACGCCTCTGAAAGGCGAGATCTTCAAAAAGACCTTATCTCCCAACTGAAATTCCAACGGTCTCCGCCGTTTATTTGCATAAGCAGCATGTCTGTCCTGAGCCGCTTTCATTTTCTGCCTTATTGTCTTTATCTTTTCTTCCATTACCCGAATCAACTCCGGTCCTCCGACCGATTTGCGGTCCAAATCATCCCAACATAAGGGTGATCTACACCGTCTGCCATAAAGAGCTTCAAACGGAGCCATCTGAATACTCGCCTGGTAGCTATTGTTATACGAAAACTCTACCAAAGGCACTGAATCCTGCCAAGAGGCATCGAACTCCAAAACACAAGCTCTTAACATGTCCTCGAGCGTCTGAATAGTGCGCTCAGTCTGGCCATCCGTCTGAGGATGATAAGCAGTGCTCAATCGGACTTCAGTTCCCAAGGCTGACTGAAGACCTTCCCAGAAATGAGATGTGAATCGCGGATCTCGATCTGAAACTATCGAAACGGGGATCCCATGCAATCTCACCACATCTCTAATATACAACTGCGCCATCCTCAAAAATGTGAAAGTCATGCTATAGGGGATAAAATGAGCCGCCTTGGTCAATCGATCCACAGTCACCCAAATAGCATCGAAGCCTGAAGCACTCCTCGGCAAATGAGTCACGAAGTCCATGGAAATGTGCTCCCACTTCCACTTCGGTATCTCCAAGCTTCTCAGCTCGCCACCAGGTCTCTGTCTCTCTGCCTTAACCTGCTGGCAGATCAAACACCTCTTCACAAAAGCGACGACATCTGATTTCATCCTTTTCCACCAAAAATGACCACGCAGATCTCTGTACATCTTTTTCCCGCCTGGGTGGATGCTAAGTCTGCTACTGTGAGCTCGCTCCAAGATCCCTCTACGCAACTCCGGCGTACTTGGAACCACCCATCGGTCACCCAATCTCAAAGACCCGTCATCGGCCACTCTGAACTTCGTCGGCTGACCAAGATGTACTAAAGATAACCACCTCTGGACCTCGTCATCTGACCTCTGAGCTCTCCGGATACGCTCATAAATATCTGGCTCAGCTAACAAAGTCGATACATACACAGGCGATGCATCAATGTCAAAATCATAGCCCAGATGGCAATAGGAGGTCATCATAGCAGACAAATGAATGACGTCCTCAGCAGAACTCCTCACTTTCCGGCTCAAAGCGTCTGCTGTCAAATTGGCCTTCCCGGGATGGTACTCTATCTCGCAATCATAGTCCTTGAGTAGGTCCATCCACCTCCTCTGCCTCATGTTCAGCTCTGCCTGAGTGAATAAAAATTTGAGGCTCTTGTGATCCGTGTATATGGTGAATGAAGTACCATACAAATAATGCCTCCAGATCTTCAGGGCGAAGATGATAGCCGCCAATTCCAAGTCATGAACTGGATATCTGGTCTCATGCGGCTTCAACTGCCTCGATGCATAAGCTACCACATGCTTATCTTGCATCAGAACACACCCAAGGCCCTGAAGCGATGCGTCAGTATACAGAACAAATCTGGAGTTCTCCGTCGGAATCACTAACACTGGCGCCGTCGTCAACCGGTGCTTCAACTCCTGGAAGCTCTCCTCACAAGCTTCTGACCAAAAGAAAGGCACTCCTTTCTGAGTCAACTGAGTCAGCGGCTTGGCAATCTTTGAAAAGCCTTCGACAAAGCGCCGATAATACCCGGCCAAACCCAGAAAACTCCGGATCTCAGGCACAGAAGTGGGGGCAGCCCACTCCATCACAGCCTCAATCTTCTTGGGATCTACAGATATCCCACTGCTCGAAATGACATGCCCCAGAAACACCACACTGCTCAGCCAAAATTCACACTTACTGAGCTTAGCATACAACTGATGCTCTCTGAGAATCTGAAGCACTGTCCTCAAGTGTTTCACATGCTCCTCCTCGCTCCGGGAGTAGATAAGAATGTCGTCTATGAACACGATGACGAACTGATCAAGATACTGCTGAAACACTCTGTTCATCAGACTCATGAAGACTGCTGGAGCATTCGTCACACCGAACGGCATCACTAGGAACTCATAATGCCCGTATCGAGTCCGGAATGCTGTCTTCTGCACATCTTCCTCTCTGACCCGAATCTGATGATACCCGGATCTCAAATCAATCTTGCTATACACCCTGGTACCTTGCAACTGATCAAACAAGTCATCTATCCTTGGGAGAGGATACTTGTTCTTCACTGTAGCCTTATTCAGTTGCCGGTATCGATACACAACCGCATCGAACCGTCCTTCTTCTTCACAAAGAGAACTGGTGCGCCCCATGGCGACACGCTCGGGCGTATATATCCCTTGTCCAAGAGA
Source organism: Haberlea rhodopensis (assembly GCA_907163345.1). Lineage (NCBI taxonomy): Eukaryota > Viridiplantae > Streptophyta > Magnoliopsida > Lamiales > Gesneriaceae > Haberlea > Haberlea rhodopensis. The sequence continues at coordinate 341,667 of CAJQUN010000453.1, forward strand.
TCCTGCAACTGTTCTTTCAACTCTCTCACCTCAGCCGGTGCCATCCTATAAGGTGCACGAGAGATAGCGGATGTCCCTGGCAACAGCTCGATCCCAAACTCGACTTCCCTAGCCGGTGGGAATCCTGGGATCTCTTCTGGAAATACATCGGCGAACTCTGTCACTACTGGTACATCCTCAACTCTGAGTTCTTTACTCTTCCCAGACGTGTCCACGGCATAAATGAGATAGCCCGTGTGTCCACGTTCCAATAACTGAGTCATCTTGATCGCTGAAATCAACGGAATCTTCGCACGAGACCCGTTGCCAAAGAAAGTCCACTGACTGCCCAACTCAGGTCTGAACTTCACTGTCCTCTGTCGGCAATCTACCACTGCCTGATATCTGTTCAGAACATCAATACCCAAGATGCAGTCGAAGTCTGACATACCCAGCACAATCAAGTCTGATCTCAACTCGTTGCCCTCAAAATAAATGAGGCAGTCTGCCATAAACTGATCCGCAACGACATTTCTTCCAGTGGGTGTCGAGACAAGGAGAGGCGTGGGTAAAGAAGACGTGCGCATATGGTGTCTTTCCACAAAACCCACCGATACAAAAGAATGGGAGGCACCTGTATCGATCAAAATAAAAGCAGGGTACGTAAATAAATGACACGTACCGGCAATCACCTCCTCTGGGGCTGCCTGGGCCTGCTCCCTGGTCAGTGCATATACCTGCCCCTGGGGTGGTCCTACTGTCTGACCTCCCGATGGTCGAGGCCCAAACTGCTGCCTCTGCTGCACTGTCCGGTCATCAAATCTCGGCCTGTTGCCCTGATACTCTGACTGTCCTCCCCGAGTGGGGCAATACCGAGCAATGTGGCCCATCTTGCCACAGATATAACATGCAGGACACTTGTTTGAAGAATGTGGCCCTCCACAATTGTTGCACCTCGGCTCTCCCGGCCTGTCCCCTTGTGAAGATCCTCTATTGGCCGACCAATTGCCCTTCTTGTTATCCTGCTTCTGTCCAAAGTGTTTCTTTCCACCATATCGCGAAGATGAAGAGGCACCACGGGGCTTAAACGGCTCACCCCGAGGCCTCAAACTGTCACTAGTCTGCCTCTGTTGCGGTACCGGTGGTGGCATAGCGTAAGCTCCCACTCCTAGCTCAGCAAGCTCCGCTCTTGTAAGAGCGTCATCAAAAGAGGTTGGGTTATTAGTGATAACCCGGTCATAGAGCTCCGGTCGTAACCCCTTCATGAAATTCCTCATCTTAGCGTGTCCACTGGTGGCAATGTGGGGGACGTACCTCAACAACGAAGAGTACCGTGTGGCATAGTCCGCCACTGTCATGTTCCCCTGCCTCAAACTGGTAAATTCATCCTCCTTTGTCTGTCTTGCTGCCGCGGAGAAGTATCGGTTCAAGAACCTGGTCCTGAAGAGCGTCCAATCAATCACAGCACCTAGTGCTCTCATCTCCATCACTGTGCTCCTCCACCACATCAATGGTTTCTTAGCCAACTGGAACTCCGCCAGCCTCAGCCAAGCAGTAATAGCACAAGGAGCCGATACAAAGATCTGCTCAAGTCTCTCCAGCCACTCTTCAGCTTCTTCTCCGGACTCTGTCCCCTCAAACCGGGGCGGATGATAAGACAGAAACTGAGTCAAGCTAATCTCACCCGGTAGCAATAACTGGACCACTGGTTCCATTCCTACAGCCGGTGGAGGTAGAGGATTAGCCTGTCCAATACTCGCATTCACACTACCAACGTCGCCAACTTCCTCGTTAGCAGCCATGCTGTAACACAAATGTTAACAACAATCCAAAGCAATATATATATCATGTCGTTAGATAACAGGAGTGATATAAGCATGTTAGTATAACCAAATATACACCAATATGCACCACATGTATAAACATGCTTCAAATGTAAGCACCTAGCCAAACATGCTAAGGCTACCCTTCACTCGTTCCCGGGTTCTCTAACCACTGCTCTGATACCACTAATGTAAGGACCCTAATCCTTAAGTGCGGAAATAAGGCATAATAGAGCTAATATAATGATCAGAGTGAGAAAAGAACATGTTGAGTCTATGAGCTTAAGCATTACATGCCATAATAATAAGGACTTCCAAAAAGAATGGATTAATTACATTCCTCATCAATGAATGCTATCAACTAGTTTTACACTACTCCTAGAGTAGACACTAGAAAAAATAATCCTGTCCTTTAATCCTCAAAAGAATGCTTCACAAGCTCACCACCTCAACCCGTTCAAAGCTTGCTATCATGCCAAAAAGGTACCTACAAGGACAACCCCCAAACATGAGCAATAATAATCATTCATATTCAACACAATATGAAGATAAAGCGTAAATGCATAATCAATATAAAACACTTCCTGTTTTCCATGCATTTCAAACGCTTCCCGTTTGGTTGTCCCTGTACCATAACTCATGAGTATAATCAACAGATTATTTTAATGGCCAAAACATGTCATGACATATACCAACTGATCAATAACCAATACTGATTCCCAATCCCTAGTCTGTCCATCACAATGTATTTTAATGCCCCTCGCTTATTTACATATGAGCGGCATAGGATAACCTCGCTTCAACGGACTGCGGGACTCCCACCCCTCGCCTCTCGTTGAGCGGCAAATACCCTTCCTCGCCCCATATGATAACCACGCTCAAATGTGACATGCGGCGCTCCCACCCCTCGCTTCACATTTAGCGGAACCAAACCAAATAGCGGCAAGCATTAAAATCATCAAGGGATGACCACGACTCATGGGATGTGCACCAATAATCATATGCATCTATAAACATCATGCATAACATGTATTTGAATCCACTATGCAATACCACATATATACTTGCATCCACAATGCATAAACAATAAGTATATAAGATACATGTACCGTTGGGGTGCCCGTACGTCCACTACGTACCTTTCCAAAAGTGGAATTGGTCCGGCTTCAATTCCTCGGTTGTGTTGCTACCTGGGATGGTTCTACACAATCACACAACCCCATATTAGAAGCCAAATAATAGCCAAATACCAAAAATTTGACAAAATTAACCATTTTCCAAAATTCCACAGGCGGCGATCGATCGCTTCACCCAGGCGATCGGTCGCCTCAAAATTTACACAGCGGCGATCGGTCGCCTCAAACATGGCGATCGATCGCCATCCCTTTGAAAAAACCTACTGCCTCTCGGCGATCGGTCGCCCCATTTTAGGCGATCGATCGCCTAACCCGTAAAAAATGCCACTGTCTCTTGGCGATCGGTCGCCTCTTTTCAGGCGATCGATCGCCTCGCGCAGACATGCGTTTTTCACCATTTTTGTTCCCAAAATTTCTTCCAACCCAATCCAACACTTAACCAAACAACCAACAACAAAAATAACAACTTAAACCACCAAAATATACCTTAAAACAACCATAAATCCAACCTTTAAACAAACCCACAACAACCCAACAAAACCCATTTCAAAACCCTTCAAAACCCAACTAAACTCAAACAAAACCTTACAAAAATAAACCATGAGGTATCCATACCTCTTGGGGACCTCAAATCACCCAACAATCTTCACAAATCAAGACTTTTGGAAGGTTTTCTCTTCAACCCTAAGCTCAAGCTCGAAAATGGAAGAAGGGAAAGGGTTTGTGGTTTTGATTTGGTAAAGTGAAAGTGATTTGGTAAAGTGGGGTTGGGGATAAAAGGGGATTGGGTTAATTTAATTAAAAGCATACCAAAATAATTCCATGGTGTATAAAACACCCCAATATGATATTTTTCAAAGCATTTACTCATAATGCACCAAATATCAATTAAATACATGATTTCTAATAAATTGCTACCAAAGGCAAATAAATCATGCTCCCAATAATATTTACCCAACCTGCACCACATGCACCCTGAAATGCAACCCCGGGTCATCCTATCCACATGACCATGCATTTCCATAAGGTAAATAAATTCCAACACATAATCAATTACCACATAATTAATCATGTAAACACGATTAGAGCCAAATAGCAATTAACCATTTCGGGGATGTCACAGGGGTGCACGTAGAGTTCAGCATGTGTGTATGAGTGTTTCAGCATATAGAATGATATGTCATTGCTATGCTAGTATGTGTTATAGAGTTTATGGTGATGTACATGCTTTAATGGGTATCATGACTTGTATTGTTGACTTGTGACTTTATTGAATTACTAATCTTAGTAGTGAGTTCTAAATCAAGAAATTTGGAATCCAATGCATCTTTAATTTGTTAAAGTTGAAATTAACAAATAAATGACTTTATGTTGGGATTAAGGGAATTTGATTTAAAGTGGTGGAATCTCCACATTGAATTATTAAGCATGTATTGAGGTTCATGGATGATGTATAAACATGAATGTGTGTGTTGTGGTTCGAAAATCTTGCTGTTGTTGGATTCAAAATTCTTACTGCATTTTGACTTAAAATCTGATGCAGTTTATGTTATGAACTTGAGGCTGGAATCATGTTATCGCATTGAGCTTGAATCTTGTTGTTTTTACTTCAAAAATTCCAGCCACTAGTTGGCTCGATCCTTGCTGATTTTTGCTTTTGTAAATATACTACTTTTGGCTTGAATCTTGCTGATGTTGTTGGTCTAATTGTGCGGGGGTTGTGATGGCCAAATTAGGGTTGTAGTGGGACTTGAAATCATGCTCATAAGTTGTTTGAGAATATGCTTAAGTGGTGTTAAATGTTGGCCAAAAACTCTACTAAATGTTTGGTAAGAAAGTCTACTTTTATGGCTCATATCATAATAGAGTTTGGAGAGTATTGGTCTATGGTTTGATCTTCTAATAACTTTGAGCATGTGTAATGTGTGAATGGTTGAACTAGATACATGCTAATAGGTGTTATAGCATGTATTAAAGTGTATATTAATGAATATACTTGGATGTGTGCAATAGCATGAATTGGAGACTTTATTGAGTATTTGAATGACAATTCTATGAACTAACTGTATAGTTGATTTAAACAATATAGATTGTCTTGATTTTGTGAATTTACTTACTATATAGTTGAGTTGGAGATGACTCAAATAGAGGATTATTGGCTTGTTTGTGTACACTATGAAGCATGAAAATGAAGAGTCCTTAATGATGTTAATTGTTTTGAATATGAGCTAATATTGAATTGATATTCGATATAGACACTATACAAGACTTCGGACGTTGATGATAGCTTGTTCATGTTGTCGACTATAAGGTACGTAGTGACGTACGAGCAGGTATAATATGAATTATTTCATATTCCAGTATTCATGTATTGATGAATTGTGATAACTGAATATAAGAAAATGAATATGTGAATTAAGTTGATATGTGTGGTATGATGGACACGTAAATGTATGTGGTCCGGATATGGAGTTGGGTATGGATGCCTTTGGCACGATCGATATGAGAAATGGTTGAGAATGAGATTAACGTGCAGGCAGAGTTGCCTTCGATATGAGACTCGTTATGATTGAGCATAAATGATGAATTTTGATTATCTTGAATTTATTGCATTGATGAGTTTCATGTTGTGATTAACGATACTGAACTTGATGTCTATGAAAGCATGTGAGAATGAAACAGGAACAGCTAGTGGAAGCTATACAGATTCAGAACTGTACAGGGAGTACATTTTTATGGATTTTAAATAATCTTAAATTGTTATATTATGAATTAATTATAACTGTTATGCATTGTTATGAATATGAGTATCATGACAGGGTATGCTCACCCGTGTGGGGGCTGTTTCTGTTGAAACAGGTACAACAGGTACTAAGCTACTTCGGGATATTGGTTCGAGCTTTGTTGGAGCATGCCGCTTCCAGAAGCGTATATGAGAGTGGGTAAATAGGATATGCTATTTATTCAGTTAGATTGGTATTCATTTATTTGTTGCTCGTATGTGAGCAATTGGAAGCATGTATATGGATTGTATAAGGGTGTTGAAGCCCACTTCTGATGTCTTCCTAGTATGGTGTTTTCCCTGGCTGGGAACTTATTTAGAGTTTTGTTTTCTCTTAAGTATTGTGTTTTTCCCTGGCTGGGAATTATATTGGTGATGTGTCTTATTTTGGGATAGCCCAATTTATGGGGAGACTCTGCCCAATTTTTTATAAAAACCCACAATATAAAAGTGGTGTAATGGGGATGGAATGGGCGAAACCTTTGAGTCTATTTGTTGGTAGAGATGATCATATAATGTTGAGCATTATTTATGTCGTGGGATTATGGGAAACATGAAATGATTCTTTTTAAAGAATGAAAAGAAAATGAAAAAATTTATACACATACGACGTCATAAATGAACTAATGACGAGTTTAAGTGTTGGGGTCTTACATACCATATGGGGCATCTTACCCCGTGGCATCTTACCACAATACATCGCATGGCCTCTTACCATGTGGGGCATCTTACCCCGTGGCATCTTACCACAATACATCGCATGGCCTCTTACCATGTGGGGCATCTTACCCCGTGGCATCTTACCACAATACATCGCATAAATGTCATCATATAAGCATCGTATAAGCAATAAACATCATATGAACTTCATCGTATAAACATCATATAAACATCATCGTGTAAACATCGTATAAACACCGTCATTTCATCGTGAATACTCATGCAATAAAAGCATAGTCATAGTATAGAGATGTGTGTTACCGTCCGATGCCCGTACGCTTCTTACGTACCTTTTCAAAAGGAGGAGGAGTCAACAGACTTTATCTCCTTGATGGTGCTGGTACCTGGGATGGCTCTACAAGACCACATAATACCATATTAGATGCCTCAAAACCATCTTACATCATAAACTTAACAAAATAAAACATCATCATATTTTTCAACTTTCTGCCTCTCTCGATCGATCGGCCCTATGTCTCGATCGATCGAGACACTGTGCACAAAAAGTGCCTTAGCTTCCTGCCTCGCTCGATCGATCGAACATTTTACCGATCGATCGAGGAGCTTCACCGATCGATCGAGAAATCCTTCGATCGATCGGCACCAAAATTTTGAAAACATGCTTAGTCCTTCTGTCTCGCTCGATCGATCGGAACTAAATCTCGATCGATCGAGAGCTCTGAAAATCGGGATTTTTCCCCAGATTTTTGAGCACTACATTTCACACCATCTTTTCTACTACATAGCACATCTTTCATGCTGAAACAAACATGTGAAGAACTTCATAAAATATCCGTGTAAGCCCTTAAATCAAAGGTTTAACGAAACTTAAGCTAACATGCATCATAACATCATCATAATCTTCATCCTTAACCAACTTTTACAAAAACAGAGCATGTATCCCTTTGCCCAGATTTTCGAGCATATAGTTTCATAACTAGAAATCTATCACATAAGACATGTAAATGCTCAAACATCCATGCTAGTAGTTACATAAAACTACCTTGTAAGCATCTCTACCAAGGTTCCACCCAAACCTATACTTAACATGCTTTAAAATCAACCCACCAAACCCAAGCCCAAACACAAACCCAGAAAAACAGGGTACCCACTTACCCCTCTCTTTTGCTCCTCTTTTTGCAAGGATTTGGACACCTTCTTACCAAGCTTTTCTTCCCTTCCCCAGCAGCTTACAGGCACGATTTTGCGAGAGAAAGAGAGGAGGAGAGAAGGAGATGATTTGGCTGCAAAGTGGAAGCATGGGCATGACCAAGTGGGAGGCATGGGCTTTGACAAGTGGGGGTGTAGGGTGCAATTGGGGGAGGGTGGTGACCGAGTGGGTGGGGGTGGTGTGGGTAGGGTGGTCATGCGGTGTTTAATTGTGTCCCGGTATTTAGTACGATGTATTAAAATATCCTCACTCGATATTTTCTAACTTCATATAATTAATACATCCCTTAAAATACCCAACATGCTCCCCACATCATATCATCATAACATAAATCGTGGCCCCCAATTTAAATACACCACAACCCTTAAACACATCATAAGTTATCATCGTAGAACATAATCATATCACATTTCGGGGGTATTACACAATACCACATATATACTTGCATCACAATGCATAAACAATAAGTATATAAGATACATGTACCGTTGGGGTGCCCGTACGTCCACTACGTACCTTTCCAAAAGTGGAATATGGTAGGACTTCAATTCCTTGGCTGTGTTGCCACCTGGGTTGGTTCTACATATTCACAAATACCAATATTAGAATCCAATAATAGTCCAATACCAAAATCCCACAAAAACAACCAAAAACACCATTTTTGGTGTCTCGCGATCGATCGCCATAAGGCCCCGATCGATCGCGAGACCTCACTGTCTCGGGCAACAAAATTGAGCAATCCGCGATCGATCGCTGAGTTAGCGCCGATCGATCGCGGCCTCGCCGATCGATCGCGCCCATCTCGCGATCGATCGCTGAAGCTCTCTGCCTCAGCTCTGTGGCTCGCGATCGATCGCGAGAAAAACACCTATCGATCGCCGAGCTCTGGGCAAGCGAGAATCGGGCACTATTCACCCTTCTCCTTCCTAAACTCAAACAAACCCTAAATAACTCAACAACAACCACACCCAACTACTCAAAACCAACAATAAACATCTACATAAACTCAAATATGCAACATCCAACCAAATTAATACCAAAACCACAACAACCCAACACAAACCCATTTTAAAACCCTTCAAAATCAACCCAAACTTAAACAAAACCTTACAAAATTTACAATGAGGTATCCATACCTCTTGGGGACCTCAAATCACCCAATAATCTCCACAAAAACAAGATTTTGCAAGAACTTCTTTTCACCCTTGAGCTCAAACTCGAAAATGGGAAGGGAAAGGAAGGGTTTGGGTGTTGTTTTGGTAAAGTTAAAAAGTGAGAGTGGATGGTGGGGTTGGGGTAATAAAAGGTGTTGGTTTAATTAATCAAAAGCATACCAAAATAATTTCATGGTGTATAAAACACCCCAACATGATATTTTCAAAGCATTAACTCAAAATGCACCAAATATCAATTAAACACATGATTTCTAATCAATTGCTACCAATGGCAAATAAATCATGCTTCCAATAATATTTACCCAACATGCACCACATGCATCCCGAAATGCAACCCCGGGTCACCCTATCCACATGACCATGCATTTCCACAAGGTAAATAGATCCCAACACATAATCAATTACCACATAATTAATCATGTAAACACAATTAGAGCCAAATAGCAATTAACCATTTCGGGGATGTCACACATGAAGTGCCAGACATCACCATTAATGCCATCCCATCACATTCTACACGATTCCTGCAACCACAATGATTAGCGGCACCACTTTTCATATCATAAAAACACATAAACAACTAGTTGTGTCATACAACATTAATGCCATCATGCATAAGTGCTATCAATAACTTCCTAGGCCCTTAACAGCCCCAAAGAGCTAACCACTGCTCTGATACCACTAATGTAAGGACCCCAAGCCCTTAACCCTTGATTAGTGTATTAATCATTATGTGTGGCACATGATTTCAATAAAATCAATCGGGAAACACAGATGATACTTTACCATTGAATGGCAATTACAAAATTTCTTTAATATTCAACATTAAGATCATCTCTACCAACAATAGACTCATGGATTCCGCCCATTCCATCCCCATTACACCACTTTTCACATGGTAGACTTTTATAAAAATTTGGGCAGAGTCTCCCCATAAATAGAGCCATCCCAAAATAAAAGCGCATCACAATATATAGTTCCCGGCCAGGGAAAACACATACTCAACAGAATATAGAAACACAAGTAAATTCCCAGCCAGGGAAGACACCACACATAAGACAACATAAATGGGTTTCAACACCCACATAATGCACCCATGACTCTCATATCATTAGCAATTCTACTCTTAATTGCATGCAACATAGAATGAAAGAGAGAAAGGCTCATGCCTTTATATACAACCCATATACAAGCATAACCGTGCTCACATGCGAGCATCATAAATATGTATATAACCTTCGGGTGTATATAAGTACTCTATACGATACCGTGCTCCATCAAGCCTGGTACCACGATCCTGGGAGTACATCCAATCAACAGCTCGAGCTCAGCTCCACAGCCATCGATGTACCTGTTCACCTGCCCCAACAGAGACAGCCCCCAACGGGGTGAGCATACCAATACACAAAATCCCATAATCACAATAATGAAATTCATAATTTACAACAAAAGTAAATACTAATGAATTTTAAATGATACTCCCTGGATGGCAACGTCCTCGTCCGGGATTCCGTGTACTGTCCCTGTTCTCACAATCATCAAACTCATAAAATCTCAAAAATCAGTAAATCAACACATTGATTTAACTCATAGCATGCCTGATTCTCAAGTATCAATAATTAATGATTCCAAATTCATTATACATACAAATATAGATATCTCGATATCTAATACTGATTTTTCGACTTTGCTACCAATCACAGATAGCTCAAATGCCTAGCATTTATTTTACCAATTCTCCATTATACTTAGACATCTCACATGTCTTATAATGAATACATGATTCCACGATCATTCTCAGGCATCTCAAATGCCCTACAATAGTCATATAAACCCAGTACCCCATATCTCATGTAAGGTTATACTACTCTAGTATTACGCACACTTGTCGCAGCGATGTCAAGACTAGGTCGTTCCATAGTCATATCAACACACATATATATAGCCATACCCACAACCATCTAATGTAATTAAAATACATTATGCATTTCACAAATGCTCTTATATACAGTAATGCTCGTACGTCGCACGTACCTTAAATTTCCGAAGTCCGAGCCAAACCTTGCTCGAGTTCCATGCCCCGAGGAACGATGTGCTAACACGATAAATAATTCACAATTATTTACGAACATGCAACCCATGCTCAAGAACACCCATAACCCTCAAAAATATTGTCAACACACGACAATTAACCATTATCGAAAATTGTTCAATAACTCCCCACAAATTTTCGAACCTTCACAACACAAATCGAACCCAAACTAAACATCATAATACATCTAAAACATGTACTAAACGACCCATAACAAGAATTACCACCCCCCTGCAAAAAACCCCAATTTTCGAACCCTAACCCACGCAAATAACATAAATTCGAACCAACTCACGCCAACAGCAAGAATTCGAACTAATAGAACACAAAAATGGCAGGGAATTACACAATAATGACGAAAAAGGGGTAAGGGAGGTTACCCAATCGAAAATCGGAAGGAAAATGTTCAAAATCGAAGAACCCTAAATTTTGGGCGTCTGCGTCTTCTGCAAAATCCGACCCCAAAACGCGACGAAACTTCAAATTGGTGGTATGGGAAGGTGCGCCTGGACGAGACAAAGCCAACGGTAGGTCGGACGCGGCGGATGGCGGCCGGACGGCGGCGGGCGCACGCCTGGAAGCGGCGAGGGTCAAAGGGGATCGGGAAGTCAGCGTGCGCGAGGAGAGAGAGGGAAGGTGAGGAAAATGGTTCCGATAATTAAAATCTCGGGTTCAACTGGTATTTATAGCAAAAATACCCCGAAATACTAACAGCCCCACAAATACATCATGATTCATTAAAAATCATATGTTTTCAAAAATTCTCTCTCTAACTCCAAAACCCCCTACCGGTGCCCACACAAAGCACCCGAGATTCCGAGTCACACTAAAAACCCAACTCTTAGATTTTTCACCGTAATGAGAATACAATATCAACCTCGGGATCCAACAATCCCAACTACCCAAATAAATGAGCCCAGAAGGCCCAACACCGCGATTAAACTCCAAATTGCCACGTAAAACAACTTTAGGGGTTATTAACACTACGGGCTTAACATTTATAATCCCTGGTAATCACAGGTTTGGTTGGAAATGGCGCTACCCTATTTTTCACTTTGAGAGGAGATCGCAGTAAAGGCACCCACAACCAGCCAAGGGTCCCTAAAGGTGGTAGAGGACTTAGCCAGGACTTCCCAGAATAGGATTTTTTGAGAGTGGTAAGGGGGACAATAGACAATAGTAAGAGTAAAGGAAGGGTTGGAGGAGTGAGGAGGAGCCTCGGCGCAAGAATGAATGAACCAAGGATTTGAGTAAGTAACCGAGAGATTAACAAGATCAGACCATGCGAGACAAAGCCCACCAGCATGCCCGATCGGAGGAATACATAAATTGTTGTTGAGGTTAGCAACTGAGAGAATTTTAAAAAGATTTTGAGAGAACTGAGTTTTGACTTCACAGAGAAAGATGAGGGAAGTAGGATGAGACTTAAGAAGAGCCGAAAGGGCTCTGAGAGCCGAGGGATTGACCATCCCCCAAAAATTCCTGTAAGGACTCGCTACCCTTAACCCGCTATTAGTGCATTATCACATCTATTAGTGCATACTTTCATGACATTAGGGAATTCTCGTACATGCTTCAATAACATTAACATGCCATCTATAAAATATTTCAACATTAATCCTCTTAATGTTCAATTCTTAATACAACTCAACTAGCATAAGTATACACCTCATAACACATTAACATGTTCTTAATTTATTATGCAATTCCCCTTAATTAATTGCATGCAAATCATAATGACAATAGAAATCTCAAATCCTTATTCAATCTATATACACATAAGAATGCTCACATGCGAGCATTGAATAAGTAAATGTGTATCTATTGCATAAACATGTTACCCAATACCGACATTGGTACCTCAACCCTGGGAACAATTCCAATCAATAGCTTGAACTCAACTCCAGAGCTAATGATGTACATGTTCTATATGTCTCAACAGAAACAGCCCCCACACTGGGTGAGCATATCAATAACACCATCTCAATAACATCAATCTCACAATTTATAATTTACATAATATAAAGCTGTAAATTTAAAAGATACTCCATGTATAGTACCCTCATCATATGGGATCTCCCATGTCGTTCATGTTCACACAATAGCCAAAATCATCAAACTACAAAATCAATTAATCATTACATTGATTAACTAAACCCATTCTCAAACCGCCAATTTCATAATCAGATATAGTTAAATCATTACACTAATAATTCACAGAAATCACACGTGTCTCAATTAATGATTTCACAGTTTCATCACATCGTATCACATCGCTCGCTCAACATCGGCGGCACTCTAACCTCTCGCACGCTCAACAACGGCGGCATCATAATCATTGCTCGCTCAACAGCGACAGCATCTCACTCATTACTCGTTCAACAGCGACATTACCACAGTTCTTAATGCATATCAATTGATTGCAACAACAATATATTATCATAAACATGACGATGATATATCTAACTTTGCTCGTACGTTACACATACCTTATAATCCAATAGCAAGAGCTAATCCTTGCCTTTGCCCCGAGATCCAGTGAGTTATTCATTATACACAGTTAATAACTCACAATCAATTATAAGCACACAACCACATGCTCAAGCATGTACTTAACCTCCAAAATATCATCATAACACGATGATATAATACCCAAAAGGCCTTGGAGATCGATCGCGGCTGGCGATCGATCGCCAGTCTAAAAAATCCGTGAAATAACCTATGGCGATCTCTGTACCTCGTCACCAAATTTCAGCGTCATGTCGCGATCGATCGGCGCCATCGTTGAGATCGATTGCGACCTGCGATTTTCCAAAATTATTTTGCTTCAATGGTGTTTTTCACACCAAACTCAAATCCAACACAATCCACAGCCCATACTCCTCCAAAAACTCCATTATAACTCATAAAAACACTATACTATCAAAACCTAGATAATAAAGAGGGGAAGGAGCTACCCAACTATTTGCTCAAAATCCATCAGGAATCGAGCCACCAACGATTCTTCTTCAAGGGGAAAAGAGAAGAGAAAAGGGGAGAGATGGGGAGAAGAGATAGGCATGGAGAAGAGGAGAGAGGGAGAGGGTGGGAAATGACTGAACACCGAGTCCACTTGGTATATATACTACCAAGGCTCCAAAAACCCGAGTCTCAAATACTTGCACCAAATCTCTTTAATAATCAAACATGTTCAATAATTATCACACTCAAACCTCAATCCAAAGTTCCCCAGACCCCAAGTCTCACTACCAACACGATTCGAAGGTTCAACAAGTCAATGAGCATCAATCTCGAACCTTGAATCCAACAACCCCGATACCAGATTAAATCCTCGGAAGTCTCAACACCGTAATTATCTCATAATTACCACAATAAAAATATATTAAGGATTATAATCACTCCGGGATTAATATAATACTTTTCGGTTATCACATTTATCCCCCACTAATCAAATTTCATCCTCGAAATTTGCACATGCATACTCAAAGTACCACAAAGACCACGTAACTCGACTCGAATGCATAGTATCGATTCATGATCACATCATGAACGAAACACCAACTGCGAGGACATTGACCTCGCACCAAACTTCGGAATGGAGACATCCCCCCCAAACCACCACAATCTCCAAAAGATGTTAACATTCCTCGATGTTAACTACCCAAAGCAGTCAGTCAACCTCAACTGCTATCTACTCTAATCATTCATGATTCCAACATTGATATCATCTAATTGACATCTCAACAACTTGGTCTGCGATGCCAAATACACATCGCTACGAAGAAAACCACTGGTACACAGCATTATAGTCATACTAAACTCTGTTTCCGCCTTTCCAATTCCATCTCAAATAATGGAATCTTACTCATCAAGGAATAGTTGCACCATTTGCAACTCGAATTGGCAACCACGACCACCGATCAACACAAAACACATCTTCACAGATGTCAACACCAGTGTGTTCCAAGGAATCACGTCTTGGTCCCAACACACCATCGAAACTCCACAAAGTCTCAAGATTCCATAGAGAACATGGAAGAAACCAATTCTCGCAACATGTGTCAGCAACTACACCAAATGAATTCGAATCCTGGTCATCCTTTGTTTAACCATAGAATCAACAATTCTAATCATAAGGATAACTATCGAATTAACTAACAACAACTTCCTTAACCCAAAACACGACAACCTCTTCCCAAAAGAGGGTCAACCAAAACTTCCCGATTATTCCTCAGAATAAATCGTTCCATTGAGATTACCAATCTCATGGATACTACAATCTCATACCAGAGATTCACCAATCCAGATTCGTTACTCAACAGCATAGAAAATGTTGGCCTACATATATACATGTCGATATATATGGCTAAACACCAACTATACCATATGCATACTCAATGTACTCGGCTTGGGCATCTCAAATCATACTCACAAGCCTCAAACACAATTGTCAATCATCTAGTTATTCTAACACTATAGGGAATAATGATTGACGAGTTAACGACTAATGGTGTGAATTCAACTCCGACACCACACCCACCGACTCATCGAATCTTTCAAAGATTCCCAACAGGTATATTAATACCTCTTTCCTCACCAGGAAATCGTCATGCACCCATGACTCTCCAATCTCAAACCAACATTCAGACAATCTAGATACATTTACTGAAATGTATCCCTGAACCAATAAATACACAAGTTCAGGATAACATCTTTAGAGATGTGCTTTGTGTTGATCGGTAGCGGTGAGTTGCCCGATCCGTGTTGCAAAGTGGTGTGCACTACTCCTTTGATGGAGGTGGAATTGGAGATTGGGAACCGGATGTAGGTCGGGTATACTATAGTGTAGTGGTGATCACTTTGGTAACGATGTATGTTTAACATCGTTGGCTTTATCGTAGAGATATCTTGGGACGATATCTATTTTTGGAATCACGAATGATTCGTTTGGCTTGCAGTTAAGTTTGGCTGACTGCTCTTGGAACGGTTAACATTGGGGGTATGCTGACGTTCTGTTGCATTTGTAATGGTTTGGGAGGTTTATCCCATTCCGGGTCTTGTTGCGAGGCCGGTATCCTCGTGGTTGGTGTGTTGTTCATGACATGTTCATGAATCGACGATGTTAATCCGTTTGATTTTGTAATCTCGGCATTGCGTGTTGTACGTCGTGCGAATTTCGAGGGTGATATTTTTTAGTGGGGGATAATTGTGATGCCCGAGGATTAATGGTGTTAATCTCGGTGTGGTAAGAATCCTTAATGGATTTTAATTGTAGCAATTATGAATTAATTGCGGTTTCGGGACTCTCGGGGATTTTAGATCCGGTTTTTGGAGTCGTTGGATCCAAGAGATGAGATTGTATTCTCATCGTGGTGATAACCTTGGAATTTGGTCTTTGGTCTTTGGTGGGATTTGGGGTCCGGAGTACTTTGTACTGGGGCTGGTAATGAAAATTTGAGATTGTGAGGTAATTTTTTAAAACAGATGATTTTTAATGAGTCATGATGTATTTGTGGAAGGATTGGATTTTCGTGTTTTGGTACTATATATACCAAGTGGACTCGGTATTCCGTCATTTGGCACGGAACCCTTCTCTCTCTCCTCCCTCTCAACGCTCAAAGCCCTTCCCCCACCCCCCCCCCCCCCCCCCCCCCCCCCCCCATTTCCCCTCTTTTACTCTTGGAAGAAAATCGTTGGTAGTTTGGCTCGGGAGCCGATTTTCTTGAAGATAATCAGGTATTCATCTTCCCCTCACCATTGTCTTCGATTTGATAGTGGTATTGTTGAGTTTGGTAGAGTTTTGAGTTGGTTATGGAATTTGGGGATTTTTGGTTAAAAATCCAAGTTGAGTTTTTTGGAGTTTTTATTGGTTTTCATGGTGTATTTGAGGTGTTGAAGGTGTATGGGGTGTTGGTTTTGAGTTTGGGTGTGAAAAACACCATGGTAGCTCGAGTTTTTCGGTAAATCACAGGGGGCGATCGATCGCCGAGGAGGGGCGATCGATCGCGATGTGCAGCTGTAAAAATCAGTGACGATGAACAGTGCAGGCGATAGATCGCCAGGTCTAGGCGATCGATCGCGAGCAGGTTGGTGATCGATCGCATGAAGGCGATTTTTCCCACTAGACAGGGGCGATCGATTGCGCTAAAAGAGGAGATCGATCGCCGCCCGTAAGTTTTGTTTTTTTTGGAAATTTTGGAAAAATGTCGGGATTTTGGAATCGAGGTTTAATTAGCCGATTTCCGGGGCAATGTCTACATTCCAATGGGAATGCTATACTTTTAAAACGGATTGGTTGGAGCCAAAGTTTATTTAAAACGGAATTCTCGGTTGAGTTTTTGGCTATCTTTTAAACCTATAAAATGGAATATTTTGGGTATTATGCATGCTTAGCCGGGGGGCTTTCATTTTGGTAATCGTCATAGATGGACGATATGTTTGGAAATTGTGAACGTGCTTGGGCACGTGATTGCATGCCTATGTTTAATTGTGAGTTATTTGCATGTCAGCACTTAACTCATCGTGTCGTGGGACTCAGACAAAGTTGGACTCGAGCAACGGAATTATAAGGTACGTTTAACGTACGAGCATAGCCTGTTATAATATTGCAACTGTGAAATGCATGGTATGTGGTAATTGCAATAAATGAATGTTGAAATGCATGGTATATGGTACTTGTAATAAATGGACAATGAAATGTATAGTATATGGTAATTGTGATAAGTGGAAATACGTTGGGAATTATATGGTGCCGCTTTGAGCGAGCAACGATTGAGATGTTGTCGCCGTTGAACGACCATCGGTTATGACGCCGCTATTGTTGAGCGTGCGTGGGGTCTAAAATGCTTCTATTGTGGAGCGAGCAATGAAATAGGAACATGAAATCATTGGTTAGATATATGTGATATCTTCGGTCTTTTATATAATGATTTTACCATATTGATTATGGAACTGGCATAATAGAAATGGTATTAGTTAATCTATGTGGCGATTAACTGGCTTTGGGAATTTGATGAGTTTGGTTATTTTGAGAACATAGACAATACAGGGGATCCCGGATGAGGATGATACCATCCAGGGAGTATCATTTAAATTCATGGCATTTACATTCTGTGAATTATGAACTGCAATATTATGATTATTGGATTTGTGGTATTGGTATGCTCACCCCGTGTGGAGGCAGGTGATACAGGTGTAGCAGCAGCTGTGGAGTTGAGCTCGGGCTGTTGATTAGAGGTACTTCCAGGATCGAGGTACCATAGCTGGTTGAATAAGTACATAGATCCAGAGTTGAGATCGAGTTGTGTAACACCCCCCGAAATGTTATATGATTATGTGCTATGATGATGATTTATGATATGTTTAAGGGTTGTAGTGTATTTAAATTGGGGGATTATAATTATGATATGATGATATGATTTAGGGGGCATGTAGGGTGTTTTAAGGGATGTAAATTAAATGAAGTTATAAAATATCGAGTGAGGATATTTTAATACATCGTACTAAATACCGGGACACAATTAAACACCACATGACCACCCCAACCTTCACCACCCCCTACTCGGCCACCATGCTCCCCCACTTGGCAACCCATGCCTTTTCCCACTTGGCAACCCATGCTTGCACTCATTACTTTCCACTCAACTCTCCTCCATCCCCTGCTCCTCCTCCTCTCCTCCATTTTCGTTCCAGTTTTAGCTGCATTAAGGCAAGGAAAAGCTTGGTTAGAAGGGTGTCTAAAACCTTGCAAAAAGAGGAGCAAAAGTAGAGGGGTAAGCCTTACTCTGTTTTTCGGAGTCTTGGATTGAGTTTGGGTTTTGTTGAATGATTTTTATGCATGCTAAGTATAGGTTTGGGTGAAACCTTGGTATGAGTAATTACATGGAAGTATTATGTAACTACTAGCATGGTTGTTCGAGCATGTTACATATTTTATGTGATAGATTTCTAGTTATGAAACTATGTGCTCGAAAATCTGGGCAAAGATAAGCATGCTATGTTTCTGTTTAAGGTTGGTTGAGGTCGAAGATTTTGATGATGTTATGATGCATGTTAGCTTAGGTTTTGTAAAACCTTCGATTTAAGTACCTACATGGAAGTTTTATGAAGTTCTTAACATGTTTGTTTGAGCAAGTATGATGTGTTATGAAGTAGAAATGAAGGTAGGAAAGGAAGTGCTCAAAAATCTGGGGAAGTCCCGATTTTTCAGAGCGCTCGATCGATCGAGATTTTGGTCCCGATCAATCGAGCGAGGCAGAATGTTTAAAGCATGTTTTGAATTTCAGGTGCCGATCGATCGAAGGATTTCTCGATCGATCGGTGAAGCTCCTCGATCGATCGGTAAAATATTTCGATCGATCGATCGAGGCAGAGTGTTTGGGCACTGTTTGTGCACAGTTTCTCGATCGATCGAAACCTTGGGGCCGATCGATCGAGAGAGGCAGAATGTTGAAAATAAAATGATGATTTATTTTGATTAAGTTTATGGTATGAGATGATATTGAGGCATCTAATATGGTATTATGTGATCTTGTAGAACCCTCCCAGGTACCAGCACAATCAAGGAGATAAAGTATGTTGACTCCTCCTCCTTTTAAAAAGGTACGTAAGAGACGTACGGGCATCGGACGGTAAAACACATCTCTACACTATGACTAGGCATTTATCGCATGATGTTTATACGATGTTTATATAATGATGTGATACGATGTTTATGATGTGGTAAGATGCCACGGGGTAAGATGCACATCTGGTAAAAGGCCATACGTTTATTATGTGGTAAGATGCCACGGGGTAAGATGCCCATATGGTAAGAGGCCATACAATATTTATTATGTGGTAAGATGCCACGGGGTAAGATTCCCATATGGTAAGAGGTCATACGATGTTATTATGTGGTAAGATGCCACGGGGTAAGATGCCCATATGGTAAGAGGCCATACGATGTTTATGATGTGGTAAGATGCCACAGGGTAAGATGCTCATATGCATGAATATGAATCAGGGACAACAAAAAGAAGTTAATGAGTAACCAGCATATTTACTTAACCAATATTTCATGCATTTACTGTGATGTTTTTATGATGTTAAGTAAGATTGTATATGCTCATGATGTGTTGTCCCTGTAGGTACACTTTTGGACTAAAGGACTAAGGGTCGGGTTGAGGCAGTGAGCTACGAGGAACACAGGAATGTATAGGATGCAAGACATGATTAGTATCTACTCTTGAGTAGTGTAAATCTAAATGTTAACATTCTTTTTGGAATGTAATGAATTATTTTTTTTGAAGGGTTGTATTTTGGCCTGTAATCCTGTTAGCTCATGTAACAACCAGAACCTTAATATGTTATTAATGCATGATTAGTCCTTCTTATGTCATTATAATACTGTTAAGGTAGGGAGACCCTACATTAGTGGTATCAGAGCAGTGGTTAGATAACTCGGGAATGAGTGAAGGGTAGCCTTAGCAATAAGTTGGCTAGGTGCTTACTTTTGAACATGTTTTATATTGCATATGAAGTAGAAGATGTTATGCTAACATGTTTAATTATCTAAAGATGTACTTTATGAACTGCTTTTGGGTATTGTTGTTAACCTTTGTGTTGCAGCATGGCAGTGAATATAGAAGTGGGTGACGCTATTAGTGTAAATGCAAGTGCTGGGCGTACGAACCCACTGCCACCGCCAGCCTTGGGCGAGGAACCTTCGGAACAGCAATTATTACCCGGGGAGTTGAGCTTGGCTCAATTTATGATGTACCGACCCCCGATGTTCGAAGGAACTGAAACAGGGGAAAAGGCTGAGGAATGGTTAGAGAGGATTGAGCAGATATTTGTGGCAGCACCTTGTGCAAAGACGGCATGGATCAGATTAGCAGAATTTCAGCTGGCTAAGAAGGCACTGATGTGGTGGAAGACCACAGTGATAGAGCAAGAGGCTCAGGGTCAGGAGATCAATTGGAAACTGTTCAGGACGCGGTTTCTGGCCCTTTATTTCTCAGCTGCTGCGAGACAGGCTAAAGAGGATGAGTTTACCAACCTCAAGCAAGGTACCATGCCTGTATCAGATTATGCTCTACTTTACTGTTCCTTACTTCGGTATGTACCTCACATTGTTGCAAGCACTCAAGCGAAGATGAGGAACTTCATGAAGGGCTTGAGGCCGGAACTGTATGACAGGGTAATTACCTATGGCCCTGCCTGTTTTGATGATGCACTTTCACGAGCCGAGCTAGCCGAACTGGGAGTTGGCGCATATCCTGATGCAGTGCCACCTCCAGCACCCCCTCAGAAATCTTCTGACAATTTGAGGCCGAGGGGTGATCAGTTCAAACCAAGGGGGAACACAACGACTTCGAGGTTCAGTGGCAAGAGGCCTGAGAATCGTTGGAAAGGGAACCGTAGGAATGATGCCCCATCCGGGAGAGGACAGTCTCAGGGAGACAGATCTGGAAGAGTTCAGTGCACTCTTTGTGGGCAACCACATTTGGCAAAAGACTGCGTAGGATGCTATGTCTGTGGCGACAGAGGCCACTTTGCTCGGCAGTGTCCCAACAGGGGAAGACAGCAGAACTCTACGGGGAGGCCTGCGGACAGAGCGGCACAGCACAGACCACCTTTTGCACCGAGGCAGTATGGAGGTCAGCCCACGGGGCCACCTCAGGGACAGGTGTATGCTTTGACGAGGGAGCAGGCTATAGCGGCTCCGGAGGAGGTGATAGCGGGTACGTGTCTTTTATTTACGCACCCTGCTCTTATATTGATAGACACAGGTGCGTCACACTCTTTTGTGTCGACGAGTTTTGTTGAAAGGCACCACATATGCACTTCTCCGTCGCCCATGCCTCTTATAGTCTCGACCCCCGCTGGAAGAAGTTTGACTACAGATCAGATTGTTTTCGATGGCCTCATTTATTTTGAGGATAACGAGCTAAGGTCAGATTTGATTATTCTGGGGATGTCAGACTTTGACTGTATTGTAGGCATTGATGTTCTGAACAGGTATCAGGCAGTCGTGAACTACAGGCAGAGGACTGTCCGATTCAAGTCTGATATGGGAGTCCAGTGGACATTCTTTGGGGATGGTTCTCGTCCAAAGATTCCGTTGATATCTGCTGCCAAGATGGCACAGTTATTGGAACGAGGCCATACAGGATATCTTATTTGTGCTGTTGATATTACGGAAAAGAAAGAAGAAGTAAAAGTTGAGGATGTGCCTGTAGTTTCCTGATGTCTTTCTGGAGGAGATTCCCGGATTCCCACCGACGAGAGAGGTCGAGTTTGGGATTGAGTTACTACCGGGGACGTCTGCCATTTCTCATGCCCCGTATAGGATGGCACCAGCGGAGCTAAGGGAGTTAAAGATTCAGTTGCAAGAGCTCCTTGATAAAGGCTACATACGCCCTAGCGTGTCGCCCTGGGGTGCGCCTCTCTTATTTGTTAAGAAGAAGGATGGATCGATGCGTCTATGCATTGACTATAGGCAACTGAACAAGCCACAGTAAAGAATAAGTATCCGCTCCCAAGGACTGATGATTTGTTTGACCAGCTGCACGGTACGAGACTCTACAGTAAGATCGATCTGAGGTCGGGGTACCATCAGATTCGAGTAAGGGAAGATGATGTTCAGAAGACGGCTTTCAGGACTAGATATGGGCACTATGAATTCTTAGTCATGCCTTTTGGGGTGACAAATGCCCCAGCTTTTTTCATGAGTCTGATGAACAGAGTGTTCCAGCCATTTTTGGATCAGTTCGTTATAGTCTTCATTGACGACATACTTATCTACTCCCGGACTGAAGAAGAACACGCGGAACACTTGAGGACAGTACTCCAGATCCTCAGGGATCATCAGCTATATGCAAAGCTCAGCAAGTGCGAGTTCTGGTTGAGCAGCGTGGTATTCTTAGGCCATGTCTTATCTAGCAGTGGGATATCTGTAGATCCCAGGAAGATTGAGGATGTGATAGAGTGGGCTGCACCCACTTCCGTACCGGAGATACGGAGTTTTCTCGGTTTGGCAGGCTATTACCGACGTTTCGTCGAGGGTTTTTCAAGGATCACCAAACCCCTGACACAGCTGACTCAGAAAGGAGTTCCCTTCCTTTGGTCCGAGGCTTGTGAGGAAAGTTTCCAAGAACTGAAGTGTCGCTTGACTACAGCACCTGTGTTGGTGATTCCGTCTGAGAATAAGAAATTTGCCTTGTATACGGATGCATCACTACAGGGTTTGGGTTGTGTGTTGATGCAAGATAAGCACGTGGTGGCTTATGCTTCGAGGCTGTTGAAGCCTCATGAGACCAGATACCCAGTTCATGACTTGGAGCTGGCGGCTATCATCTTCGCCTTAAAGATTTGACGGCATTATCTTTATGGTACTTCATTTACCATCTTTACGGACCCTAAGAGCCTGAAGTTCTTATTCACTCAGGCAGAGTTGAATATGAGGCAAAGAAGGTGGATGGATTTACTCAAAGACTATGACTGTGAGATTGAGTACCATCCCGGTAAATCGAACTTAATAGCAGACGCCTTAAGTCGGAAGGTGAAGAGTACTGCTGAGGATGCTATGTGTTTGTCGGCTTTGATGACTTCTTACTGCCATCTGGGCTATGATTTCGAAGTAGACACATCGACTATGCGAGTGTCGACCTTATTGGCGGAGCCAGATATATTTGAGGCAATCAGGAAGGCTCAGAGGTCGGATGATGAGGTTCAGAGATGGACGTTGTTGGTACTTCAGGGTCAGCCATCCAAGTTCAGAGTGGCTGAGGATGGTTCTTTGAGACTGGGCAACCGATGGGTAGTCCCAGATACACCAGAGTTGCGTAGAGGAATATTGGAGCGAGCTCACGGTAGTCGGTTCAGTATCCACCCAGGAGGAAAGAAGATGTACAAAGACCTATGCGGTCAATTCTGGTGGAAACGCATGAAGCGTGAGGTGATCGCTTTTGTTAAAAGATGTTTGATCTGTCAGCAGGTAAAGGCAGAGAGGCAGAGGCCTGGTGGCGAGCTGAAGAGCTTAGAGGTACCTGAATGGAAGTGGGAGCATATATCTATGGACTTCGTGACCCACTTGCCAAGGACGGCCTCGGGATTTGATGCAATCTGGGTGATCGTGGATAGGCTGACGAAGGTGGCTCACTTCATCCCTTACAGTATGTCATATACATACTTAAAGATGACCCAGATGTATATACGGGATGTGGTGAGATTGCATGGTATTCCAGTCTCGATAGTGTCTGACAGAGACCCGTGGTTCACTTCACATTTCTGGGAGGGTCTCCAGACAGCTTTGGGCAAAGAGGTGAGACTGAGTACGGCCTATCACCCTCAGAGAGATGGCCAAACAGAGCGTACCATTCAGACGCTCGAGGACATATTGAGGGCATGTATTTTGGAGTTTGATACCCCGTGGCAGGATTTCAGTGCCGCTGGTGGAATTCTCCTATAATAACAGTTATCAGGCGAGCATTCAAACGGCTCCTTTTGAAGCTCTGTATGGGCGACGATGTAGATCACCGTTGTATTGGGAGGACTTGACTAGCAAAGCGGTCGGAGGACCGGATATGATGAAGGACATGGAAGAAAAGATTAAGATGATATGCCAAAGGATGAAAGCGGCCCAGGATAGGCAAGCAGCCTATGCCAATAAGCGGCGACGACCGCTGGAATTCCAGTTAGGAGACAGGGTCTTCTTGAAGATCTCGCCCTTCAGGGGTGTGGTTCGTTTTGGGATGCGGGGAAAGTTATCTCCGAGGTATGTCGGGCCATATGAAGTGTTGCAGCGAATTGGTACATTGGCTTATCGTTTGGCTCTACCGCCATCTTTATCTGGCATACACGATGTTTTCCATGTTTCTATGTTAAGGAAGTATGAGCCAGATCCGTCTCATGTCTTATAGCCTACTGAAGTATAGTTAGACTCAGATGTGTCCTACGTTGAACGACCAATCAGGATTCTGGATCGAGAGGATCGCAGGCTACGAAGCAAAGTAATACCGATGGTCAAAGTTCAGTGGGATCGTCGGGGTGTCGAGGAGGCTACGTGGGAGACGGAACGGCATGTGGTGCAGCACTATCCGGAACTATTCTCTGGTATGTTTTTATGTTTAGTTTCGATATAGTGATGCATGTGGATTTCGAGGACGAAATCTTATAAGTAGGGGAGTAATGTAACACCCCCGAAATGTTATATGATTATGTGCTATGATGATGATTCATGATATGTTTAAGGGTTGTAGTGTATTTAAATTGGGGGATTATAATTATGATATGATGATATGATTTAGGGGGCATGTAGGGTGTTTTAAGGGATGTATTAATTAAATGAAGTTATAAAATATCGAGTGAGGATATTTTAATACATCGTACTAAATACCGGGACACAATTAAACACCACATGACCACCCCAACCTTCACCACCCCCTACTCGGCCACCATGCTCCCCCACTTGGCAACCCATGCCTTTTCCCACTTGGCAACCCATGCTTGCACTCATTACTTTCCAATCAACTCTCCTCCATCCCCTTCTCCTCCTCCTCTCCTCCATTTTCGTTCCAGTTTTAGCTGCATTAAGGAAAGGAAAAGCTTGGTTAGAAGGGTGTCTAAAACCTTGCAAAAAGAGGAGCAAAAGTAGAGGGGTAAGCCTTACTCTATTTTTCGGAGTCTTGGATTGAGTTTGGGTTTTGTTGAATGATTTTTATGCATGCTAAGTATAGGTTTGGGTGAAACCTTGGTATGAGTAATTACATGGAAGTATTATGTAACTACTAGCATGGTTGTTCGAGCATGTTACATATTTTATGTGATAGATTTCTAGTTATGAAACTATGTGCTCGAAAATCTGGGCAAAGATAAGCATGCTATGTTTCTGTTTAAGGTTGGTTGAGGTCGAAGATTTTGATGATGTTATGATGCATGTTTGCTTAGGTTTTGTAAAACCTTCGATTTAAGTACCTACATGGAAGTTTTATGAAGTTCTTAACATGTTTGTTTGAGCAAGTATGATGTGTTATGAAGTAGAAATGAAGGTAGGAAAGGAAGTGCTCAAAAATCTGGGGAAGTCCCGATTTTTCAGAGCGCTCGATCGATCGAGATTTTGGTCCTGATCGATTGAGCGAGGCAGAATGTTTAAAGCATGTTTTGAATTTCAGGTGCCGATCGATCGAAGGATTTCTCGATCGATCGGTGAAGCTCCTCGATCGATCGGTAAAATATTTCGATCGATCGATCGAGGAAGAGTGTTTGGGCACTGTTTGTGCACAGTTTCTCGATCGATCGAAACCTTGGGGCCGATCGATCGAGAGAGGCAGAATGTTGAAAATAAAATGATGATTTATTTTGATTAAGTTTATGGTATGAGATGATATTGAGGCATCTAATATGGTATTATGTGGTCTTGTAGAACCCTCCCAGGTACCAGCACAATCAAGGAGATAAAGTCTGTTGACTCCTCCTCCTTTTAAAAAGGTACGTAAGAGACGTACGGGCATCGGACGGTAAAACACATCTCTACACTATGACTAGGCATTTATCGCATGATGTTTATACGATGTTTATATAATGATGTGATACGATGTTTATGATGTGGTAAGATGCCACGAGGTAAGATGCACATATGGTAAGAGGCCATACGATATTTATTATGTTGTAAGATGCCACGGGGTAAGATGCCCATATGGTAAGAGGCCATACAATATTTATTATGTGGTAAGATGCCACGGGGTAAGATGCCCATATGGTAAGAGGCCATACGATGTTATTATGTGGTAAGATGCCACGGGGTAAGATGCCCATATGGTAAGAGGTCATACGATGTTTATGATGTGGTAAGATGCCACAGGGTAAGATGCCCATATGCATGAATATGAATCAGGGACAACAAAAAGAAGTTAATGAATAACCATCATATTTACTTAACCAATATTTCATGCATTTACTGTGATGTTTTTATGATGTTAAGTAAGATTGTATATGCTCATGATGTGTTGTCCCTGTAGGTACACTTTTGGACTAAAGGACTAAGGGTCGGGTTGAGGCAGTGAGCTACGAGGAACACAAGAATGTATAGGATGCAAGACATGATTAGTATCTACTCTAGGAGTAGTGTAAATCTAAATGTTAACATTCTTTTTGGAATGTAATGAATTATTTTTTTTGAAGGGTTGTATTTTGGCCTGTAAACCTGTTAGCTCATGTAACAACCAGAACCTTAAGATGTTATTAATGCATGATTAGTCCTTCTTATGTCATTATAATACTGTTAAGGTAGGGAGACCCAACAAGTTGTGCTTGAGAGGTGCTTCCAGGATTAAAGTACCAGTAACGGTATCTGGTAGAGTATTTTATACATTAGATACACGCTTATTCATTGGGTGCTCTCATGTTAGTACGTTTTTACGTGTATATGAAATGTATAAATGAGCATGGTTTTCTCTCTTCATTTATGGTTTGCATGCAATTAAATACGGAATTGCAAAATGAACTGAGAGTATGTTAGTGTATTATTAGGGTGCATACTATGAAAGTGGCTTTGGTTGGGGAAGTTGAATATTATGGGGTTCTAATGCAAGAAATTTTATAGATGGTATATGATGTTATATTTGTATATGGTTTCCTTCCCATGATAATATGATTGTATGCACTAATGGCATGTATTAATACACTAATAACGGGTTAGGGGCTTGGGGGTCCTTACAAGTAATGATCAAATTACAAAATGCAACACATGATAACAGAGATAATCTGCATTAGTTACTCTTATCAACATTCAATTAGTTTCCAAGGTTAAGGGAACGTGACAAATAAATAACATCAGGTTGAACATCTGAATTTCCACTAATAGCCAAATAATTACCCTAACCACCAACCAAACTAAATTACCTCCTAAACCAAACCATGAAAGAACAATCCATAATTCCAACTTCACAGTGTAAACAAAGCTTGAGAATTAAGCTCAAGTGCACATTTTACAGGACCTTCCGATTTAATTTAACGAAAGAGCTGAAGTCTAATCAAGCAAACACACAACTCCAGGAAAACACAAAGCATATAAAAAATCAACACATTATGCAATAAAGTAGACAAGCAGCTGATTTTCAAAATGAAAAGACATCAAAAGATGAAATTCCAAAGAACATAGCAGATATTACCAAACAATGAAACAAGATTAGCACGGCCAAAGCTTGCAGCGTATCCACCCCTCCGGTGGCTAGCACTATGCCGTAATTTGTAATCACCACGGCATAATAGGAACTCCAACGATGCCAAGAACCAATAGAATCACCCAAGACCTCGTAGAGCCGTGCATAATTTGAATACATTCCACGCCGTCCACCGGAACTATGCATAATATAATTTTTCATCTCGAAATATCTGGGAAATTGTCAAAATATTCGACTCGTCGATTAAATAATTACAATCAAGATTTTTACTCCTCTCTCTCCTTCGATCTGGTTTTCGTGGGAAGATGAAGGTCAAAAACATCATCCGGCAAACATATCATGATTATTTGTGCAAAAATGGATAACTAATACATGGGGGTGGAGGGATGCGTTTTCAAGCTTCACCAATAGTTTATATTGGGCTTCGGAAAAAAGGTGGTAAATGAAAATACAACCATACGCTTGATTACGACATTTTCTCACCCTAATCAAGCCCTAGTCAATGCAACTAAATACACCCTAATTCTTGAACAAACTTATTTAACTAAAACAGAAATTTGGGATTGGTAAATTTTTTGAATTCAAATCTCCGAAACTTCCCCGACAAAATGTGGGGGTAAAATAGTCCAATCATGCGAAACTTAGCCAACACGCTATGGGTTTTATTCTAAGAGCCTCTTTGGTCCAACATACTTGAGACCAATAATATTTTACTATTTTACCCCTTCTATTTGGTTATTAATTTACAATTTTATCCTTGCCAATATTAATAATTACAGTTGAACCTAACTTCAAATTACCATATTGCCCTTGCGAATATATATATATATATATATATATATATATATATATATATATATAATTACAATATTATCTTACTCGCAAATTACCATATTGCTATAACAACTTCATAAAAAATAAACCATCTTATTTTCTAAATTAAATTAAAAATACAACTTCACAGTTACCACCAAATTTTACAAAACTATATATGCTCGCGTATGCGTGCATAGGACATATTATTACCAAATTTTATAAAACAACCAACTATATATACAAGATGCATGCATAGGACATTAGTTTAATTAAAGCAGAAATTTGGGATGGGTAAATTTTTTGAATTCAGATCTCCGAAACTTCCCCGACAAAATGTGGGGGTAAAATAGTCCAATCATGCGAAACTTAGCCAACACGCTTCCTGCTATATGAGCTAACGAGTGTGTTTCAAAATTTCGATGCGCTTTTCACACGCTCCCTTCTACGGGTTAAAATTCCCCGATCGTTAACAAAAAAAGAGCAGTAGGAGAATATTTGCAGATTGTGTAACACGATTTAGCATGTAACTGCCAAGAACCGTATCAGTGGTCTCGTACACTCGTTCCCCACACTTTCCACACTCAGTCTCCAGTCTCCCCGACTCCCCGTCCATAAATAAATAGACAAATACTTGACAGTTTCCATACAACACTCCTCGAATTTATTGCGTCTAAAAAGTAGATAACCGATTAGGAGAGATGTCGGGAAGAGGACAACGCGGTGGCGGTAGAGGAAGAGGAGGGCAGCCTTCTCGTGGCGGCGGCGGCGGCGGCGGAGATGGAAGGGGAGCGCAGAATCCACGCCGCGGCGATGGAGGCCGTGGTCGGGGCCGCGGTTCCCATGGTCCACCGCCATCGGTAGCATCATCGTCGTCTGTACCACCTTTTGAGTCAGTTCCGTTGACGCCTGCTCCGACGCCGCCGGTTGTGGCGCTGAGCCACGATGTGGAGCAGAGGTTGACGCTTGCGCCATCCACTTCGACTGAAGTTCCGACGCCTCAGCCAGTAGAGAATGATCCGGCGGTGGTGAATCCGTCGCGGCAGCCGCAGTTGCCTCCGGAGTCTTCGAAGGCGCTGAGACATCCGGCGCGGCCAGGTTTCGGAACCATGGGGCAGAAGGTTATAGTGAGAGCTAATCACTTTCTGATTCAAGTTGCCGACAGAGATCTGACTCACTATGACGTATGTAATTTTACTGTTTTGTATGTATCATTTGCGATCGGCCGTGTGTGTTTATAATGTGGAGTCTCTCGAATGTGTTTTATTTCGCAAAGCATATCTGTTCGTCCTATTGGATCTATACATTTATGCCGTTCGTTTTTCCTGCATGAATCTATACATGTTGATATGCGATACTGATTTTAATCTTTTTATGCTTTATCATGTGATTGTATGTACATGTGTAATGTGGACGGTTCTACCATTTTCCCTTGACGTTTGGTCTGATTTGCGAAGCATAGGCATATATAATTGAAAGTACGTTTACACGTCGTTAGCCTTGTATGCTACTGCCTAGACTCTAAGTACGCGAATGATGTTGCTATACGGAATTTAGGCTCAGTCTCACTGTCACATGACATGCACATTGTTTCGTGTTTACATTGTATTTTGTGCACATTTTCTTGTTTTTCTGTATTTGATATTGATATTGATATTTGATAGTTTTATATATTGTTATGGTTTGAATGTACACTTCTTCATTTATGTACTTGAGAATTTTGTATTGGGATGCATTTGTTAAACCTTTAATTTTAACTATTGGTTTTTTGTAGGTTTCAATAACTCCCGAAGTAGCCTCAAAGAGAGTATGTCGGCTTATTATGAGACAGCTCGTCACAACATATCGTACATCCCACCTGGGGAAGCGAATGTTAGCTTATGATGGGAGAAAAAGTGCATACACTGCCGGACAACTGCCCTTTGCCTCTAAAGACTTTGTTGTTAAGCTTGTTGATGAAGATAGGGCAGATAGGTCTAAGTCTATACACTTGTATTATTCAATTGGGCCTTTTTTGTTTTGTTTATATGATATTGCACTATTAAATCACTTTGTTTTGCTAAGTATATTGATTTGATGTTGCAGAGTGTGATGATAGACTTTTCACTGTAATGGTTATATTCTAGTGAAATGGTCTTCTAATTTCTCCGGGTCATTAAAATAGTGGATTATGCTAGGAACATTCACAAATGAATGTTAATTCTTTTTCTCGTTTTTTTAGGCGATTGAGGAGCTGAGTTACCTAAAAATAATAGGATGCTGGTTCCCAATCACTTGACTAAAATGTTTCAATGCTTTATACAGGAGGGAGCGTGAATTTAAGGTTTTCATAAAATTTGCTTCCAAGACTGATCTTCATCACCTTCAACAGTTCTTACTAAGAAGGCAACCTGATATTCCACATGAAACCGTACAATGTCTTGATGTGGTTCTTCGGGAGAATCCGTCCAATAGGTTTCCTTTTTCCTACTTAATATTTTTATATTAATACTCAATCCACATGTACCTATGAGTGTATGAGCGTGCACACGCAAGCATGTCATTCTAATACATGATTTTGGTTTTCTATCTTTTAATTATAGATATGAGGTGGTTGGAAGGTCATTTTTTTCTCCTCAGTTGGCTGAGAAAGGACTTCTTGGTGATGGTCTGGAATACTGGAAAGGTTTTTACCAGAGTCTTCGCCCGACCCAGATGGGTCTCTCACTCAATATAGGTATCAATTGTTTGACGTATTTTTTTTTTGCTATTTTTGTGGTCGCTGCTGCGAGGATTCTGCGGAGTATTCCTCTCATACCATCTCGGATTGTTGGTGGTTGAAAAGTAGCATCCTCTCATCTGTGGTGTTGACATCTTTTATTTTGGCATTGCAGATATGTCAGCGAGAGCATTTTTTGAACCTATTTTGGTTTCTGAATATGTCGCCAAGTACTTCAATAGGGAGCTAACTAGGCCATTATCTGACCAAGACCGCATTAAGGTTCTCTCTTTTAGCTTATTCCGTGCTGCTGTGACTATATAATTACCTGCTCTGACTTTTATATTTAATTTGCTTGGAATATTGTGGTTGTGAAATGTTCACTTCACGAGTCAACGAAAGCAATCAATTCTCTCCGTTTAGGGCATTTGTAATTGAGGCAGCCGTTTGACATATATTCAACGAATCACTGCTTTATTGTTACTTTACTTACTTTTGTTTCCAATTGAAGTCATGCTGAAGAGGAATCTCTTCATGTTATTTTAGGTGAAAAAGAGTTTAAAAGGGGTCAAGGTGGAGCTTAATCATCAGCAGCACATCAAACGATACAAGATCACAGGCATATCAACTGAACCTGCACAACAGTTGATGTAAGCGCATCTGGATTGCTATTTCTTGTCACCATATCAGAACTTATTAACCAATTCTTCTTCCTACATTATTTGGTGGTATCAATGGTTTATTCGGCATGAGACGTGCCTATAGTTGTGAGGCTCAAGTTTATCTGTGGCCCATTGATGAAGCACGTGCCTTGGAATGTCTATTACAAATTGTCTCTGTTTCAATTTTCTTCGTAGATCTAGATTTTAGAATGTTATACCTTAGTATGTTTATCTTTTTCGTACTCTTTGATATATAACTTAATTAATCTTGACTGGATTTTGATGATTCAACCCTTAAAAATTGAAATTTTTCTTCACCTTGCAGGTTTACTGTTGATGAGTCGGGAGGAGAGATGTCTGTTGTACAGTACTTTCGTCAGAAGTATAATATCACACTTTACTATCCTTTTTTGCCTGCTGTTCAGGCTGGAAGTGATTCGAAGCCCATATATCTTCCAATGGAGGTAACTTGTCTCACACTTGTTATTTGGTTTTGTCATTTTGATGCCTTGCTCTTTTTTGGTCAATGGCGTTTTTTGGCTTACCACATCCTATTCTTTCTCAAAGCTATGCAAAATTGTTGCGGGACAAAGGTACTCAAAAAAACTGAATGAAAAACAAGTTTCTGAGCTTTTGAAAGCTACCTGTCAACGTCCACAAGATAGAGAGGAAAGCATTATGAAGGCATGCATATATAGCATTGATTACTCTCTTGTTTCTTTATGATTGTGCAATAAATAAATAAACAATTACATGTTGATTCTTGCATCTTAAATATTACCTTTAACCTCAATCTATAGATGGTTCGTCGCAACAATTACAATGGTGATGAACTTGTCAATGAGGAGTTTGGTATTGAAGTTAAAACTGATTATACTTCCATTGAGGCACGCGTTTTGCCCGCACCCACGGTAAAACTTTCTGCCGGTTGTGTTGCCCACTAAATTTGTGCATGGTTTTTTATTCATCTGTCTATTTTGAATTGCCAGCTGAAATATCATGGGACTGGAAAGGAGGCCTTTATAGCCCCTAGGGTTGGACAATGGAACATGATCGATAAGGTGAATTCTCTTGCTAAATAAGCCGTTAATTAAAAATTATTTACATTATCTAATAAATGCCTGTTTGAGGCTGCATTGCTTCCTGTATACTTCCAATTTGGTAAAATTAAGTTGTGTCCAATATGTTGGAAGAACACTGCTATTTTATCTTTATGTTGATGGTGAGGACATTTCTAAACTGGCATGCATTAACCATTTGTTCTTTAGAAAATGATCAATGGTGGAAAGGTGGAGTTCTGGACCTGTATCAACTTTTCACGTTATATAGATCCAAGCAGGTTCTGCAATGAATTGATCAGCATGTGTTGCAATAAGGGGATGGTTGGTATTCATACCTTGGATAAGTACAGCTTGATTCATAAAATGCTCAGAAAGTCTTGATTGTACCAAGTGATGATCTGATTTATTTCAGGAATTTAATTCAAGGCCGTCGGTTCCTTTTCGTTCAGCTAATCCTGGTCAGATTGAGAAGGCCCTCTTTGATATTCACGCTGAATCTGCTTCTATACTGGCGGGGAAACAACTGCAGTTACTGATAGTAATTTTGCCTGATGTTAGTGGGGCTTACGGTAAGCAGCCCTTTGAAGAATGAAGTCTAGTTTATTGCTGCTATCTGCTTTAAAGGTTTTCTTTTCTTTTTTCTCAATAGGGAAGATCAAAAGAATTTGTGAGACTGAACTGGGGATAGTCAGCCAATGTTGTCACCCCAAAAAAGCATCAAGAATTAGTGGACAGTATTTGGAGAATGTCTCTCTTAAAATAAATGTGAAGGTTTGTTTGAACTCACCTGTTATGGTGTTCCTCCCATGATTCTTCTCGTTCCTTGATACTTCTAACCTGGCTATTCTTTGTGGTCATGGTGTGATTTAGGTTGGAGGAAGAAATACTGTTCTGGAGCAGGCTTTGTCTAGAAGAATTCCCTTCCTGTGTGATCGCCCAACAATTGTCTTTGGTGCTGATGTCACCCATCCACAACCAGGAGAGGATTCCAGCCCTTCTATAGCTGCGGTACATGATTAATCTTTATATTACTCTCTCTCTAGTCTGTACTCCCTACAAGGCCTTTCTTGGTATCTGCAGGTGGTGGCTTCAATGGATTGGCCAGAAGTAACAAAGTATCGAGGGCTGGTTTCTGCACAAGCTCACAGGGAAGAGATAATCCAAGATCTTTATAAAGAAAAACAAGATCCTAAAAAAGGCACAGTTCCTGGTGGAATGATTAAGTTAGATTTTTACCACTTCTAATACATTTTGTGTTGTTATTCTTTGCTCCTTGTCATTCATTTTCAAATGCAGAGAACTTCTGATTGCCTTCTACAAGTCCACTGGGCAGAAGCCACACAGGATTATATTTTATAGGTTTGTTCTTTTGTTTTAAGGACGAGTTGGGATATGAAAGCCCTTCACTTAAAAAATACTTCATTAAGCTGACGTTTTATAGTGTCTTATTTCAACAAACGCAGAAGTTTTATGTTTGGATGTTTTCTTTTATAACTTTTTGAAAGAGAAGTTGAGGTTGAAGTTGAAGTTCTAAAAGCTACATTTTGTTGCTCTTGATTTTTGGTTTTTTACATGGTTTTAAAATCCTAAATGCCTAAACAAACTTCATTTTTAAAAAAAAAAAGTTAATTGTCTTCTTTGTGGAAAAAAATACTCTTCTTTGTGAAGTTTCTCCAATCCAACATTAGTGTGACTGTGCTTCACTATCTTATGTAGCAATGTACTAAGTGATTTTAAAATGGCAGGGATGGTGTCAGTGAAGGACAATTTAACCAAGTTCTTCTGTATGAAATGGATGCGATCAGGAAGGTACTGACTTGGTGATTTTTGTAATAATTTTGAATGAGATAGTTTACCTGGACTTTTTCACGAGGGAAAAAATCCATTTCAGGCTTGTGTTTCTATAGAACCAAATTACCTACCTAGAGTCACTTTTGTGGTGGTGCAAAAGAGGCATCATACTCGTCTCTTCCCTCAAATTCATGGTGATCGTCATACAACAGACAAGAGTGGCAATATTCTGCCTGGTACCAATTTTGAATGCAGATTACGATCAGTTAGTTTCTCTGGTATTTCCTTACTGTATGTAACCCGGTGATGCTTTAAACATTTAGGGACTGTTGTCGATACCCGTATCTGTCATCCCAGTGAGTTTGATTTTTACCTCTGTAGCCATGCAGGAATCCAGGTGAACTTGTGTTAGAATTGGCTCTTTACCAGTACATCATTGTCTTTTCTCTATGTACTACTACTCCATGTGGTTGATACATTATAATATGTAGATGCCTTTCGATAATTGTGATCTGTTTCAATCCTTGTCGAGCAGGGAACTAGTCGTCCAGCACATTACCATGTGTTGTACGATGAAAATAAATTCACCGCGGATGGTCTGCAGTCGTTGACTAACAACTTGTGCTACACGTATGTATTCTTCTAATTTATTACTTGACTAGGGTTTTTCATAAATAATAACGGAAGTACTTTTCCTTACAGGTATGCAAGGTGCACTAGATCAGTCTCCATAGGTTAGTCCCGGGCTGATTGTCTTCCATGATTATTTTAGACTTTCTTTTCCTAAATTTTCAAGGTTAATAATATTCACAATCCATGAACACCAAATAAAAAAAAAATCTCCTTCGCCTTGCACTAAACGGGTGTAATCGTGAGAAGGCAGATGGACCAAGTTGGTCAAGCTCGACTTGCGCAACAATCTACTATTATAACTTGGCCAAATAATGAAATTGTTATACTCTGCTTGACTCCAAAAATATTTGATTTGTTTCAAATTGTGTTGGCTATGTCTGATTTATTATACAGTTCCGCCTGCATACTACGCCCACTTGGCAGCATTTCGTGCTCGTTACTACATTGAAGGAACCGACACATCAGATAGTGGATCGACCTCCGGAGGTGTCGGGGCAACAAGGGAGAGGAATATACAGGTCCGACCTTTACCCGTGATCAAAGATAACGTGAAGGATGTTATGTTCTTCTGCTGATGCGTGTTGATAGTAGGAATGAGCCAATATGATTAAATCTAGGCTTTTTTGGGGAATGTGTTGCCTAGTTTCTTTTGGATATGCACATATTCAAACTAAGAAATCTTTTTGGGATTTGGAAAGTACTAGGAAATTGGTTGTCCATGTTTTTCAAACCATTTGAGAGAGTATTTATGTCACCTTACGTTTATTGGCTACATTCGTTTCAGATAGGAAGGTTGACCTTACAATTGATACGTAGCACAGCTTCTCAAAAAACCCATTAAAAAAATTCGAAGACTAAGAATTGGATTAAATATTACACGTTTTTTCAGTGGAAGAATACACAATGTTAAACCTGTAAATTGTAATGTGTCAATTATGGTACAAAAAAATCACCTCTAGAAGTTGCATGCCAATTACATTACCAGTGACATTAAATTGCAATGAATTAGACGTAGTTACAAACAAGAGTTACAGACAGTAAGAAAAGCCACAAATGGACCTATAAGACTGGTAAAACACAGAAGTATGATATATGTAACAATATCATACTCAGTATTGTATGCTTGTAAGGATCATCGAAATGCGCTGAATTAGTATTTCCAAGCTGTCTGTCCACCGCCCTTCTCACGGAGACGTACATGGATGTTACTGTTCACACAGCTCCCAACCAGCAAGTAGTTAGCCTTCTTCTACAAGGAATGGGATGAATCGACATGTCCTGCGTTGACAAATTCGGTTTTATCGGTACTAGTTGTTGATACGTTTACAGACTACGCACCTATTACAAGACGTAAAAATCTGTATAAAATGTCTGAAGAAGTGCAAAGAAACTGCAATAAAAGAGTAGTTTAGGCTACAAATTCTTTTATTTATCTAGATTCCAGCTTTAGAGAAACATGGTGACATGAAACTTAGTCGTAATTGGCCCATCCGATCCTCTGACCGGCCAATCATAAAAAACGATCTTATCTTATTATAAGCCAGACAATATCATATCATATTTTCATTGGTGCTAGAGACTAAATAAAAAGTCCAAACACAGCAGATTTTCTGACCCAAAATTTATAACCACGATAAGTTGCAATACCGAACCAGTAACATCACATAAAAGTGAAAGAAATAGTATAATTTACACTTCATACCTCCTAAAATCGTGATTCCTCGACCCTGAAACTTTTGAATGCCAATGCACCACGTCGCGGCACCGGCCTACATGAATAAACATGACACATTTCATGTTATGTTTTTTTCTCCTTGTCTTTTAAACAAGTTTATTAGAAGTTAAGTCTATTATTAGCTTTCTTTAGCAATTTGTTTCAAGTTATTTTTGTCCACTCACGGTTTTATTCCTATTTCTCTTACAAGAACATATCTTGCCTTAAATCAAATAAAGGGTGTAAGTTCTGAATATGCAAAATGTGTAACGAAGTCACAATAACACAAGATTTTAAGGATCATATAGGTTATTTTCTCTTTCATTATCAACCTAGATGCTGCCAAGATGTTACCTGGATAAATATAGACTCAGTGAGAACAACTCATAATTGCACAGCCCCTAATATACTCGAAATATGTAAAAAAATCAGAGACTTACGATAGAATCCTGCTTCAAAAGGTAATCCTGAGGGGTTTAGTATCTTTGATGCACCACCAGCAAAGTTAAAACTAACTGTAGGGAAAATTTCCGAGACACTATAGAATGGAATGAATAAACAAGAATAAGAAAAGGCATGTGAGGGCCCGATCCTAATGTGGTGTTTAATAACACATAATGATTAATTTACGTAAACAGCGGAAGATTTATTTCAAAGATCTTATCAAACGGCCCTAAAAAATTTTCGCTTTTAGGTGATACATATATAGTGATACTGAAAATACGTAATTCCAGTTTCCAATTTAACATGTTGAGCATAACATCCATATCAAGTATATCATCAACCAGTAGTAGAATAATTAAAATACAGATACTCGGGGCATACCCCGGTAATTTAAAACATAAGTAAAAATATTCTAACAACTACTGGGACACAAAACATAAAATATAAACCTGAGCTCGCTCTCAAGGAGCTCTGGTATCTCTCGATGCGTCGCTGTAAGCATCGTCACCATGTCCTCCTGTAAAGCCTGTCATGCCCGAACAATAAAAGACATGACAGCCCCCACAAAGGGGGTCAGTACCCCAGTACGAGAAATAAATTAATCATGTCAAATGACAAAGTATCATGCAATGCATACCATGTATGAATGCGATGTATGAATGGGTACAAGGAATCGAATATCAAGATACCAAAATCGGAGTCCAAAGGAAGGTATCATCAAATCATCAAAGCTCGAGCAGAGGGTGACAGTATACGTACATTGCGCTAGGAAAACTCATCCTATGTACGTTACTGCATCCAGCCCTCGTGTCTAAGTCCGGTCGCACCTGCACGTGACTACAGTTACTACCTATACTGCCTGTCATCGCCATGCTCGTCGTACCCGACACTCAGAGTAAGTCAACTCAGTCAAATCATGGATATCAAAGGAATGATAGATCAATATGATATGCCCATGAATCATTT
The DNA here is from genome assembly GCA_907163345.1 of Haberlea rhodopensis. Lineage (NCBI taxonomy): Eukaryota > Viridiplantae > Streptophyta > Magnoliopsida > Lamiales > Gesneriaceae > Haberlea > Haberlea rhodopensis. The sequence continues at coordinate 380,492 of CAJQUN010000453.1, forward strand.
ATGCATCAAATGACATATGCAACTCAGTACATCATGCAATCTCATGTGAAAGTATATACAAATCATGTAATTTCACATACCATGTAATCCAAGACATTCATCATGTCATATAGTCACATAAGAATCATATAGTGACAAATAAGTCATATAAATCAAATAATGACATATAAGGCCACACATTAGCATCATTACACGTCTTTGCCAGACGTCATGATAAAACTCATTTCAACGTACCTCAAACCGTTAGCTAATTATCAAGTGATCCTCGACTCAATCTTAGGATTAATAAACCTGGCCATAACAGTTCCAAATACAACATAATGTCACATACTAGCCTTAAACATATCAAAATAAAACTCAAACTTAGACCCAAAACCAATTCTCTAAATGTCAGCCTGCGCAACCGTAGAGATCGGCTCATAACTTGCTCGATACTTAATAAAATCACATGGGTCCAATTTATTTTCAAAGATAACTCAAAAATGAACATTTCATCAGTTCAACTCATCTTCAAATTCGTTCATTTAGCCTAGGTAAAATGGCCAAGAACAATCTGCTAGAAAAACAGGACAATTTACCAAATTTCAGCTTGACCCATTTTTGTATAAAATTCATATTAAATTCAGATGATGTCCAAATGACTTGAGGCTAGTGGGGAAATCACGAAAACTCAAAGTACTACAGTTCATATTTGAAGTCCAGAAGCTAGTTCGGTCATCTAGAGGCACATGCAAAGCAAAGTATGCCAGATTTAAAAATACTCATATTCTGTTTTGACAGAGTGAGCGGTTCTAGGGAAAATTGCATATCTTACACATGGAAACTCCAAAACATGTAAGGCCAGTTTCTAATGCAATATAACCCAACATAAAACAAAACATCTCTTATGAGCGTTAAGCTAAACAATTCATCTTCATGTACATTAATTGAAAAACGTACAAGCCTAGAAACTCGTATGAAATCCTTTTCCAGATTGAGCATTATGTGGTAAAATTAGCATAATTCTTTCATATGAGCTCCAAATTGAGTGAGGCCAAATCCTAATGCACGCTAACCTCGAATACTACAATACTTATTAGAGCCTAAAACTTCATATTCGTAGCCATGTATTCCCAGAAATACGAAGAACAAAATGCATGAAACTCGCATGCAGTGAATTTCCAGATTTGACACATGTTGGTAAAACGACCATAACGTTTTCATATTAAATCCAAATTAGCTGATTCCTGTGGCCAATTAAAGATAACACAAAATACTACAACTTCTATCAGGGGAGTCATATTCAAATTCGAAACATAACTATGCCAAAAACTCGACATATCAGACGGTTTATGCACTGGTCTTAGCAGACTACAATTTGACAGCAACTTCTTCGTAAATGAACACCATGGTTCGACCCTCAATCATACATGCATGTTGATAAAACTCAAGGATGATGATATACCTTCATTTATCTTCAAGATTTGAAGCTTGATCATCCACAAAACCAAGCCAAGATCGAAAATCCTACACCAAAACTGCTGCTACTCGAAAATCTTGCATATACTTTCTCCAAACTTGAAAATTCTTGGTGCATCTTGTTCCTCCAGCTTAGTAGCATTCAAATATATCTTTGCATGTGACATGCACTTGAAAATTCAAGAGGATTTTGGTAGGAAATGAGCTGCCATTTTCGAAAATGGTAGAAGAGAGAAGGAGGAGGAGTGATGGTGAAGGGAGAGAGAAGATGGTGTTGGAAAATGAAGTAAAATCTGATTTTTGCATGGTATTTGCGTGAGTTACTTATCATCTTTGGCATTATTTTTAATTCATTTGATGTATTGTGGAATCCATGTGTCAATACATCACTATCTTGCAAGGTTAAAGCTCCAAAATCATGTATTAAACATGAGTTAAATTAATTAATGGCATGCGTTTTCCAAATGCCATGTGCTCATGCACTAAAACATGTTCCACTAGTTGGTTGACCCATCGTGGTCCGGAACACCTTAATTCAAAGTCTATACTTTTTATTATCCGGTTCGCTTAATCGTTGTTAATCCGGGTTAATTAGCATCGGGGCCTTACAAGGCAACTAACACGAACAATATGTGACAAGGTTGAAAGAAAATCCTGGAGACAGCTAGATAGCAGTGGTTTCCCTTCGAAAGAATAGGACGTACGGATTGTGAAACATATTGTGCAATCTGTAAAAGAAGAGAGATTCTATATTTTGAGTAGCATGTGACATAAATTCTTACATGAATTATTCTTGAAAATGGTGAATTCAATGCTCATGATATGTGCATACCAAGTTGTTACTTGGAAAGATATTATCAAATCAGATATCAAGATATTATCAAATCATATTCAAATATTGTTGTAGATAACATCTTGTAATCTTATCGTATCATAATCAATATGGTAAACAATCTTAGGTGCTTTACCACATCCAATGACATGTGGGATTATTTAAAACGGGTATACTATCAAGGCAACACCGCTCGACGATTTCAACTTGAACTTGATATTGCACATTACTCACACGGTACTTTAACAATGGAGTAATATTATTCGGGATTTCTCAACCTTTGGAGTGAGTATACGAACATTCTCTATACTACGGTGTCAAAAGCTGCTATACATGCCCTTCACGAAGTTCATGCAGTTAGCCAACGTGATCAATTTCTCATGAAATTGTGTCCCAAGTATGAGAATACTCGAGTTGGATTGCTGAACCGCGACCTCGTTCCTTCATTAGATGTGTGTTTTGGTGAACTTATGCGTGAAGAACAGCGTTTGGCCACTCACGCCTCTCTTCACTCTACTCCAGCCGAGTCTGCAGTTGTGAATTTTGTGTATGCTGCTAGCGGCAAGCCTCACGATTACAGCTGCAAGGGTTACAGACACATTGATCGGAATTGCGACAAGAAATTTTGTAATTATTGTAAACAAAAGAATCACATACTTGTTGACTGCTCTACCCGTCCTCAGAATCGGCGTGCTAAAGCCTATCTTGCAGATGTTGCTCCGTCTAGTACCAATCCTGCTTCGACTATCCCCACTCCTTCGGTTGTTTCGCAGCCCATTACACCTGACATGGTCCAACAAATGATTTTTTTCGCTTTTTCAGCCCTCGGTCTTCACGGTAGTGGTAAGAATGTTTCATCTCCTTAGTTTGTGGATTCTGGTGCATCGAATCATATGACTGGTTCTCCTATTTATTTAAGCAATTCATCAGTATGTTGGTTCTCAACATGTTCAGAAAGCTAATGGTGATACTCTCTCCATTACACATATTGGTGATATTAACTCTTCGTTTAATGATGGCTTTATTTCTCCTGGGCTATCTACGAGTTTGATATTTGTTGGTCAGTTGGTTGACAATAATTGCACTGTAAATTTCTCACATGATAGTATTATCACTCTCCCGCGCACTCCTTCAACTCTTCAGACAGCCGATATATTTACCAATGCTCTTTCTCGTCCTCACCATGATTACCAGTTGACAAATTGCTGCTTTCTGATTTTCCAGCATCAATTTGAGTGGGGATGTTACTTGGAAAGATATTATCAAATCAGATATCAAGAGTATTACAAATGAGATTCAAATATTGTTGTAGATAACATCTTGTAATCTTATCATATCATAGTTTGATATAATTGTAACCTCAATTTAAAGACTATAGGATAATCAACTGAAGGGTATCTGATTCCTATCTCCAATCTTATGTTTCGTTGGTGCTTTGTCACAAGTAGCATTAATTTTAATAAAAATAACGTACAGCAGCAATAAAAGGATCACAAGCCTCTTGTGCAAGGTAGGACAATGTTGTTCCTGAGTCAACTATGGTTCCTCGGTTTTTGTATGTTGCAAATACGGATGGATTAATGGATAATGTCTGCCCATTTACGGCGATAGTTTGTAGATTTACATTGTAGTGTGGCCTGATAATTTTAACATGGAAACAATGCTTTAAAATAACTTAAATTGATAAAATTTGACAACTTAATGAGTTCGTGAACAAACATCATAATTGTTTTTGCTTAATTCCCTTTAATGTACAGACATATTTGCTGTCGGAAGGTAAAATACTATATTTTAAAATGTTGACGATGAAATAAAGGATTTAAGGTGTATGAATTATAGTAATCCGATGTTCATGAAATCTAACAACATGAATGATGAATCATCCATAAGTACAAAAAATATTTTCATTCTAGAGTGACTGAGGAATTGTACCATTCAAGCATTTTTTCATGCATTTCCCCGAGGTCCAGAAAAAGTTGCAATTAAAAAGATTTCCCTAATCCTCCATTCCCAAAAGGAAGAGCCGAAAAGGAGATGAATACTACAAACTAAGAAATAATTCTTCCTCTGACATATTTGTCCCACGTATAATTCTTCAAGATACATAAAGGCGATGATTACATACAAACTTAGAAATAATGACAAATTTCATCTTTCTGGGGATTTTGCTCATAGATATTGACAAAATGTACAAGTCAATCCTGTGTATTTCCTTTTCTTCTCACTACCTTCTCCATATTTAAAATGTAGCAGTTTCAAGCAGGAATAATACTTAATGCGATGCAACAAGAGGAGTGTAAACAAGATTAGGCTCCACGATCTGACCAAGCACCAATATACCGCCTCCACAATTTCCTCCTTTCAAGCAATGAGAAAACGAATTTGGGGTGACCCCCTTTGAAAAAAGTTATGAGACTACTGATAAGCCATTCCGTCCGAATCCAAATATTCCATCAACCGCCCTGTCCGGCTTAGTAAGATCCCCTGTCTGTGTTGTGCTACACGCCTGAATTTGTTGACATACAATTAATAACTGTCAGCATACGTCTCCTACAAGTCAAATATTCGCCTGTTGAGCTTTATGCACTGAAAGCCTATTAGTGACTCAACGACCCTATAAATAAATCATTCTAGTTTCTGAGAAGGTGCGACTCTTAATGATTCCATACACTCACTCTCATAGAAAAACCGTCATCACACTAGCACATGTGCTGAGCTTGTAGATCTGGTCAGGTTGGTTGGACTCGAGGGTCACCGCTATCAGATTCACGTTGGTGAACGGTAATCATATTCGTGCTTTTTTATTTGATATTTGCATTCTAATATATGAATCAGACGCGATCGATCCGTCCCCGGGTCAGATCTGTTTATGTTTCTTTTCCTCTGCGTTTGGACTGTCGCTGGGGTACGGAAACCCAACAGTGGTATCAAAGCCAGGTTGCGCTTTGATTCATATATTTGATAATTATTTTTATTAGATCGTTTCCAATCAATATTAATCGTGTTCGAATTTTCAGAAATTATAACATTAGAGAAAATATAGAAATTGGATTTAAAAGTGTTTAAATCTAAACCCAAACTATTGACCATTTCTGCATCTCGCCCATCACCGGTGAAAGACCCACGTCCGGCGGCTAGCGGTGGAGAAATTGTTCTCCGCCACCGTGCGCACGCCTGCTTGCGCAGATCTGTAGCAAGGCTGCTGGAGAATATGCAACCGATGTTCTGGATTAACATGCAGAGTTTTTCATGAATATCGATGTGTTACAGACATTAACCGCGTGAGCTTTTACGGCAAGATTTCTGGATCTGGTCGCGACCTGTGCAATGCTTGCGTGAGTTGTCATGGAGATCTGGTGGCGGCTAGGTGATGTGGAGAGGCGGCGCGACGCTAGGGTTTATGAAACCCTAGCTAATTTAAAGAAGACGATGAACAGTGTATTCTGAATATTAAAAAGAATTTTGCTAAATCCGAAAGGAAGGATAACTTTCGGGTTGAAATTACTTTTTTAATTTTGGATCCAAATTGTTTAGAGTCCACAAATTATTTTTTGGTTCATTTTAGATGTTTTAAATAATAAATCATAACTTAATTAATTAAAAATATGAATTTTAATTTATTAAGTGTAAAATGGAGATTTTACCAAATAGTTGAAAATTTAATTAATTGTAAATTAAGTGAAAATGTTTCATTTAGTTTGTTAATTTTATTTTGGACTAATATTATGATTTATAGGTAAAATAGTGATTTTACCAAGTAGTTAAAAATTTAATTAATTGGAAATTGAATGAAAGTGTTTCATTCAATTTGTTAATTTTATTTTCTATTAGTATTATGATTAAAAGGTAAAATATGGATTTTATCAATTAATTGAAAATTTAATTAATTAGAAATTAAGTGAAAATGTTTCATTTAATTTGTTAATTTTATTTTCGATTAATATGATGATTAAGAGGTAAAATAGAGATTTTATCAATTTATTGAAATTTAATTAATTAGAAACTAAATAAAATGGTTTTATTTAATTTGTTAATTTTATTTTCAATTAATGATGCGATTAGTGGGAAACGATAGAATAAATAAATTATTATGCTCTAATTACATGTGATGTAATTAGTACAATTACATATGATGTAATTGGTTAGTTTAATGTTTAATTACATATGATGTGATTGCCTGATGGATGATTAGGGGCCTTGACCAATGTGTTTAGGTGAATGCTTAGGTTTTTATTTTTTCATTATAATTGATTTTTGGTTATCGGGCCTTCGAGTCTGTTCTCTCTATTTTCTGATGTATCCCACCCAGGATTTGTATCCCTATTCTCTTGTTTGCACAATTTAAATGTAAATAATTAGAATTAGTTAGAGATCGAGATTGAAGATGTAGCATCAAGAATCAAGACATGTATAATTGAAGAAAAAATGTAATAGGATTGCATTACATACCTGCATCACCTTAGACAGACTTGTGATCCACGCATGACTCACATGGATCAATTAGGAAAATGTTGTAATCAGCCATATTTATTTTATTATGCATGTGATGTATATAACTGTTTCTTTGTATGTTTTATTAGTACATATGATGATGCATGAATAAAACATATTTGCATGAAACGAGCACTTGTTGAGATTTTAAAATAAATTAAATCCCTCTTTTGAATATGATTCAAATTTTTTTATATCAAACTGATAAGGGGAGCTCAAAAGGGTTTGTTGCTTCCTGTCTTCCATCAGCAGTTAAGCCATGAGACGCTACTTGTGTCATATTGCCTTACTCACCCACGTGGGGGGCATCTGGCATGAGAAAACTGTGTGTTTAACTGCCACTTAATTAAGGTGCGGTTATGTTAACCTTTTAGATTACTCACCCACGTGGGGTCTTTTGGGCGTGACATTATCAACTTTGGGATGAGTTAGTTTGACGTGAGAAGGCATAATTCTCCTGCCCACGTAGGATTCTGCCAATAGCGAGACAAATATATTGGGGATTGTATATGATGCAATTGTGATCTACCTTTAGTATCATGAAGCCGGTGGGCCCACGCCCAAGGTTTTCATGATCTAGTTGGACTCCAAGCCCACTAAGAAAATATGATTTTCCGTTCATTTGTCATGAGGTGATGAATTCAAAAAATTTACTGAGAGCATTCAATAATTATAAGATGACGATGCTTATGTGATGATGATGTTATAAGATGATGATATTTATGAAATGATGATACTCATATGATGAAGATGTTATAAGATGGTGATAATTATAAGATGATGATTTTAATCATTCATGTCAAGAATTAATGACTATATGCATGGCTATGAAACAGGGACATTGGAGTGCCCAGGGTGTATAGGCATTAGAGGAATGTTGGGTAAAGACCCACTACTCTATTGATTTTCTTCCCACAGTATGGTATGCCGTGCGGAAACGTCCATCTTATTGGTAGGTTTGAGGTGAACCTAGAGAGGCAGCGACTAGTTTGTCTGCCGTGTGTGTGCAGCACCAAGAGGGGCTTGTTAGAGCCGTTATACTGCTCGTAGGAACCAAGTGTGGCAAATCGTAAGGTGGATTGTGGTGGACTCTAGTAGTCACCATGTCATCGAGGTTGAGGTTGTGCATGCCTCACTGAAACGTGTATACGTTATGTTTAATCTTGGTGAGACTTGTCTGTGACAGCTCATGATGTTGGAGTACCAACAAGAGAGTCATCAAGTCGTCGTTGATTCGATCTGGGAATCCATGTATTTGGGATGCAATGGGTTTATTGCATGTCCTTTCAAGTTTGAAACTCTGAGGAGTCTCGATTGTTTGTTTATGACCAGGATGTGGTTCTTGGGATATCCAGAGGTGGACATCTTATGAGATATCTTTTGTGTGAATCTGTGGCCGTGAGTTGCCCAATTTGAGTTGCAATGATGCGACTGCTCCTTCGACAGAGGAGGTTTGAAAGTGGAAACCAGGTTTGGTGTGTGTACACCGTGGGATACTAGTGTTTCCCTCGTAACGATGTATGTTAGACATCGTGAGTCATGATAAGAGATGTCATTGAATGATATCTACGATGGAATCGGGAGCGATTCGGATCCTCGCAGTTTCAGTTGACTAACTGCTTTTGGATTGTTAGCGTGGGTTGCGCTGACGCTTTTTGACGTTATGATGGATTTGGAAGTCTATTCCACTTCAGGGTTGACACGAGGTCAACGTCCCCACGGTTGAGGTGTCATTCAGGATGCGTCCTTACTGGTTGTATTAGAACGAAGGATGATTGTCCGATCTACAGTCGTAAGTATCGGTTGTTTTGCAGTCATGAGGGACTGACTTTTGGGATGACCCGCATCGAGGTACGTTTGCCTCTTGGGTGATATATTGGTTTTGGGTAAGTCGCCCTGTTTCAGAGTTGATGTGAGGTAAGTATCCTCGCGTTTATTAAGACGATTCTGATATGGTCAAGAATCGAGGTTATGACTTCATGTTGTTGTGTAGCCTGGGTGTTATGTGATACACCGGTACTAATTTCGAGGACGAAATTCTTTTAGTGGGGGATATTGTGATGACCAGGGATTATAGATGTTAATCCCGGGGTGTTAATAACCTCTAAAGTTGTTTTACGTAGCGATTTGGAGTTTAATCGCGGTGTTGGGCCTTCTGGGCTCGTCTATTTGAGTAGTTGGGATCGTTGGATCTCGAGGTTGAGATTGTATTCTCATTTCGGTGAAAACCTGTGAGTTGGGTTTTTAATGCGTCTCGGGATCTCGGGTGCTTGGTGTGGGCACCGGTAGGGGGTTTTTGAGTTAGAGAAAGAGTTTTTGAAAACAGATGATTTTTAATGAATCATGATGTATTTGTGGGGCTATTAGTATTTCGGGGTATTTTTGCTATAAATACCAGTTGAGCCCGAGATTTTAATTATCGGAGCCATTTTCCTCACCTTCTCTCTCTCTCCTCGCGCACACCGGTTTCCCGATCCCCTTTTGACCCCGCGCATAAAAGGCCACCGCCCGCCGCCGTCCGGCCGCCGTTCGGCGCGTGCCACCCGCCGTTGGAATCGTCTCTTCCAGGCGCTTCTATACGTACCAACAATTCGAAGTTTCGTCGAGAATCGAGCTCGGATTTCTGCAGAAAACGCTAGGGTTCGTCACTGATTTTCTGTCCGATTTTGTGGCCCGATTTTGGTACGTTTTTGGGGCTTTTCTCCCGATGTTTTAGGGGCGTTTTTGTGCTGCTTTTGAGTCGTATATTTCATACTTTCATGGGTCGAAATTTGTTGCTTATGGATTCGATTTTTGAACGCTGATTTTGTGAATTTAGGGTTCGAAATTTGGGTTTTTGGTATGAGGATGATGATTCTTGTTGTTATTCGATTAATTCATGTTTAAATGAATTATGATGCTTAATTGGGATCAAATTGAGATGTATGGTTCGAAATTGCCCTAATTTGGTGAGGGTTTGATTTCGATTTTGGGGGTTTTGGCTATGGGTTGATGATTCATGTTAGGGATCGTTTATTACATGTTTTAGATGATTTATGATGTTTGGTTGGGTTCGAATCGTGATGCTAGGGTTCGAATTATTGAATTTGTTCTTGAGCAATTTTTCGATAGTCTCATTTGTTCCCTCCCTACATGTACCCTGCCCCGGGTCTTTTTAAAGGTTAATTGTCGTGTGTTGACAATATTTTGAGGGTTATGGGTGTGCTTGAGCATGGGTTGCATGTTCGTAAATAATTGTGAATTATTTATCGTGTTAGCACATCATTCCTCGGGACATGGAACTCGAGCAAGGTTTGGCTCGGACTTCGAGGATTTAAGGTACGTTTAGCGTACGAGCATAACTTAAATGATGTTTTACAAGTATGATGCATGATTTAAAATACATGAAATGCTTTACTATGGCACCGTGACTTGGTTACGTTATGTTGCATCACATGGTGAAATGCTTGGTGCCGCTATGAAGCGAGCAAACGATGGGTGTGGTCGCTACGGAGCGAACACCAGTAGTATGACGCTACTTTGAAGTAAGAAATGAAAATGTGGTGCTGATTAGATATCTAGGATATCTGTATTTTATTCCCTATTGGTAATGAATAGGAACAGAGACGTAGTTAATCAGAGAAGTGATTAACTAGTATCGGAAGTTAAGGAAGTCCCAATATGATATCTAGAATTACGATAATTGCTAGATAAAGAAAGATGTTATGAAATGTTGTTAATTCGAAACTGGTTAGGGTTAACCAATATGATGATTAACTGCATATTCAAGATTTGATGATTTATCTGTTTTGAGAACAGGGTTATTACAGGGGTACGCTAGGATGAGGATGATACCATCCAGGAAGTGTCACATATGTTCCACAATATTTACATTTTCGTAAATTATGTATTATGTCATTATGATTATGAAATTGTGGAATTGGTATGCTCACCCCGTTGGGGGCTGTCTCTGTTGGGACAGGTGAACAGGTACATCGATGGCTTTGGAGATGAGCTCGAGCTGTTGATTGGATGTACTCCCAGGATCGTGGTACCAGGGCTTGATGGAGCACGGTATCGTATAGAGTACCTATATACCCATGATGATTTTATACATATTTATGATGCTCGCATGTGAGCACGATTATACTTGTATATGGGTTGTATGTAAAGGCATGAGCCTTTCTCTCTTTCATTCTATGTTGCATGCAATTAGAAGTAGAATTGCTAAATGTTAAGAGAGTCATTGGTGTATTATGTGGGTGTTGAAACCCACTTTTGTCGTCATATGTGTGGTGTCTTCCCTGGCTGGGAATTTACTTGTATTACTGCTTTCTGATGAGTATTATGTGTTCCCTGGCCGGGAATTATGTTATGTGCTGTGCTCTTTTTTTTTGGGATAGCTCTATTTATGGGGAGACTCTGCCCAAATTTTTATAAAAGTTCACAATGTGAAAAATGGCACCAAGAGGTTGGTAAAGGGCAACCATATGAGTCTTTTATTGTTAGGATGATGATCTTACAACATTGAGTATTAAAGGAAGTTTTGTAATTGACATTCAATGGTAAAGTATCATCTGAGCTTCCCGATTGACTTTTTATAGAAAGCATGTACCACACATAGTGGTTAATACACTAATCAAGGGTTAAGGGCTTGGGGTCCTTACACGCTACTTGTGTCATATTGCCTTACTCACCCACGTGGGGGGCATCTGGCATGAGAAAACTGTGTGTTTAGCTGCCACTTAATTAAGGTGCGGTTATGTTAACCTTTTAGATTACTCACCCACGTGGGGTCTTTTGGGCGTGACATTATCAACTTTGGGATGAGTTAGTTTGACGTGAGAAGGCATAATTCTCCTGCCCACGTAGGATTCTGCCAATAGCGAGACAAATATATTGGGGATTGTATATGATGCAATTGTGATCTACCTTTAGTATCATGAAGCCGGTGGGCCCACGCCCAAGGTTTTCATGATCTAGTTGGACTCCAAGCCCACTAAGAAAATATGATTTTCCGTTCATTTGTCATGAGGTGATGAATTCAAAAAATTTACTGAGAGCATTCAATAATTAAAGTCCATAGTTTTTGAATTAATTAATAATCAAACAGTTTGCATATATTTTCTGTTTATTCTCAATATTGTGATTGCAGTGAATTCGTTTACATCAACTCTCTATACAAACAAATTAACTGGACCAGATTATATTGATTGACTACGTAATTTAAAATAGTGATTGCTTCTAAGAGGTTACTATATACCCTTGGTGGGAGCCTCCTGTTGAAGTGTCTCCCGGTTCGTCTCATGAAGAGATCGCCACACTTGAGAAGTGGTGGGACGATGATCTCTCGGCTAGGTGCTATATGATAGCATCAATGTCACCAATGAGTTTCAACATATATATGAGAAACTGGCTCACATTGCTGATATTTCAACACCTACAAATGTTATTTGGTGAACAGACGTGATTACTGAGACTCGCGACTTCAAAAGACTTAGTTTGACGTGAGAAGACATAATTGTCCTGCCCACGTAGGGTTATGCCAATCGCGAGACAAATATCTTAGGGGTTGTATATGATGCAATTGTGATCTACCTTTAGTATCATGAAGCCGGTGGGCCCACGTCCGGGGTTTTCATGATCTAGTTGGACTCCAAGCCCACTAAGAAAATATGATTTTCCGTTCCTTTGTCATGTGGGTGATGAATTCGAAAAATTTAGTGGGGGCATTCAATAACTAAAGTCCATAGTTTTTGAATTAATTAATAATCAAACGGTTTGCATATATTTTCTGTTTATTCTCAATATTGTGATTGTCGTGAATTCGTTTACATCAATTCTCTATACAAACAAATTAACTGGACCAGATTATTTTGATTGACTACGTAATTTAAAATAGTGATTGCTTCTAAGAGGTTAATATATACCCTTGGTGGGAGCCTCATGTTGAAGTGTCTCCCGGTTCGTCTCATGAAGAGATCGCCACACTTGAGAACTGGTGGGACGATGATCTCTCGGCTAGGTGCTATATGATAGCATCAATGTCACCAATGAGTTCAACATATACATGAGAAACTGGCTCGCATTGCTGATATTTCAACACCTACAAATGCTATTTGGTGAATAGACGTGATTACTGAGACTCGCGACTTCAAAAGAGTTAGTTTGACGTGAGAAGGCATAATTGTCCTGCCCACGTAGGTTTATGCCAATCGCGAGACAAATATCTTGGGGGTTGTATATGATGCAATTGTGATCTACCTTTAGTATCATGAAGCCGGTGGACCCACGTCCGGGGTTTTCATGATCTAGTTGAACTCCAAGCCCACTAAGAAAATATGATTTTCCGTTCATTTGTCATGAGTGTGATGAATTCGAAAAATTTAGTGGGAGCATTCAATAACTAAAGTCAATAGTTTTTGAATTAATTAATAATCAAACGGTTTGCATATATTTTCTGTTTATTCTCAATATTGTGATTGCCGTGAATTCGTTTACATAAACTCTCTATACAAACAAATTAACTGGACCAGATTATTTTGATTGACTATGTAATTTAAAATAGTGATTGCTTCTAAGAGGTTACTATATACCCTTGGTGGGAGCCTCCTGTTGAAGTGTCTCCCGGTTCGTCTCATGAAGAGATCGCCACACTTGAGAAGTAGTGGGACGATGATCTCTCGGCTAGGTTCTATATGATAGCATCAATGTCACCAATGCGTTTCAACATATATATGAGAAACTGGCTCACATTGCTGATATTTCAACACCTACCAATGTTAGTTGGTGAACAGACGTGATTACTGAGACTCGCGACTTCAAAAGAGTTAGTTTGACTTGAGAAGGCATAATTGTCCTGCCCACGTAGAGTTATGCCAATCCTGAGACAAATATCTTGGGGGTTGTATATGATGCAATTGTGATCAACCTTTAGTATCATGAAGCCGGTGGGCCCACGTCCTGGGTTTTCATGATCTAGTTCGACTCCAAGCCCATTAAGAAAATATGATTTTTCCGTTCATTTGTCATGAGGGTGATGAATTCAAAAAAAGTGGGAGGATTAAAATAACTAAAGTCCATAGTTTTTGAATTAATTAATAATCAAACGGTTTGCATATATTTTCTGTTTATTCTCAATATTGTGATTGCCGTGAATTCGTTTACATCAACTCTCTATACAAACAAATTAACTCGACCAGATTATTTTGATTGACTACGTAATTTAAAATAGCGATTGCTTCTAAGAGGTTACTATACTTGGTGGGAGCCTCCTGTTGAAGTGTCTTCCGGTTGGTCTCATGAAGAGATCGCCACACTTGGGAAGTGGTGGGACGATGATATCTCGGCTAGGTGCTATATGATAGCATCAATGTCACCAATGAGTTTCAACATATATATGAGAAACTCGCTCACATTGCTGATATTTCAACACCTACAAATGTTATTTGGTGAACAGACGCGATTACTGAGACTCGCGACTTCAAAAGAGCTATTTTCATTTCAAATGCAAGATGGGGCTTCGGTCTATGAGCATGGTGTAAGAAGAATATCTCTTGTTGAGAAATTGAAAAATCTGAATGTGACAATACCTCACTAACTGGCTGTAGATTTGATCTTATAGTCAAAATATTGGAAACTCATGAGTCCTTGATTCAAAGGAGAAACGTATTCTTCATGTTGAATCTTCTACAATTGGTAGGAAGGATTCAAGGATAAAGTAGAGGAAATGAAATGGTTCTTGAACTCAAAAATGAAAATGGATATAGTAGCAACTAAGAAAGAAGAGGTATCCATGTTTTCACTGCTGGTCATTGTCGCAAAATTGCAAGGAATACCTAGACTAGAAGCGTTCTAGAAAGGGTATGTTTTATATTAAAATTAATGTTTCTAATGGTTCTACTTCTTTGGTATATGATGCTAGTTGTGCTCACATATTTGCAAAGAGTTGCATATGATGAGAAAAAGTAGAGAGCCCTAGGAATGTGACACCTACCTGAGACTAAGCATTGTAGCAAGAGTTGTTGCAAAGGCTGTTTGAAACATTTATTTAATATAAAATCTTGAACTTGTTAGGAACTGGTTTGAGCAATTGTTTATTTGTTCTAGATTTAATCATAAACGTTGTTCCTATTTTGATAGAGAATGATATTCTTTTAAATTGTGAATATGATTTGCATTATTTTTAAAAATGCATGTTTTATTAAATCTGGTGAACTTATGAATGATTAGTATGATTCTGAATGT
Source organism: Haberlea rhodopensis (assembly GCA_907163345.1). Classification (NCBI taxonomy): domain Eukaryota; kingdom Viridiplantae; phylum Streptophyta; class Magnoliopsida; order Lamiales; family Gesneriaceae; genus Haberlea; species Haberlea rhodopensis. Next base: position 395,499 of record CAJQUN010000453.1, read on the forward strand.
CCATTGAATTTGATTCATATGGACGTATGTGGAGCACTAATGTTAGTGCAAGAGAATGTTGAGTTATCTTAAAGAGAATGTGATTCTCTATGAGTAACTCTCTAAAGTTACATATTTGTTGAACATAATTCATACCAATACAGTGACCAAAACTCCATATACGATATGAACTGAAAAATAATCCAAATATAGATTTGAGATTATTCTGCTTATGTGAAGCAGCCAATGGGAGATGAGTTGGATAGTTGATCCATCTTATGTTATTTGTGGAAATTTATATTGTCAATTGGAGACAAAATGTTTGTTTCGCAAGTGCAGTCTTTCTAGAGAAAATGTTTCTACTAGAAAGGAATTACAATATCATATAACTTGAAAGAGTTCAAGAACCACAAACCACCAGAAAAGTGAAAACGATGAAATTAATTGAGTCAATCATAACCTTTGAACTACACATACGAAGGAGATCTGAAAATGTTTCAAGTACTCCTGATAAATTGAATTTACTCCTAAAAGGCTTTCAAGGAGACGATGTTGGACATCGTTTAGGGTTTATTAGCGAGATGCTATGAAATTTGAAATAGACTCCATGTACTCTAATAAGGTATGGACCTTAGTAGATCATCTTTGAGAATTGTTCCCATTGGCTGCTAATGGATCTACAAGTGAAAGCTTAGAATGAATAGGAAGGTAGTGACCTTCAAAGCTTGACTGGTGGGAAACAGCTATTCTCATAGGCAAAGAGTTGTCTGTGAGAAAATTTTCATCGGCTATGATGCTAAAGTCTATCCGAATTTTATTAGCTATATCTTCATATTATGACTATGAGATATAACAGATGGATGTGAAGACTTTTATACAAGGTAGCCAGAGGGCTTCACAACCATCGGGAGTGAGCAAACAAACTCCAGAGGTCCATTTATGGGCCTAAGAAGGCATCCCGAAGTTTGAACTTCCGTCTTGATAACATCATCAAAGTGTTTGGTTTTGTTAAAAATCTGGAAATGACACGTGTGTACAAAAGGTTAGTGGAAGCGCGCTTAGATTTGTGATGTTTTAAGTATATGATATCCTACTCATTATGAATGATATTGGAGTAATAAATTAAAGGATGGTTATCTACTAATTTCTCCATGAAAGATTTGAGAGAAGTATCTCATATGCTTGGCATTCAGATCTATAGGGATGGATCTATGAGGATGCTTGAGCTCTCTCAATCTACGTACATAAACACTGTGCTAAAGGGTTTGCCATCGAATAGTTTGAAAACAGGTAACCTCCCAATTTGTCATAGTGTTCATCTCTCGAGGTCAATGTGCATTAGATTGATGAGGAGAGAGAAAATGTCACGCCCCGGGCCCAGGCCCGCGCAAGCGCGACTGCATAATGGTCTCCTATAGCAACTACTTCATATCCGTCCTAGCTCTACGAAAATGGTTAACCCAAGCTGCTATAATAGTCCATTGTAAGCCTTTATAAACCACTTTAAATTTTCATCCACAACCAATGTGGGACAAGGGTATTACAATTACCCTCCTTTAGAAAGCGACGTCCTCGTCGCGACCTAACTCATCGATCCACAGGCACCGGGAATCTAGAGGTGGCTCCTACATGTTCAAGAGGTGGCTCCCGTCATGTAGCACTTTGCCCCGCAGGTTCAAGATGGCTCCCACGCGCGTGGCACTTTGCCCTGCAGGTTCAAGAGGTGGCCCCCGTCACGTAGCACTTTGCCACTTTACGCTCAAGTGGTGGCTGCCACGCACGTAGCACTTTGCCCAGCATAGCACTTATCTCCTGGTGTTTTCTGCCGTTGACCGGCTCTGATACCATTCTGTCACGCTCGGGCCCAGGCCCACGCAAGCGCGACTGCACAATGGTCTTCTATAGCAACTACTTTGTATCCGTCCTCGCTCTACGAAAATGGTTAACCCAAGTTGCTATAATAGTCCATTGTAAGCCTTTATAAACTACTTTAAATTTTCATATACAACCAATGTGGGACAAGGGTATTACAGAAAAGATGACATTGGTTATGTTTCGATTTTTTAATAGCATAGTGTATGCTATGTTATGTACTTGGCCTGATGTAAGTTCTTAGAGTAATGGGCAGAGATCAGACAGATCCCGGTGAAGATAATTGGAAAACTGTGAAAATAATCCTCAAGTACTTATGAAGAACTTAGGATATGTTCATGATTTTTGGATCTGTAACTGGAGAAATAAAAGTTGAAGGCTAAGCTGATGCTGATTTTTCAATCGGATGTAGATGATACCATATCGATGTTTGGATTTGTATTTAAGCTCAATGATGATGATGTCTCTTGGAAACGTTCCAAGCAAGATACCACATTGAATTCCACCACTGAAGCTGAATACATTGCGGCATACGATGCAGTAAAGAGGCAGTTTGCATGAGTTGAATGTAATTTCTAGTATAGTTGACACAGTCCCTGTGTACTGTGACAACAATTGAGCTATTATGAATAGCCAAGATCTCATCAATATCAAACATATATTGAGAAAATACCATCTGATCAAAAAGATGATAGACGCGACATTCATTTTTCAACAGAAAAATATAGTGAATCCACTGACAAAGCCTTTACGACGATTGGTGTCTGTCAGACATCTTGGGAAGATGGTCTTGAGACACATGAGTAGTTGGCTTTGGGAAAGTGAAAGATATTGCTGTCATATGTAATTAAGTAAATCAATAGTTGATTGATTGTACTTATAATCTTATTATGACAAATCTTTGTTTGAATATTAATATATATGGCACTTCTTCTTCATTGCGGCATACGATGCAGTAAAGAGGCAGTTTGCATGAGTTGAATGTAATTTCTAGTATAGTTGACACAGTCCCGGTGTACTGTGACAACAATTGAGCTATTATGAATAGCCAAGATCTCATCAATATCAAACATATATTGAGAAAATACCATCTGATCAAAAAGATGATAGACGCGACATTCATTTTTCAACAGAAAAATATAGTGAATCCACTGACAAAGCCTTTACGACGATTGGTGTCTGTCAGACATCTTGGGAAGATGGTCTTGAGACACATGAGTAGTTGGCTTTGGGAAAGTGAAAGATATTGCTGTCATATGTAATTAAGTAAATCAATAGTTGATTGATTGTACTTATAATCTTATTATGACAAATCTTTGTTTGAATATTAATATATATGGCACTTCTTCATCTGTTTACCTATGCATCTTGATGCATTGATGATGTGATATCCCTGAAATAATGTGCAATTGGGCCATTAATTATGTTTATGTGATTAATACGGTGTTAAATTAATTATGGTGGTAAAATGTATAGTTATGCGATGGGCATGACCTGGTAATACATTTCAGGGTGCATGTGATGCATGTTGGGAAATTGGGTTGTGGCATGTGTAAGGCCTCGCTACCTGACCGCTCTTTTTTTAAACAATTATTTCTCAGTGTAGCGATTCTACCGCAAGTGCACGGTTGTCAAGTTTTAGATAGTTAAATGAAAGTAAGGGTTGTCGAATCCACAGGGACTAACATATAAGTACAAAATAAAATTAGTAAAATTATATTTAGCCTACGATTAAAAAGGGGGTAGATTAACTAATGCAAATTTAGAACTAAAGAACCCAAATAAAACAAGAATAAATAAAATAAATGGCTCCGGATATGCAAAGGAATTTCGCTCGAGAAATTTATGTAGCTCTTCGTTCAACTGTGTTTTCGTCAATGATTCGTTTGAATAAGCAACTACTACACAATCAATTCTTAAGGTGAAATGCTTTCGCTGTTATTCAATACACTCTCTCGAGCTGTAAAGAAACTAATATCAACTTAGAACAAGTAACTCTCGTTCACTTATTTACTAATCCGATATTGCATAAATCTTCAAAACCTAATTACTCTAAATCTCTCGATTCAAAGTGCTCACGTATGTGATTTTGTCTCTCGATCTCAATCTTAAACATACATCATGAATTATTGTAGCGTATTATAACGTTATCTCTCGATCTCGGTTATAACTCACAAATTCAATCAAAGTTAGCTAGGCTTCGATATCATTAAGCATATAATTCATGAACAATAAGAAATCAATCCACTCAAACACATTCAAATCAATAACTCAAACACAATTATACTCAAACTCGATAAAATAAACTCAATTCAATTCAAATCAAATAAATGAGATGTTTAATTGTCTCTCAACCTCAAAAACATCAAATGAATATGAAAATCAAATAAATCAGAGTTTAGAAATACGATAAACATGGGAACAAATCCGTGCGTTGCACCGTAATCTCTTCTCTTGCTCCTTCCTTGCACTTCGGAAATGACTCGCTCAAGCATGGACGGAGAACGGAGGAAGATGGCTTTTCCTCGGGTTCTTCTCGGCGGCTACTAGGGTTATTCTCTTTTATTTTCGGCCCTTTTTCCCTCTCTGATATGATCTATTTCGATATGGAAATGATCTCCCATTTAAAACCACCGAGAATCCATCAAATATGGAAGATAAGATTTTTTAAAAATTTGCGTATCGATCGATCGAAAAGATTGTCCGATCGATCGGTGCACTGTTCATTTCAGCGTTTTAAACTCTCTGCCTCGATCGATCGATCGAAATTTTGGTTCCGATCGATCGACACTTCGATAAAATTGTTGCTGAATTCTTTGCCCGGATCGATCGATCGAGAAATATTCTCGATCGATCGGTGCTTTTCAAAATCTGAATTCTTCTCTTTTTTTCTCTTTTTCGCCTCGATTTCACCCGTTTTCTTCATTTTAGCTCATTTCTACCATTTCCGACCTATTTTCCTGAAACAAGCAAATAAATACCAAAAAACGTAATTTCATCCAGGAAAAAGTACGAAAAACGGTAAGAAATTACAGCTAAAAACACGTAATATCTAAGCCTATCACTACCTTAAGTGCGGATTAAAGGCATAAGAAGAGCTAAACATGCATAGATCATAGTATAACTCTCAATTAACATATACCAACATATTTAAACCAAATAAAATGGTTTACCTCAACTCTTCCTTCTCCTGGAACATTCCAATATTCTCTTGGGCATACATCGCATCGCATGTAAGGAACAACAATATGAATACTGACAACACACGTTCACTGTCACCTGTAATCAACACACCATCAATATACATCACTAATATAATAGCGGCACGTCAATATTCGATGCTAACACAATGCAATAGTCATCACTCTACGGCGACACATAATACTCATCGCCCTATGGCGGTACATCATATTCATCGCCACTACGGGCATGCATAATATCATCGCCACTACTGGCACACATAATCTCATCACCACTACTGGCACACATACTATTACTCATAATCACAATGAATAAAATTACATATTTAAAACAATAAGATGTAATAACGCTTCTTGTACACGGTGGATCCAGATTTGATTCTATAACTTGTACCTATTCTCAACATAACTTTTCAACAGAATATAATTTCATATCAATACACATATTGATATACTCATCGCTGGTATAATAGGGGTCCGATAATACTCATCGTCAATAACATGACGGTCCAATAATACTCGTCGTCAATAACGTGGTGGTCCAATAATACTCATCGTCAATACTATGACGATCCAATAACACTCATCCCCAATACTATGACGATCCAATAATACTCATCGTCAACACTATGACAGTCCAATAATACTCGTCGTCAATACTATGAATGTCCAATAATTATACCCCTCGCTTCACATATCAGCGGCAAGTATTATATTCTCAAATAATACAATCACAATACAAATATCAATGCATGTGTATAAATCAGTATACACCCGCATTCTCATATTCTCAATATAATCATACCCGATCATCACATTGTTACATATCAACAACACAGTACTGCCAACCACTGCTCTGATACCACTAATGTAAGACCCCACGTCCTAATCCCAATATTAGTGCATTTATCAACGTCATTAGTGCATACATTTATATCAATTGTGAATTCTCATTACATGTTTCGTACTTATGGTATAACCTCTATAAAATTTCTAGATAGAAATTCCCATGTAACCCAATTCCCCGCACAACTTAATTCACAGACGTATACACTTTATAATGCACAAGTCATATTCTCAATTCATTATGCAAATATGTTCATAACTAAATTTGCATGCAATACTCAAATGAAATGAGAGATATCAATGACATATATACAACCCATTTATATATACACATCACTATGCTCATAGCGCGAGCATTCAATAAATAAGGGTAAATGTGGTTGTATAATCACATTACCAATACCAATGTCGGTAAATCGCTCCCAGGAGCATCCTCGTCCAATAACTCAAACTTGTTTTCAAACCAACGTTGTACCTGTTCCACCTGTTTCAACAAAAAAAAACCTCACACAGGTTGAGCATACCAACAACATGAACTCAATATCATCAATACATAATTAATAATTTGCATAACATAATGATGTAATTTAGGTAAATACTCCCTGAGTATACCACATCCACATAAAGATCCCTTACGCTGTTCCTGTTCTCATAACATCCAAAATCATCAATTCCAAACTAAATTAAATCATCACAAGAATGATTTATTGTACCAATATTCAAAACCACCAGTTCCACCATCGACAATAACTAAATCATGATAACAATGATTTACAGATGTCAAATACATTTTGGTTATCAATTTATTAGTCATTACTCATCGTTACATCGCTCGCTCAACAGCGGCACACTATAACTGTGAGGGCCCGTTCCTAAAGTGGTGTTTAATTATCACACGGTGATTAATTTATGTAAACAGCGGAAGATTAATTTCAAATGTCTTGTTAAATGGCCCTAAAAAGTTTTCGCTTTTAAGTGATACATATATATTGATATCAAAATATATATAGATAAGTCCAGTTAGGCCTTTCATTTGCAAATAGTTAAGCAAACATTAACCAGCATTATCACATAGTCTCGAAAATATCATATTCCAAGTACAACATACACGGGGCATACCCCGGTAAATTTATTTTGTTTAAAAATCATATACTATTACTGGTTTTAAGAAGCCATACATAACTTGAGCTCGCTCATCATGGAGCTTGGTTATCTCTCGATGCGTCGCTGTAAGCATCGTTACCATGTCCTCCTGTAAAGCCTGTCATGTCCGAACAACAAAAGACATGACAGCCCCCACAAAGGGGGTCAGTACCCCAGTACGAGAAATAAATAAATCATGTCAAATGACAAAGTATCATGCAATGCATACCATGTATGAATGCGATGTATGAATGGTACAAGGAATCGAATATCAAGATACCAAAATTGGAGTCCAAAGGAAGGTATCATCAAATAATATCAGCTCGAGCTGAGGGTGACAGCAGATGCACATTGCGCTAGGAGACTCATCCTATGTGTTGTGCTCGTCCATCCCTCGTGTCTAGGTCCGGTGACACGCGCGTGACTACAGTTGCTACCTATACTGCCTGTCATCGCCGTGCTTGTCGTCCCCGACACTCAGAGTAAATCAACTCAATCATCAACAAGGATATCAAAGGATTGGATAGATCAATATGATATGCCCATGTATTCATCTATACATCATATGACATATGCAATTCAACATGTCATAAAATCTCATGTGAAAATGTATACATATCATGTAATTGACATATCATGAAATTCTATGCATCTCCATTTATCATATAGTCACACAAGAATCATTTAGTGACAAATAAGTCATATAAATCAAATAATGACATATAAGGCCATACATTAGCATCATTACACGTCTTTGCCAGACGTCATGATAAAACTCATTTCAAGTACCTCGACCCAAGCTAATCTACCGAGACTTCTCAGATCAACCCCGGAATCTATTAACCTGGTCATATATACTAAAAATTATCACTAAGTGCTTAAGTAGGCACAATAGCTACAACAAGTTTTAAGGATGGTTCCTACTGATTTTCCTTCAAAATTCAGACTGACCAATTTTTGTACAAAAATCATAATTAATTCATAGGATGTCCAAATGACCCAAATCCAGTGCTCAAAGTTCAAACTCAAAGGACTTCATTTCCTTCTCTAATGATGTCGAGCTAATTCCGTCAGTTAAAATGTAGTAGAAACACTAAAAACGTAGCTTTTGCCATGTAAGGACCCCAAGCCCTTAAAACCTTGATTAGTGTATTAACCACTATGTGTGGTACATGCTTTCTATAAAATGTCAATCGGGAAGCTCTGATGATACTTAATCATTGCCTGTCAATAAAAGACTCATATGTTTGCCCTTTACCAACCCCTTGGTGCCACTTTTCACATTGTAAACTTTTACAAAAATTTGGGCAGAGTCTCCCCATAAATAGAGCTATCCCAAAACAGAGTACAACACATAACAAAATTCCCGGCCAGGGAACACATAATACTCAACAGAAAGCAGTAATACAAGTAGATTCCCAGCCAGGGAAGACACCACACATACGTCAACAAAAGTGGGTTCCAACACCCACATAATACACCAATGACTCTCATATCATTCTAGCAATTCAACCTAATTGCATGCAACCTTAAATGAAAGAGAGAAAGGCTCATGCCTTTATATACAATCCATATACAAGTATAATCGTGCTCACATGCGAGCATCATGAATATGAATATGTATAAATCCTCAGGTGTATATATATAGGTACTCTATACGATACCGTGCTCCATCAAGCCCTGGTACCACGATCCTGGGAGTACCTCAAATCAACAGCTCGAGCTCAGCTCCATAGCCATCGATGTACCTGTCCACCTGTCCCAACAGAGACAGCCCCCAACGGGGTGAGCATACCAATACACAAAATCCCATAATCATAATAATGAAATTCATAATTTACAACAAAGGTAAATGCTAATGAATTTAAATGATACTCCCTGGATGGCAACATCCTCATCCGGGATTCCGTGTACTGTCCCTGTTCTCACAACATCAAACTCATCAAATCTCATAAATCAGTAAATCAACACATTGATTTACATATCGCATGCCTGATTCTCAAATACCAAGAATGAATGATTCCAAGTTCATATACATGCAAAAATAGATATATCAATATCTGATATGGATTTCATAACCTTGCTTTCCATTATACTTAGACATCTCATATGTCTTATAATGAAAACATGAGTCTATGAACCTAGACATCTCAAATGTCTCATAATGAATACATGATTCTACGAACCTAGACATCTCAAATGTCTTACGAAGAATGCATGATTCTACAAACCTAGACATCTCAAATGTCTTATAATATAGTCATATAAACCCAGTACCCCATATATCATGCAAGAGTCATCCTACTCTAGTGTCACGCACGCTACAAGCGGCGATATCAAGATTTGGGTCATTCCTTGGCTATATCAACATATATGTATAACCATACGCAAAACATTCAATGCAATCAAAAACACCTTATGCATTTCACATATATATAGTAATGCTCGTACGTCGCACGTACCTTAAATCTCCGAAGTCCGAGCCAAGCCTTGCTCGAGTTCCATGCCCCGAGGAATGATGTGCTAACACGATAAACAATTCACCATTATTTACGAACATGTAACCTATGTTCAAGCACACCCATATCCCTCACAACATTGTCAATACACGACAATTATCCTCTTAAAAGACCCGGGGCAGGGTACATGCAGGGAAGGAATAAATGAGACAATCGAAATTTGTTCAAGAATGCCCTACAAAAATCGAACCTCAATCTCACAATTTCGAACCCAATAAAATACCATAATACATCTAAAATGTCAATTAAGCTATCCAAGCAAGAATCAACATCCCTTGACAAAAACTCCCCATTTTCGAACTCAACCCCCATAATTTCGAATCCAAACAAGCCCTTAAATTCAAACCCTTAAAATCTTTCAAATTCGAACCAAAGCTTCTCAATTCAATCTCAATCAAGCATCATAATACTCTTAAAACATGCAATAATCGATCAATTGCAAGAAACAACACCCATGCCAAAACCCCCAAATAATCGAAATTTAATCCCTACGAAATTGGGGAAAAATCGAAACAATAAAGGCATGGAAATACATGAAAAAGACGAACAAGGGGTTAGGGAGATTACCCAACGAAATCGGAAGCAAAAACAAACGAAAATCGAAGAACCCTAGAAATTGGGGATCGACGCTCTTTCTCAAAATTCGACCTCAAATCGCGATGAAACTTTCAATTGCCGGAGGGGAAATGAGCGCCTGGACGAGACGAAGCCGGCGGTAGGTCGCACGCCCCGAACGGCGGCCGGACGGCGGCGGGCGGAGCGCTTTTGCGCGCGGCAGCTGTTCAGACGGGAAAAGGGGGCGCGCGCGGGAGAGGAAAATAAAGGGGTTGAAATGATTTTTGTGTAAAATTTTGGGTTCAATTGGTATTTATAGCAAAAATACCCCGAAAAATTAATAGCCCCACAAATACATCATGATTCCTTAAAAATCATCTGTTTTCAAAAACTCTCTCTCTAACTCCAAAACCCTCTACCGGTGCTCACCCAGCACCCGAGATCCCGAGACACATCAAAAACCCAACTCTTAGGTTTTACACCGTAATGTGAATACAATCTCAACCTCTGGATCCAACGATCCCAACTGCCCAAATAAACGAGCCCAGAAGGCCCAACACCTCGATTAAATCCCAAATCGCCACGTAAAACCACTTTAGGGATTATTAATACTACGGGATTAACACCTATAATCCCTGGTCATCACAATATCCCCCACTAAAAGAATTTCGTCCTCGAAATTAGCACTGGTGTATCACGTAACACCCAGGCTACACAACAACATGAAGCCAGAACTTCGATTCTTGACCATATCAGAATCGTATTAATAAACGCGAGGATACTTACCTCTCATCTAACTCTGGAACAGAGCGACATACCAAAACCAACATAACACCCAAGAGGTAAAACGTACCTCGATGCGGGTCATCCCAGAAGTCAGTCCCTCATGACTGCGAAACAACTGATACTTACGACTGTAGATCAGACAGTCATCCTTCGTTCTAATACAACAGTACGAACACATCCTGAATGACACCTCAACCGTAAGAACGTTGACCTCGTGTCAAACTCTGGAGTGGAATAGACTTCCAAATCCATCATAACGTCAAAGAGCGTCAGCACAACTCAACGCTAACAGTCCCAAAAGCAGTTAGTCAACTGAAACTGCAAGGATTCGAATCGCTCCTGATTCTATCGTAGATATCATTCCAATGATATTCTACTATGACTTACGATGTCTAACATACATCGTTACGAGGGGAAACACTAGTACAACCACGGTGTACACATACCAAACCTGGTTTCCACTTTCAAACTTCCTCCATCGAAGGAGTAGTCGCCTCATTGCAACTTAATTTGGGCAACTCACGGCCACAAATTCAAACAAAAGACATCTCACAAGATGTCCACCTCCGGATGTTCCAAGAATCACGTCCTGATCATAAATAACAACCGAGACTCCGCAGAGTTTACATTTCTTAAGGGGCATGCAATAAACCCATTGCATCCTCAACGCTTGTGTCGTCAGCGACACTCAACCAATCCGAAATCCTGCCATCCCTTGAAAATCCTCGGATTTAACAATCCAAACTTGGGAAGGCTGTCGCATAACTCGAAGGAAAACACCAACAAGGGAAATACCTTAACCCTCACAAGAAAATCCCTCCTCAAGGGAGTCAACTAACTTCACGATCATTCCTCATAATCATCGTGCCATGGAGATTCCCAATCTCAAGGTGTTCCATATCTCTCATCAGAGATTTAACCATCCAAAAATAGCATAACTCTATGCTTAACAGAGAGGAAATCAATAACTGGCATCCGTATACTCACCGGTATACCTGCCTAAGCACTGATGTCGCATGCATACTCAATGCACTCGGCTCGGGTATCTACCACATATCCCTAAGCTCCAAACACAACCGTCAATTCTGAGTCATTCCTTACTCAGTGGAGGATGAAAATCGACGATTAACAATACACGGTGTGATTCCCAAAATCAACACCACTTGTACCAACTTACCGAATCTTTCAAGATTCCCAAATAGGTATAATACTACCTCCTTCCTCGCAAGGGAAATGCCATCGAACTCGAGATCCACAAGTCTCGAACCATTGTTCGGAAAAACTGGATACAATAACACCCATTGTATCCCAATACACGGGTTCCTTTAGATTGAGTCAATAACAACCTGATGACTCTCTTGTTGGTACTCCAACATCCTGAGCTGTCCCAGACAAGTCTCCAAGATTAAACATAAACGTATACACGTTTCAGTGAGGCATGAACAACCTTAACCTCAATGACATGGTGACTACTAGAGTCCACCACAATCCACATCGTATCACCTTACGATTTGCCAAACTTGGTTCCAACGAGCAGTGTAACGGCTCTAGCAAGCCCATCATGGTGCTACACACACGCGGCAGACAACCTAGTCTCTGCCTCTTTAGGTTTACCTCAAACCTACCAATAAGACGGACGTTTCCACATGGTATAACATACTATGGGAGAAAAACTCAATAGAGTAGTGGGTCTTTATCCAACATTCCTCAATGCCGATACACCCTGGACAACCCAATGTCCCTATGTACTTAACATAACCTGATCCTACTCCCTTAGGACCCATCCTACACCCTCAAGGGTGGTGTGACCATGTCCACCACATGTCACATCGACAGAAAGCGAGTACTTTCCTCCATGATTACTCCTGTCGTCAAAACACATGGCCAAAAGCCATTCCAACGAGCATACTTCTAGGGTATCACCACTCGTAAAATGATTACCCCCAAACATAAGCTGCGGTACAATCACATGTACAGCGCATCCATCCATTCCTCGAGCAACCCGCTCGGTATATGGGTCACGTCCATCGGTGTCGCACACACCACCTTGTGCCCAGTACTGGCACCCAAGGCATACTACTGAATACGTATACTCAACGCATCGATCATCGTAACGATGATGTATGTCTAATAAGACATCTCCTACACCATCGTCATCGTCATCCCGTGACGACACATGCCAACTCATGGCATCTAAAACATTGCCCACTAGTGACGATACATGTACCTCAGCGTATGTCAATCCACTATCATGCTAGTAAAAATAGGCATAATAAAACATGTATATCAATGCATGCCAGCTACAATAAAGCTAATAAAATAGCAATATCTCATACCTCATCGCTAGCAATATAGCGTCATACCTGTCTCCGTCGCTCAATAATAGTGCGTAATCAGCACCCATCGCTCGAAGGCGGCAAAATCCTGTGCTGAGTACATAGCGGCAAAATCCCTCGCTATAGAATCGACGGCATGACACCTCGTCATATAATAAGTGGCATGAAACCTCGCTATATACCTGAGTATGAATCATCGTCCACATAGTAGCGGAAAGAGGCATCGCTATCAATACACCTGGCGGAATGAACCATCGCCAATAGATATAGCGGAATGAACCATCGCTATAAATACACCTGGCGGAATGAACCATCGCCAATCAATATAGCGGAATGAACCATCGCTATCAATACACCTGGCGGAATGAACCATCGCCAATAGATATAGCGGAATGAACCGTCGCTATAAATACGCCTGGCGGAATGAACCATCGCCAATAAATATAGCGGAATGAACCGTCGCTATAAATACACCTGGCGGAATGAACCATCGCCAATCAATATAGCGGAATGAACCATCGCTATCAATACACCTGGCGGAATGAACCATCGCCAATAGATATAGCGGAATGAACCGTCGCTATAAATACGCCTGGCGGAATGAACCATCGCCAATAAATATAGCGGAATGAACCGTCGCTATAAACCGTGTCCTCATAGAGAAATGAATATAAATCGACACAGCGGGACACATCACCGCTATCATCCGTGTCATCACATAGGAATGAATCATCATCCTAACAAGCGGCATCTCATCCTCGCTTCTTCATACAAGCGGTATCTCATCCTCGCTTCGTATGGCATACCCCGCCTCCATGTGCAAGCGAGCATCCCTGCCCGCTCCACATTTTTAGCGGTACAAGCATAAGCTTCTTCATACAAGCGGTATATCATCCTCGCTTCGTATGGAATACCCCGCCTCCATGTGCAAGCGAGCATCCCCGCCCGCTCCACATTTTTAGCGGTCAAGCATAAGTATAAAAATTCTCACTGTCATAAGCAGGACTCCTGGAATGCAAAATCATCATTCCTTTTTATACTCCATATTTCCTGTAACCTGCAACCATCAGGGTTAACAACAATAGCCATATACGCTATGCATCCACATTCAATTCATAATAAAAACACATTATGAGAATGTATGGTTTCACAAATAAATGTCATGATATCCTTCTTTAAATCCTTATTTCATCCTGAGCCCTTATCATTAGTACATTTTAATGCTTCTTGCTACTCCAGGAAAGCGGAATTCTTCCTCGCTTCCACTGGACTTTAGCGTTGCTACTCCATGTAAGCGGAACTCTTCATCGCTTCCAATGGACTTTAGCGTTGCTACTCCATATAAGCGGGACTCTTCATCGCTTCATATGGACTTTAGCATAAGCCATTAAAATCCTTACTAAGATAACTTTGACTCAAGACATGCATATGCAAAAACAATGCACAATAACATATATCATAACCTCAATGCACCACTTTGCATTCATCATGTGTCAACAAGACAACGTAAAATACATGTTACCTCGGAAATATCCCTTTATCTGATTTTCTTAAAACCAGCTTCCTTGGCACATAACACACGGAGTGCCAGACATCCCCATAAATGTCATCCTATCGTGTTCCACACGATTCCTGCAACCACAATGGTTAGCAATACCACTTTTCATATCATAAGAGCACATAAACAATGTGTTATGTCATACAACATTAATGCCATCATGCATAAATATGTGCTATCAATAACTTCCTAGGCCCTTAACAGCCCCAATGAGCAACCTGGCTCTGATACCACTAATGTAAGGACCCCAAGCCCTTAAAACCTTGATTAGTGTATTAACCACTATGTGTGGTACATGCTTTCTATAAAATGTCAATCGGGAAGCTCTGATGATACTTAATCATTGCCTGTCAATAAAAGACTCATATGTTTGCCCTTTACCAACCCCTTGGTGCCACTTTTCACATTGTAAACTTTTACAAAAATTTGGGCAGAGTCTCCCCATAAATAGAGCTATCCCAAAACAGAGTACAACACATAACAAAATTCCCGGCCAGGGAACACATAATACTCAACAGAAAGCAGTAATACAAGTAGATTCCCAGCCAGGGAAGACACCACACATACGTCAACAAAAGTGGGTTCCAACACCCACATAATACACCAATGACTCTCATATCATTCTAGCAATTCAACCTAATTGCATGCAACCTTAAATGAAAGAGAGAAAGGCTCATGCCTTTATATACAATCCATATACAAGTATAATCGTGCTCACATGCGAGCATCATGAATATGAATATGTATAAATCCTCAGGTGTATATATATAGGTACTCTATACGATACCGTGCTCCATCAAGCCCTGGTACCACGATCCTGGGAGTACCTCAAATCAACAGCTCGAGCTCAGCTCCATAGCCATCGATGTACCTGTCCACCTGTCCCAACAGAGACAGCCCCCAACGGGGTGAGCATACCAATACACAAAATCCCATAATCATAATAATGAAATTCATAATTTACAACAAAGGTAAATGCTAATGAATTTAAATGATACTCCCTGGATGGCAACATCCTCATCCGGGATTCCGTGTACTGTCCCTGTTCTCACAACATCAAACTCATCAAATCTCATAAATCAGTAAATCAACACATTGATTTACATATCGCATGCCTGATTCTCAAATACCAAGAATGAATGATTCCAAGTTCATATACATGCAAAAATAGATATATCAATATCTGATATGGATTTCATAACCTTGCTTTCCATTATACTTAGACATCTCATATGTCTTATAATGAAAACATGAGTCTATGAACCTAGACATCTCAAATGTCTCATAATGAATACATGATTCTACGAACCTAGACATCTCAAATGTCTTACGAAGAATGCATGATTCTACAAACCTAGACATCTCAAATGTCTTATAATATAGTCATATAAACCCAGTACCCCATATATCATGCAAGAGTCATCCTACTCTAGTGTCACGCACGCTACAAGCGGCGATATCAAGATTTGGGTCATTCCTTGGCTATATCAACATATATGTATAACCATACGCAAAACATTCAATGCAATCAAAAACACCTTATGCATTTCACATATATATAGTAATGCTCGTACGTCGCACGTACCTTAAATCTCCGAAGTCCGAGCCAAGCCTTGCTCGAGTTCCATGCCCCGAGGAATGATGTGCTAACACGATAAACAATTCACCATTATTTACGAACATGTAACCTATGTTCAAGCACACCCATATCCCTCACAACATTGTCAATACACGACAATTATCCTCTTAAAAGACCCGGGGCAGGGTACATGCAGGGAAGGAATAAATGAGACAATCGAAATTTGTTCAAGAATGCCCTACAAAAATCGAACCTCAATCTCACAATTTCGAACCCAATAAAATACCATAATACATCTAAAATGTCAATTAAGCTATCCAAGCAAGAATCAACATCCCTTGACAAAAACTCCCCATTTTCGAACTCAACCCCCATAATTTCGAATCCAAACAAGCCCTTAAATTCAAACCCTTAAAATCTTTCAAATTCGAACCAAAGCTTCTCAATTCAATCTCAATCAAGCATCATAATACTCTTAAAACATGCAATAATCGATCAATTGCAAGAAACAACACCCATGCCAAAACCCCCAAATAATCGAAATTTAATCCCTACGAAATTGGGGAAAAATCGAAACAATAAAGGCATGGAAATACATGAAAAAGACGAACAAGGGGTTAGGGAGATTACCCAACGAAATCGGAAGCAAAAACAAACGAAAATCGAAGAACCCTAGAAATTGGGGATCGACGCTCTTTCTCAAAATTCGACCTCAAATCGCGATGAAACTTTCAATTGCCGGAGGGGAAATGAGCGCCTGGACGAGACGAAGCCGGCGGTAGGTCGCACGCCCCGAACGGCGGCCGGACGGCGGCGGGCGGAGCGCTTTTGCGCGCGGCAGCTGTTCAGACGGGAAAAGGGGGCGCGCGCGGGAGAGGAAAATAAAGGGGTTGAAATGATTTTTGTGTAAAATTTTGGGTTCAATTGGTATTTATAGCAAAAATACCCCGAAAAATTAATAGCCCCACAAATACATCATGATTCCTTAAAAATCATCTGTTTTCAAAAACTCTCTCTCTAACTCCAAAACCCTCTACCGGTGCTCACCCAGCACCCGAGATCCCGAGACACATCAAAAACCCAACTCTTAGGTTTTACACCGTAATGTGAATACAATCTCAACCTCTGGATCCAACGATCCCAACTGCCCAAATAAACGAGCCCAGAAGGCCCAACACCTCGATTAAATCCCAAATCGCCACGTAAAACCACTTTAGGGATTATTAATACTACGGGATTAACACCTATAATCCCTGGTCATCACATGCCAGCTCGAGCAGGTTTAGTAAAATCGCCATATCGTTTTCATTTTAACTTCAAATGGGTGATTCCAGTGGCAAATGACAGCCAACTCAAAGTACTAAAATACTTATTTCTGGAAATTTGTCGGAATTCCTTGCCAAAAATGCTCAGGAACTCGGACAACACACAGCATGAGATTTTCATCCACATGCTGGACATAGATTGTGCACTTAAAGTATAGATTTCATAACTACTCGGAAATAAGTCCGAATTGAGTCATCTGTTTTTTAAATTTCAAGAGAATTTAAAGACCTGAAAATTTTCATTTGAAGACCAACATCAAAATAGAATATTAAGTTTGTCAAAAGTTCACAATTCTACACTGCATGTGCATTTTCAGCACATGCAGAGTCGAATCTGGCGCCTCTTAGTAAATTGAGTATATCTCACTCGTTTCAAGTCCAAATTATCTCAAATTTTAACCACAGGACGACAACACATATATCTACAACTTTTGCTTGAGGCTCAATGTCAAAATCAGATGTTAAGGAAATCGAAAATACAGAACAATCTACTGCATGCAACATCAAATATTTTCAGATTCTGTTTTAATAAAAAAGACACCAACATTTTTGGGATTCTTCCTATAATTTTCGACCCAAATTCCATAAATCCAACTAAATATAAATAAGAGCAAGTCCATACCCTTGAAGACCCAAAAGGTTTTCACCATGGCTCCTTCCTAGCTTGAATTCCTCCAAACTTGCTCCAAAATTGAAAAGTCTTGCACCTAATCACTAAATGCATGTAACATGCATTAGTAATTGGAAGAGATTTTGGTGCTAAGAGAGGCTGAAAATTCGAAACTTAAGTGGGAGAAAGAGGAGAGAAGGAAGAGAAATTGAGGGGTTGAAGAGAGAGAAGATGATGGCTAAAAAAATGAAACCAAATCTGAAATGGCAAGGTTTATGTGCGTGAGTTTCAATGCCAAAGATGTGATTTTTAATTTATTTGATGTATTATGGAATCCATGTGTCAATACATCACTTTCTTGCAAGATTAATGGTCCAAAATCATGTATTAAACATGAGTTAAATTAATTGCCATGTCTTCTCCAAGTGCCATGTGATCATGCACATGCTCATGCACTAAAACATGTTCCACTATTTGGTTGACCTATCGTGGTCCGGAACTTAATTCAAAGTCTATACTTTTAATTATTTGGGTTCGCTTAATCGTCGTTATCCGGGTTAATTAGCATCGGGGCCTTACAATAATCCCTCGCACGCTCAATAGCGGCATCACAATAATCATTGCACTCTCAACATCGGTGGCATCATAATCCACATCACGCTCACTAGCGACATCATAAGAAATCCTAGCACCATTCAGTGGTGCTCCCAATACTAATCAACACACTACTCAACAATTATATCAATGAATATAACATTCAAAACTGGTACGTCTCTACATACTAATTCAAACACAACACGAATATATTATTCATTACACGTAACAATAATATATTTACCTATGCTCGTACTTCACATGTACCTTAAGATCGACAACAAGATTAGACGCCCACGATAATCGGGGCTCGTACAATATCTATATTGAATGTCAATTCAATATTAATATCTCAACAATAGTTCTCATAATTATACCACCTATATCATACAAATTCATCATGCTTAATATCATAATCAGTCACGATTATTCGTACTCCGTATACTACTCAAACCATCCCATTTTATCATTTATTAACTTGAGTTGTCAATTAACTCAATCGAGTAGTAAATATCTTTCTAAGGTTCAATTCATGCTACCTTATTTCATTGTTTAAGGTCTCCTTAGAATATCATAATTACCATGTGAATCAATTACAAAACACCACATTTCAAAATTCTCAAATTTTTGAAAATTCATCAGCCATGATCGATCGCCCAAGCTGCGCAATCGATCGTGCTATCCAGAAAATTTCTTGCCAAAATTCAGCAATGGGCATTCGATCACGCCCTCTCGAGCGATCGATCGGTGTCATTGTTCATCACCACCAAATTTTATTTTGCCGCGCGATCGATCGGGCTAGGTCCCGCGATTGATCGTGCGACCCTGTTTTTGCGAAAATCCTCCATTTTCATGCATACAACCCATCCAATACTCACAACACCTCATTTTTCTTTCAATACTTCATCAATACACACTAAAACACCATAAAAACAACATATTTTCTCAACCATAACAACAACCCATTTATATTACATAATTTCCACAAATCAAATCACAACCACAATCCCTACTTATACAACATTCAATACACAAAATAAGGTTTCAAGTACTTACCCCAACACAATCCAAATAAGCCGCTTTAATCAAGATTACCCTTGATCCCAACTTCACTAGGGATTGAAGAGGAAGGGAAAATGGGTTTGAGAGCAAAAGTAGGGGTTTTGTGTGTATGTGTGTATGAGGTGTAATGTGTGAAGGTGGGTTAATTATATTATTTGACATTTGCAACTTAACCCCTAAACTTTAATTCACATTACAACCTCATCCCAATTATTATTTATCCCTATTCCATAATTATTGCTCAACTTCAATAATTTCCTCTCAAAACATACTCATAATCATTATCATACCTCACGAGATTCATTTTCAACATTTATCAATTCAATTATTATGACATAATCATAATTTTCAATCACACTCGATTTATTCCAAAATCGAATCCAATGCAAAACGATGCTCATTCATAATTTACTCTTTAATTATTACATTCAATCTCATTTAATAAAGGTAATTAAGTTTCAATCATAACAGTTTAATCATTTGCTTTTAATTTTAGTATAATTCACTCAAAACCCCATTTTTATTTTAGTTGTTTTGTTCTTATTTCATTAACACAAAGATTCACACATCCTCGTGGGATCGATCCCTACTCACGCTACTACATTTTGTTATCAATCTTGAGATTGTGTGGGGTTAATTTGGGTGTACACAATAAGCGCACACCAATAAGTTATATAAATAATCGAAAGAATCAAGTCAGGTCGTATTATGCGTCAGTCTTAAAAACTTGGTATGATTAATGTGATCTTCTGTACATCTACAAATCATTTCAATAAATTTTGAAATAAATTTTTCTACTTATTCTATATGTTTTCGTTCGATAAATTGCTCACTGTGAAGACCCGGAATTTTGGTCAACCAAATTACGTGATACCGAGATAACATGGAAAAATAAATAAAAATAATAGATTTACATTATGGATGGAATTAATTATATTATTCAATCTTGTGGACTTTTTATCACATATTTAAGTTTATAACTTATTAGAGTTTGTGTAGGAGATAATACATAGGTTATATGATTTTAGCTTATAAACTTTTATATAATTTAAAGTTATAGATAATTAAGAAATCATTGAAAATAATATTAATAATAATAACCAATCTTAAATCTTGCAATGAATAGATAAAAGTTTATGAACTATAATTCTACACTACTAATCCTACATTTTGAAAGTGCATAATTAAACCATTCAATGGACTTGCCCAATTCTTATCATTAGTCATTCAATGACATTTAAGTGCTTAACCCAAACCTGGCCACCATTCAATCCTATTCAACCACCATTCAAGCTCATTCAATCACATATAATGATATTAATGTTTGCTTACATCATGTCATTAGATGCCAAATTTTGTAATTGTGTTTGCTCAAATTATGAAAGGTGATGACCATTCATTAATTCATTCAACTACATCAATAATATAATAATTATCATAATGATATCCAATTATTATTTATCCCCAATCTTGTCAATAAAAGACCAAAGTTATGGAATTGATAAATTGATTCACATTAATAACCAATTGTTGACCACATTCAATACTTGCTCAAATCATTTCATTACATGGCAAAGTTTTTGAAATTTTAAGGAATGCCTCCTACATTAAACATATTACCATACCAAAGAAAAACTTATCCTACCAAGAGGCATATTTATATTTATTGTCTTGCCAAATTCTTTGACACTAAATGGCCAAGATTTAGGATCAAAGTAAATGCCCCTCCATCTTGCTCCTATATTTTAAAAGCAACATCACAAACCTACCACTCAAGACCCTAGATTTCGAAACCTACACACACTTACACACACAAGAATTCGAAACCTTCAAGGCAAAGGAAGAGGAGATTTTGTGCTATTTTCTACAACCGGTAATTCGTTCAATCACGCTTCAAATGTAAGTGAGTTTTTGCTATAACTTCATTTCGTTTTCAAAATATTATTTATGATTTAAATTCTCGATTGAACATCAAACATGAGATTATGTTTTTAAATCTAAACAAGTATGTGACATGATCATGAATGAAAGGACTTTGCGGAGCCACCTTTTGAATCAAATAACTCGTTATGTGTATATGTGCAAGATATGTGTTTATGTGTAAGAAATGTGTTTATGTGCCAAGATCTATGTGATTTGACAAGAAAATATTAAAGGATATTTGCTATGATTATATGTATATTTTTACTATGTTCAATTGGCCCCTACTTGCTGAGTGTTTTCCTAAACGCTCACCCCCTTACCTCCCCTCCCAGACAAAGACGAAAAGAAGAGATCGAGGAAGAAGAACAAGAATAATTTTTGGAGATGATGATCCACGGAGAACCTTCAAGGAAATTTACTAATTTTATTTATGCTTCCGCATATTTGATTTAATCCTAGACAATAGTATTTTGTAATAGCAATTGTAAGGACAATTTAATGATTTTGGAATAAATAGACTGGTTTTATCAAAGATCTGTATACGAGGCTTGTTGTATTCAAATTTTATATTTGGATGCAACGCCGGTGTCACGCGCTCCGGTCTCGGGGCGTGACATTTTAGTGGTATCAGAGCAAACCAGGTTCCGTGATCCCGCTGGGAAAGAGTCTGGTTGATAAAAATACCAGATTATAAAATCCGGTTAAAATAGACCAACTGTGTGGTTCGAAATCAAGTTGGGAATCACAATCTGAAAATTTTAAAAAAAAAAAACGAACAATCAGTAACACAAGAAAATAAATATGCCCTTGATCTATAAACTGCCGCCATCGCTGGCAGCTATGCCACCGTCATAACTCGACGGCCAACCCACAGTCGGAATCGCCTCCCCCAGACGAAACCACGACCCAATTATCAGATCAATCGGACGAGGTCTGCATGACCAATTTTCCGATTGAAAACTCGCGCACCCAAAACCCGTCCATTTTCCGATCTCGCACCGCCGACCACCAATCGACTACCTCGACCAATCATCATGATCGTTGTAATCAGACGAGAAAAAGCCCTCTCCCAATTGCATTAACCGTTCACCGATTGATGACTAATTGCAGATCCAAATTTCGAACTCGAGAACCCTAAACTGTTCGAAAATTTAGCCATTGATTTTCCCACCCGTTCTAATGTGATTTCCAAATTAATCCGGGTTTCTGTTCCTTGAAGTATTTTGAATCAAAGCCCTCTAACCAATTGGATTAACAAAGTAAGGGAAGTAAGTAATTTCGGATCTAATATTTTACACACATGAACCCTAAAATTGTAAAGTGCTAAAATTTCAAAAATCAAATTACCCATGATTTTGAACGTCAAATTCAAATCAAATCCGTGTGTATGATCGTCTATACATGATTATCAAAAACCCTCAATCATGATTCACTCACAATCAAAGGAAAGTGCTTAATTTTCGATCGAAATTTCGATCCTAATAAGGAACCCTAGCCGAAATTTTAAACCTTAAATTCTCTCAAATCCGAACATAAAAATCAAATTAAATTCAAAGGATTACCATTCGGGGTATGCGTAATAAAAGCCCTATGAAAAATTTGAGTGAAAAAACAAAGGAAGGTCTCCGATTTTGAGCCGCAATTCACGCCCCAAGAACCCTAAAATGTTGAAACATCCCAAATTCATTTTTCCATCAATCCGAACATAGAATTTGAATTAATTCCGGGTAAATGTTTCACATGACGTATATATCAAAAGCCCTCTGTTAAATTCAAATAAACAACAAGGGAAGGTCTCCGATTTTGAGCCTAAAATCACGCTCAAGAACCCTGATTTTTGCGAAATTTCAACGTTCGATTTGTCAGACGATTCAAACACAAAAATCCAATTAATTTTGGGATATTGCTCGAAATCATGCCAGTAATAAAAGCCCTATGTTCTTAAAGACTCCCAAACGAAGCAAAAGCGTCAATTGAGGACCACGATTTACGTTCCAAGAACCCTAAATTTTCGAAAGTTTCCAATTCGATATCTCCTCGCTCCGAACACCAATCTCAAATTAATTCTGGGTATATGATCCTTATATCATGTCGAACAAATCCAATCGAAATCACAAACAAGGAAATATACTCAATTTCGGATCGAGATTCTCGCCCCTAGAACCCTAATCTGCGAAAATTTCGGGCATCGATTTCACACAACTCGGAACAGCAAATTCAAATTAAATTTGGGTTATGAATCCTCATAACATGTATATTTATAGCCCTCAAACAATTTCGAAATGCCACACCTTGAGTGATCGAATTCTTGAAGCCCCAATCCACGCCTTTTAAATCATAATATCTCAAATTCTTTCCTTCGATTTTTGGACCACCGAAGCAGATTATTCCAATCCAAATCGTGTTATTTACCCTCACATCATTTCTAAGAAAAATCATTTGTCAATTTCAAAATTCAGCAACCGAAACGAAACCAATTGATGATCTAGTTTTTCTCCTCAAGGAATTCTAACTCACGAAATCCCATCCTTCCATTCCTCCTCCACTATAACATTTTTTTCTCGATACGACGTAGGCCACGATGACTCATGCTCAAAACAGTTCGATCCAAAAGAAGGAGCATGAGATAATCGAATTTAAAATATTCCAAGACAAGGAGATGCGAGACAAGACAAAGTTGTTGGAGATAATCAATTACTATCATTACAAGGCCCAAAGGATGACCTACCACCATCATCGTGCCGAAGAACGACTTACAAAAGTGATAGAGGACAACAAAACACTTATGAAAGTCCACATTAATAAGTGCCAACAGTTAGAACGCTTCGAGCAGGAGTTCAATGAGCATCGAGAGAACATGTGGACTCAAATTCAAGCCCTCGTAAATGAGAGGAATGAATTGGCACAGGAAGTCGCCTACAAGCAGTCTATGATAAATTTACTGATGGAAGATGAAGATCATATGATACTGGAAGATGTTGAAGGGGATTTAGGAGACGGAGAAACAATAGACTAGTTTTTCTAGTATGGAATATCTTAACGATAATAAAGAATAAATCTTGGATATCATAGTGATGATTTTCTTTGCTTAGGATTTCGTGGTGAACCTCTCAGTTTAATTAGTAAAATTTTAAATTACTCTTCGAATGTATCTGGAATTGTGTTATTTCATGATTACTCTCCTACGCAACAACTTTAAACATTCATTCCAGGTGGAAACTCGGAACTCTATTTGCTCACTTTTCTAAAGTTAAGATACATCATTCTTCGTTTTCGAATCATTTAGTATGCTTTAAAGATTCACATGAATAAGGAAGTATGTGTGTGGTTTGAATTCTAAAAAGTTTTAGTATGCTTTAAACTGAAAAATTAAGAGATAAGTGTATGTGAAAGTACGCTTGGCGGACCAAAGTGCCACATTATGTGGGAGCCACCTGTTGAACCGACGGGGCAATGTGCTACACATAATGGGGGCCACCTCTTGAATCCAATAAGTTGTAATATGTGTATGTGAAAATACGCTTGGCGGAGCAAAGTGCCACGTTATGTGGGAGCCACCTCTTGAACCGACGGGGCAAAGTGCTACACATAATGGGGGCCACCTCTTGAATCCAATAAGCTGTAATATGTGTATGTGAAAGTACGCTTGGCGGAGCAAAGTGCCACGTTATGTGGGAGCCACCTCTTGAACCGACAAGGCAAAGTGCTACACATAATGGGGGCCACCTATTGAATCCAATAAGTTGTAATATGTGTATGTGAAGGTACGCTTGGCGGAGCAAAGTACTACGAGTGTAGGAGCCACCACTTGATTCGGCGGGGCAAAGTGCTACATGATGTGGACGTGCCACATGGATGGGAGCAACTTCTTGATCCTTAAGAGCAAAGTGCTATGCACACGGGAGCCACCTCTTGAATCCAATAAGTTGTCATATGTTTATGTAAAAGTAAGGACTTGGCGGAGCAAAGTGCTATGTGTGTAGGATCCACCACTTGATTCGGCGGGGCAAAGTGCTACATGATGTGGGCGTGCCACAAGCATGGGAGCCACCTCTTGATCCTTAAGAGCAAAGTGCGATGCGCATGAGAGCCACCTCTTGAATCCAATAAGTCATTGTGAGTTTTTGTGTAAATGTACAAGTAAAGGCTTGGCGGGGCAAAGTGCTACGCATGTAGAAGCCACCAGTTGAATCGGAGGAGCAAAGTGCCACGTTATGTGGGAGCCACCTCTTGAACCGACGGGGCAAAGTGCTACACATAACGGGGGCCACCTCTTGAATCCAATGAGCAAAGTGCTATGCGCATGGGAGCCACCTCTTGAACCCAAAGAAGCCACTATGTGATATGTGTTACGTGCTTACGTGATGTATTTCTGAAGCCGACTCAAGTTTCGAGGACGAAACTTCCAATAAGGAGGGAGGGATGTGAAGACCCGGAATTTTGGTCAACCAAATTACGTGATACCGAGATAACATGAAAAAATAAATAAAAATAATAGATTTACATTATGGATGGATTTAATTATATTATTCAATCTTGTGGACTTTTAATCACATATTTAAGTTTATAACTTATTAGAGTTTGTGTAGAAGATAATACATAGGTTATATGATTTTAGCTTATAAACTTTTATATAATTTAAAGTTATAGATAATTAAGAAATCATTGAAAATAATATTAATAATAATAACCAATCTTAAATCTTGCAATGAATAGATAAAAGTTTATGGACTATAATTCTTACACTAATCCTACATTTTGAAAGTGCATAATTAAACCATTCAATGGACTTGCCCAATTCTTATCATTAGTCATTCAATGACATTTAAGTGCTTAACCCAAACCTTGCCACCATTCAATCCCATTCAACCACCATTCAAGCTCATTCAATCACATATAATGATATTAATGGTTTGCTTACATCATGCCATTAGATGCCAAATTTTGTAATTGTGTTTGCTCAAATTATGAAAGGTGATGACCATTCATTAATCCATTCAACTACATCAATAATATCATAATTATCATAATGACATCCAATTATTATTTATCCCCAATCTTGTCAATAAAAGACCAAAGTTATGGAATTGATAAATTGATTCACATTAATAACCAATTGTTGACCACATTCAATACTTGCTCAAATCATTTCATTACATTGCAAAGTTTTTGAAATTTTAAGGAATGCCTCCTACATTAAACATATTACCATACCACAGAAAAACTTATCCTACCAAGAGGCATATTTATATTTATTGTCTTGCCAAATTCTTTGACACTAAATTGCCAAGATTTAGGATCAAAGTAAATGCCCCTCCATCTTGCTCCTATATTTTAAAAGCAACATCACAACCCTACCACTCAAGACCCTAGATTTCGAAACCTACACACACTTACACACACAAGAATTCGAAACCTTCAAGGCAAAGGAAGAGGAGATTTTGTGCTATTTTCTACAACCGGTAATTCGTTCAATCACGCTTCAAATGTAAGTGGGTTTTTGCTACAACTTCATTTCATTTTCAAAATATTTATGATTTAAATTCTCGATTGAACATCAAACATGAGATTATGTTTTTAAATCTAAACAAGTATGTGACATGATCAAGAATGAAAGGACTTTGCGGAGCCACCTTTTGAATCAAATAACTCGTTATGTGTATATGTGCAAGATATGTGTTTATGTGTAAGAAATGTGTTTATGTGCCAAGATCTATGTGATTTGACAAGAAAATATTAAAGGATATTTGCTATGATTATATGTATATTTTTACTATGTTCAATTGGCCCCTACTTGCTGAGTGTTTTCCAAAACGCTCACCCCCTTACCTCCCCTCCCAGACAAAGACTGTGAGAGCCCGTTATCTAATCAACAACATAAGGTGCATTAAGAGAACTAATCATATATAATCAGAGTATTAGGCCTTGTTGATATCCTGAGCTTATAGAGATTACAGTACCAAAAGAATTTAAAAAAAGGATTAGTTACATTTCTTAGTAACAGCGTGTAAGACTATAGTTCTACTACACTCCTTGTAGAAACTATACAAAATGAAACTCTGATCTGCTAATCTTGTATCACTCCTTAAAGCTCAACGTGTCAACCCCGACCCTTGTTCTCTGTATTAAATGCACCTACAAAGACAACCCCCAACACATGAGCACATCATAATTCATATTCAATATAATATGAATGTAAAGCATAATGCATAATCATAGATATAAAATACTTCCTGTATTTCCAATGCATTAAAACGTCCATTGGTTGTCCCTGTACCATAACTCATAATCAAATCATTATATGAAATTATGGCTTCTTTAAATAAATGTCATGACATAACTTCACTTCTTAATCTCAAGTCTTTCTTAGTCAGTTTATCATCAGTGTATTTTAAATGCTTCTTACTTCTTAACTTCATAGTGAGCGGTACCATCTTCCCCGCTTCATTATTTCATAACAAGCGGTACATTCTTCCCCGCTGGCGGTACCTTCTTCCCCGCTCTTCATATTAGCGGTACCTTCTTCCCCGCTTAGTATGGTATACCCCGCCTCCATGTGCAAGCCTTGCTCCACATTTTTAGCGGTATAAGCGTAAGCATTAAAATCATCACTGGGATAACCCTGACTCGTGGAAGACACACTCTTTATTCCACAATATAAACATGCAACAACAATGCATATCAACATGTATAATACTCTTAATGCACAACTTTGCATCTATCATGTGTCAAATAGACAAACATAAAATACATGTTACCGTTGGGATGCCCGTACGTCGCTTACGTACCTTTCCAAAATATGGTGTATTGCAGGACTCTAACCCCTGCGTTGTGTGGCTACCTGTGATGGCTCTACACAAGTGTACAACACAATATTAGATGTCTCATTACGATCCAATATCAAAAACTAAGCAAAATATGACAATTTACATTTTTCAACTTTCTGTGACCTTTGATCGATCGGCACCTCAAGCTCGATCGATCGAGAAAACACTTAATTCGATGCCCAAGTTCTGCCTCACTCGATCGATCAAAATGGTATCGTCGATCGATCGAGAACCTTCAGCGATCGATCGAGAAATCTTCCGATCGATCGAACCCCTTCTTAAAAAATATTATGCCCCGCTCGATCGATCGAAAAGGGAATTCGATCGATCGAGCTACCCTGTAAAAACGCGATTTCCAGAATTTCTCGAGAACCTCATTTCATACAAGCAAATCTACCACATAAGTCATGAAATATGCTCGAACAAAAATGCCAAGGGCTTCACAAAATTACCATGTATGTACTCAAATCAAAGGTTTACCAAAAACCTAGCTAACATGCATAATAACATCTTCACAAACTTCACTCCCATCCCATATTTTCTAGAAAAACAGGGCACTCACCCTACCCAGATTTTCGAACACTACATTTTACATGCTTAAATCCTTCACATAACATATGAAACATGCTCAAGGAAAAATACTGGGAGTTTCATAACAAAACCATATATGCACTTAAATCGAAGGTTTAAAGAAACCTAAGCTAGCATGCCATTTCTGCTTTAAATGAAAACACATGCTTAAACAAACTTAACCCAAAACCAGAGCATGGTTTCTCACCCTCCTTTGCTCCGATTTTTGGAAGGTTTCCAAGCAATAAAAATGGAAGAGCTCCTCTCAATTTTGCTTAGCAGCTGCTGGAAGATATTTGGGAGAGAAAGGGGCGAGATTGGAGTGGAGGAGATGAAGTGAATCTTGAGGGCAAGTGGGGGTATGGGTCAGCTATGTAGAGTCATCAGCATGGGTTGGTAGGGGGTGGTTGGGTGTTGGGTGGTGTGATGTGTTATGTTTTGGTCCCGGTATTTAGCACGATGCATTAAAATATCCTCACATGATATTTTTAGTATTTATACAATAAAATACTTCAATTTCCCAATTAAACATGCTACACCAAAACAAATAACACTCACCCCAAATTAATCATACAACAACCCAAGTTCCCAACATACGACACATGCACCCTGAAATAACTTTCCTTATTATAATTAATTCAACCCAACGAATTAACACCAAAATCCTCATATTAACATAATTAATGATTAATCACATAATCATTTCGGGGATATCACAATACTCCCCTACTTATAAGATTTCGTCCTCGAAATCAGCATGCACTTACCCAAGCTAAAACAAAACATAAATCACATACCAGAAAATAGTTCTGGATAGTGTTGCACCATGTGTCGCTTTGTCTCCCACGTGGCCTCCTCGACACCCCTACGATCCCACTGAACTTTGACCATAGGAATAACTTTGTTTCTCAGTCTGCGATCTGCCCGATCCAGAATCCTGATAGGCCGCTCCACATAGGAAACATCAGACTCTATCTGAACCTCAGAAGGTTGCAACACATGAGAGGGATCTGGCTCGTACTTCCTCAGCATAGACACATGGAATACATCGTGTATACCAGACAGAGAGGGCGGTAAAGCTAACTGGTAAGCCAGAGTACCAACACGCTGCAAGATCTCGTACGGCCCCACATATCTCGGGGATAACTTCCCCCGGATACCAACCCGTACCACACCCTGAAAGGTGAGATCTTCAGAAAGACTCTGTCGCCCAACTGAAACTCCAACGGTCTTCGCCGCTGATTCGCATACGCTGCCTGCCTGTCTTGAGCTGCCTTCATTTTCCTTCTGATTACCTTTACCTTTTCTTCCATTTCTTGGACCAACTCTGGTCCTCCGACCGATTTACGGTTCACATCACCCCAACACAAAGGTGACCTACAACGCTTGCCATATAGGGCTTCAAATGGAGCCATCCGTATGCTCGCTTGGTAGCTATTGTTATAAGAAAACTCCACTAAGGCTACTGAGTCTTGCCAAGAAGTATCGAACTCCAACACACAAGCCCGTAACATATCTTCGAGCGTCTGTATCGTACGCTCGGTCTGTCCGTCTGGGGATGATATGCTGTGCTCAACCTTAATTCTGTGCCCAGGGCTGACTGAAGACCCTCCCAGAAGTGAGATGTAAACCGCGGATCTCGATCAGACACAATCGAAACAGGGATCCCATGCAGTCTCACCACATCTCTTATATATAACTGAGCCATCCTCAGGTACGTGAAAGTCATACTATATGGAATAAAATGAGCCACTTTAGTCAATCTGTCCACGACTACCCATATGGCATCAAAACCCAAAACAATCCTCGGTAAGTGGGTCACGAAGTCCATGGATATGTGCTCCCACTTCCACCGTGGCATCTCCAAGCTCCTTAGCTCACCACCAGGCCTCAGCCTCTCAGCCTTTACCTGCTGACAAATCAGGCATCTTTTGACGAATGAGGTAACATCTTGTTTCATTTGCCTCCACCAAAACTGGCTACGTAAATCCTTATACATTTTCTTCCCACCCGGGTGGATACTCATCCTGCTACAATGAGCCCGCTGTAAAATACCTCGTCGCAACCCGGGTGTATCTGGAACCACCCATCTGTCGCCAAGCCTCAGAGAACCGTCCTCAGCCACTCCGAATCTTGATGGCTTACCTAAATGAACCACTGACATCCATCTCTGAACCTCTGCGTCGGTCCCCTGAGCCTTTCGGATGTGTTAATAAATGATCGGCTCAGCTAGCAAGGTCAACACCTGTACCGGAGAAGAAGACATGTCGTAATCAAAACCCATCTGACAGTAAGAGCCCATCATAGCTGATAAACACATGACATCCTCTGCTGTGCTCCTCACCTTCCGACTCAAGGCGTCGGCTGTCAGATTTGCTTTCACGGGATGGTATAGGATTTCACAATCATAATCCTTCAGCAAATCCATCCATCTCCTCTGCCTCATATTCAGCTCAGCCTGTGTAAACAAGAACTTCAGGCTCTTGTGATCAGTGAAGATGGTAAATGAGGTACATATAAGTAGTGTCGCCATATCTTCAAGGCAAACACTATAGCGGCTAGTTCCAAATTGTGAACTGGATACCTTGTCTCGTGTGGCTTCAATTGTCTTGAAGCATAAGCCACAACGTGCTTATCCTGCATCAGCACGCATCCTAAACCCTGAAGCGATGCGTCAGTATAGAGAACGAACCCCTTGTTCTCCCTGGGAATCACCAATACTGGTGCGGAAGTCAATCTATGCTTCAACTCCTGGAAACTCTGTTCACAAGCTTCTGTCCAATAGAATGGGACTCCCTTCTGAGTTAGTTGCGTCAGTGGTTTGGCAATCTTTGAAAATCCTTCGACGAAGCGTCGATAATACCCTGCCAAACCAAGAAAACTCCGAATCTCAGATACTATAGTAGGGGCAGACCAATCCATAACTGGTGATCTCTGAGGATCTGTATCACTGTCCTCAAATGAATAGCATGTTCCTCTTCACTTCTTGAATAGACAAGGATGTCATCAATGAATACGATCACAAACTAATCAAGGTACTCCTGAAATACTCGGTTCATCAGGCTCATAAAGACAGCCGGGGCATTCGTCACCCCGAATGGCATCACCAAGAACTCGTAGTGCCCATACCGAGTCCTAAAAGTTGTCTTTTGGATATCATCAGCTCTAACCCGTATCTGGTGATAGCCTGACCTCAAGTCAATCTTTGAGTAAATCTCTGTGCCCTGAAGCTGATCAAATAAATCATCAATCCTCGGAAGGGGGTACTTGTTCTTAATAGTCACTTTGTTCAATTGACGGTAATCAATACACAAGCGCATCGAACCGTCCTTTTTCTTCATGAACAAGACTGGTGCACCCCAAGGCGATACACTAGGACGAATGTATCCCTGGTCGAGGAGTTCCTGTAACTGTACCTTTAGCTCCCTCAGCTCTGCCGGTGCCATCCTATAAGGAGCACGGGAAATGGCAGATGTCACTGGCAGTAGCTCGATCTCAAACTCAACATCTCTGATCGGCGGAAACCCTGGAATCTCATCCGGGAACACATCGATGAATTCTGCAACCACTGGTATATCCCCGATCCTTAATTCTTCCTTTTCCTCAGATACATCCACGGCATAAATGATGTAACCTGTATGACCGCGTTCCAATAACCGAGACATCTTAACCGCTGAGATTACTGGAATCCTTGGACGAGAGCCGTCCCCATAAAAGGTCCACTGAAACCCCTGATCAGATAGAAAGCGAACCATCTTCTGTCGGCAATCAACCATAGCCTGGTATCTGCTCAATACATCAATACCGACAATGCAGTCAAAATCTGCCATATCCAGCAAAATTAGATCGGCCCTCCGATCATTGCCCTCAAAATAAATGAGGCAATCAGATAACAGTCGACCGCAATCACATGATTTCCCGTGGGTGTCGAGACCATAAGAGGCGTGGGCAACGGAGACGAGCACAAGTGGTGTCTCTCCACAAAAGCATCAGATACAAAAGAGTGGGAAGCACATGTATCTATCAAAATAAATGCAGGGTACGTAAGTAAATAACACGTACCAGCAATAACCTCCTCCGAAACTGCCTCAGCCTGCTCCCGAGTCAGTGCATACACCTGACCCTGCGGCGGTCCTGCCGCCTGACCTCCCTGTGGTCGAGGTGCAAACTGCTGTCTCTGTGGTGCCGTCCCAGCGTCAAATCTTGGCCTACTCGGCCCAAAGCCTGCCTGACCTGCCCGATTGGGGCAAGTCCTAGCCAGGTGGCCCATGTTGCCACAAACATAACAGCCTCGGCAGTCACGTGACAAATGAAATCCTCCACAGTGGTCACACCTGTTCCCCCCTGTCTTACTCCCCTGTGTTGGTCCCCGATTGCTTTGCTTCTGACTCTGAGACTTCTTCCCACTTAATCTAGAAGATGAAGATGCCCCACGAGGCTTAAACTAGTCTCCTCGTGGCTTCAGGCTGTCAACAACAGGTCTCTGAGGTGGTGTGAAAGGGGGCACATCTTCCTTGTACGCACCAACTGCAATCTCTGCCAGCTCTGCCCTAGTCAGGGCATTGGAGACAACCCGATCAAATAACTCTGGCCTCAGTCCCTCCAGGAAATGCCTCATCTTGGCATGACTGCTCACAGCGATATGAGGTACATACCTCAACAGTGAGGAATACTGCATGGGAGCCACCTCTTGAACCCAAAGAAGCCACTATGTGATATGTGTTACGTGCTTACGTGATGTATTTCTGAAGCTGACTCAAGTTTCGAGGACGAAACTTCCAATAAGGAGGGAGGGATGTGAAGACCCGGAATTTTGGTCAACCAAATTACGTGATACCGAGATAACATGAAAAAATAAATAAAATAATAGATTTACATTATGGATGTATTTAATTATATTATTCAATTTTGTGGACTTTTAATCACATATTTAAGTTTATAACTTATTAGAGTTTGTGTAGGAGATAATACATAGGTTATATGATTTTAGCTTATAAACTTATATATAATTTAAAGTTATAGATAAATAAGAAATCATTGAAAATAATATTATTAATAATAACCAATCTTAAATCTTGCAATGAATAGATAAAAGTTTATGGACTATAATTCTTACACTAATCCTACATTTTGAAAGTGCATAATTAAACCATTCAATGGACTTGCCCAATTCTTATCATTAGTCATTCAATGACATTTAAGTGCTTAACCCAAACCTTGCCACCATTCAATCACATTCAACCACCATTCAAGCTCATTCAATCACATATAATGATATTAATGGTTTGCTTACATCATGCCATTAGATGCCAAATTTTGTAATTGTGTTTGCTCAAATTATGAAAGGTGGTGACCATTCATTAATCCATTCAACTACATCAATAATATAATAATTATCATAATGACATCCAATTATTATTTATCCCCAATCTTGTCAATAAAAGACCAAAGTTATGGAATTGATAAATTGATTCACATTAATAACCAATTGTTGACCACATTCAATACTTGCTCAAATCATTTCATTACATGGCTAAGTTTTTGAAATTTTAAGGAAAGCCTCCTACATTAAACATATTACCATACCAAAGAAAAACTTATCCTACCAAGAGGCATATTTATATTTATTGTCTTGCCAAATTCTTTGACACTAAATGACCAAGATTTAGGATCAAAGTAAATGTCCCTCCATCTTGCTCCTATATTTTAAAAACAACATCACAAACCTACCACTCAAGACCCTAGATTTCGAAACCTACACACACTTACACACACAAGAATTCGAAACCTTCAAGGCAAAGGAAGAGGAGATTTTGTGCTATTTTCTACAACCGGTAATTCGTTCAATCACGCTTCAAATGTAAGTGGGTTTTTGCTACAACTTCATTTCGTTTAAAAAATATTATTTATGATTTAAATTCTCGATTGAACATCAAACATGAGATTATGTTTTTAAATCTAAACAAGTATGTGACATGATCATGAATGAAAGGACTTTGCGGAGCCACCTTTTGAATCAAATAACTCGTTATGTGTATATGTGCAAGATATGTGTTTATGTGTAAGAAATGTGTTTATGTGCCAAGATCTATGTGATTTGACAAGAAAATATTAAAGGATATTTGCTATGATTATATGTATATTTTTACTATGTTCAATCGGCCCCTACTTGCTGAGTGTTTTCCAAAACTCTCACCCCCTTACCTCCACTCCCAGACAAAGACTGTGAGACCCCGTTATCTAATCAACAACATAAGGTGCAATTAAGAGAACTAATCATATATAATCAGAGTATTAGGCCGTGTTGATATCCAGAGCTTATAGAGATTACAGTACCAAAAGAATTTCAAAAAGGGATTAGTTACATTTCTTAGTAACAGCGTGTAAGACTATAGTACTACTACACTCCTTGTAGAAACTATACAAAATGAAACTCTGATCTGCTAATCCTGTATCACTCCTTAAAGCTCAACGTGTCAACCCCGACCCTTGTTCTCTGTATTAAATGCACCTACAAAGACAACCCCCAACACATGAGCACATCATAATTCATATTCAACATAATATGAATGTAAAGCATAATGCATAATCATAGATATAAAATACTTCCTGTATTTCCAATGCATTAAAACGCCCATTGGTTGTCCCTGTACCATAACTCATAATCAAATCATTATATAAAATTATGGCTTCTTTAAATAAATGTCATGACATAACTTCACTTCTTAATCTCAAGTCTTTCTTAGTCAGTTTATCATCAGTGTATTTTAAATGCTTCTTACTTCTTAACTTCA
This sequence comes from Haberlea rhodopensis, assembly GCA_907163345.1. NCBI lineage: Eukaryota > Viridiplantae > Streptophyta > Magnoliopsida > Lamiales > Gesneriaceae > Haberlea > Haberlea rhodopensis. The sequence goes on from CAJQUN010000453.1 coordinate 431,577, forward strand.
TAATGAGCGGTACCATCTTCCCCGCTTCATTATTTCATAACAAGCGGTACATTCTTCCCCGCTAGTGGTACCTTCTTCCCCGCTCTTCATACTAGCGGTACCTTCTTCCCCGCTTAGTATGGTATACCCCGCCTCCATGTGCAAGCCTTGCTCCACATTTTTAGCGGTATAAGCGTAAGCATTAAAATCATCACTGGGATAACCCTGACTCGTGGAATACACACTCTTTATTCCACAATATAAACATGCAACAATAATGCATATCAACATGTATAATACTCTTAATGCACAACTTTGCATCTATCATGTGTCAAATAGACAAACATAAAATACATGTTACCGTTGGGATGCCCGTACGTCGCTTACGTACCTTTCCAAAATATGGTGTATTGCAGGACTCTAACCCCTGCGTTGTGTGGCTACCTGTGATGGCTCTACACAAGTGTACAACACAATATTAGATGTCTCATTACGATCCAATATCAAAAACTAAACAAAATATGACAATTTACATTTTTCAACTTTCTGTGACCTTCGATCGATCGGCACCTCAAGCTTGATCGATCGAGAAAACACTTAATTCGATGCCCAAGTTCTGCCTCACTCGATCGATCGAAATGGTATCGCCGATCGATCAAGAACCTTCATCGATCGATCGAGAAATCTTCCGATCGATCGAACCCCTTCTTGAAAAATATTCTGCCCCGCTCGATCGATCGAGAAGGGAATTCGATCGATCGAGCTACCCTGTAAAAACGCGATTTCCAGAATTTCTCGAGCACCTCATTTCGTACAAGCAAATCTACCACATAAGTCATGAAATACGCTCGAACAAAAACGCCAAGGGCTTCACAAAATTACCATGTATGTACTCAAATCAAAGGTTTACCAAAAACCTAGCTAACATGCATAATAACATCTTCACAAACTTCACTCCCATCCCATATTTTCCAGAAAAACAGGGCACTCACCCTACCCAGATTTTCGAACACTACATTTTACATGCTTAAATCCTTCACATAACATATGAAACATGCTCAAGGAAAAATACTGGGAGTTTCATAACAACACCATATAAGCACTTAAATCGAAGGTTTAAAGAAACCTAAGCTAGCATGTCATTTTTGCTTTAAATGAAAACACATGCTTAAACAAACTTAACCCAAAACCAGAACATGGTTTCTCACCTCCTTTGCTCCGATTTTTGGAAGGTTTCCAAGCAATAAAAATGGAAGAGCTCCTCTCAATTTTGCTTAGCAGCTGCTGGAAGATATTTGGGAGAGAAAGGGGCGAGATTGGAGTGGAGGAGATGAAGTGAATCATGAGGGCAAGTGGGGGTATGGGTCAGCTATGCAGAGTCATCAGCATGGGTTGGTAGGGGGGTGGTTGGGTGTTGGGTGGTGTGATGTGTTATGTTTTGGTCCCGGTATTTAGCACGATGCATTAAAATATCCTCACATGATATTTTAGTATTTATACAATAAAATACTTCAATTTCCCAATTAAACATGCTACACCAAAACAAATAACACTCACCCCAAATTAATCATACAACAACCCAAGTTCCCAACATACGACACATGCACCCTGAAATAACTTTCCCCATTATAATTAATTCAACCCAACGAATTAATACCAAAATCCTCATATTAACATAATTAATGATTAATCACATAATCATTTCGGGGATATCACAAAGACGAAAGAAGAGATCAAGGAAGAAGAACAAGAATAATTTTTGGAGATGATGATCCACGGAGAACCTTCAAGGAAATTTACTAGTTTTATTTACGCTTCCGCATCTTTGATTTAATCCTAGACAATAGTATTTTGTAATAGCAATTGTAAGGACAATTTAATGATTTTGGAATAAATAGACTGGTTTTATGAAAGATCTATATACGAGGCTTGTTGTATTCGAATTTTATATTTGGATTCAACGTCGGCGTCACGCGCTCCGGTCTCGGGGCGTGACACTCACCACTAAAATATCAACTTTAGGCGCATGTATCACAGCTTTGGTCGATCAAATTCAATAATTTTTTACACCTTCACATTGATATGAATTTTCAATTAAATTTAGAATAGTAAAGATATTAGAGAATAAATATGGTTTGAATTAGATAAAATATTTGGATAAAATGACATTTGAAAGATTATTCTTTTTTTTTTTTTTATAATGAGGGAGGGGCAAAAGTTTTTGCGCACACTGTACGACTCGAACTCGAGTTATCCCCAATAGGGAATGAGCTTTACCACTTCGGCTAGGCCGGAAGCTCAATCGAAATTTCTTTTTTACCTCAAAAACTAAAAGAATGAAAACATAGTATAGCTTATTTGCAATTATGGTTCCAAATGTAGCTTGAGATACGCTTAGATTTAATTATTGATAGACTAAAGTAATCTAATTAAGCAAGATAAGAGTATAAATTAGAAGAAAATTGTCAAATAATTAAATAACTCAAGATGACCTTTTAAAAGGGAATTAGTAATTAAATTAAAACCAAAAATTAATCAATTGATATGCTTAAACTAAGATGCAATGCAAAGATTAATTAAGTACGAAAAGTGAAAAAACTATCCTTGTTGTGTTGGCCATAGAATGAGTTGGCATGGATCCATGGTGCATTTTGACTGTTCACAGGACTTCTGAAGAATTGGTACTTTGTCCCACATCGATGGGTTTGTAAAATTGGGCCAAAACTTTTGATATAAAAGAAGGCTTGAGGTCTTTTGTTTAAGTGCACCAGTCAATAACTTGGCTATTGTTTGTAGAGTCTTGTAAAATTATTAGTATGCTATGTGGTTGCAATTGTGACTGATATTCCACATAATAAAAAGATTTTATTAGGTATCTTTCTTGTAAGGGGAGATGTGTGAGTTATAAAGTGTAGCTAGTGGGAAAGGTTTATGGGTGCTTTTGGGGTAATGAGAGAAACTGTGTGGTTGTAATTTTCTACATAGTGTATTTTCCTCTCTGGTCCTGGTCCTGGTGGTTTTTCTCCTGATTTGGGAGTTTTCCACGTTAAATCCTTGTGTCTTTATTATTTTTCCTATTGCTTTCTTTCCCCGTAAAAGGTACAGATCCTGGGGTTGAATTTGGAGGTCAAATTCCCAACAAGTGACATCAGAGCCTGATCCTTTTGTTGTGGTGGAACTTTGGTGTGGTAGGCGAATACGTATTGATTAATGAGATTCTGTGTAGGAAAATCGGTATTTAAGTGGGACCAGTGTGACACCACCAATTTTCCTAGGAATCTTGAAGTTCTGTCTAGGAAAGATCAAGATTCTCTATTTTCTGGGAGCTTTCTTAGTGTGTACTATCCAGGTTTACAGAAGTATCACAAGACAATGTTGGGAAGCAGAGTTTCAAATGCAGTCAGATTTGATGTGGAGAAATTTGATGGGAAAATCAACTTTGGCTTGTGGCAAGTGTAAGTCAAGGATGTGTTCATTCAATCAGGTTTATACAAGGCGTTGAAGGGCAGAGTAATCCCTGAAAGTAGAAGAGATACTAGTTCGACTGGTAGAAGCAACAGGCAAAGCTGGAATGAGCAATGAAGATTGGGAGGATCTTGATTTGAGAGCAACAACTGCAATCTGTCTGTGTCTGGCCAAAAATATTCTTGCAAATGTGCATGAAATTTCTACGGCAAAGGAACTCTTGGAAAAACTCGAAGAGTTGTATCAGACAAAGGACGTCTGAAAGAGCAGTTTCATACATTGTGAATGAATGAGGGGACTACTATTTCAGATCATTCAAATCTTCTCAATGGCATTGTTTCAGAGCTTGAATCTATTGGAGTTAGAATTGATGATGAGGATCAGGCCTTGAGACTCATCTGGTATCTTCCATGTAGCCAATCTTGATTCATGGAAAGGAGAAATCATTTCTCAGAGGTTACTAGTAAGATTCTCTCTGAAGAGAGGAGACTTGGCAGGAGTAACAGTCCACATGAAAGTTTGCAATGGTAGCTCGTGACTGGAAGAAGAAAAACTCAATACAGAAAGCCTGTTCGGATGTGGACAACCTAGCCACATCAAGAAAAATTGTCCAAGAGCTGGAGCGGGTTCGACAAATTGCTCCGTATCAGCAAGTGGAAATGCTGATAATGAAGCTAACATTGTCTCCTCTTTTGATGTCCTATGAAAAAGGACATGTACATCCTTATGGCATGCCGCTGGATGTATAATGTTAGCGGGTCCACAGTTTTGCACACATGCATTGGTTTGGCATTGATGCAGGGTGCGTTGTGGAAATACGTGTCGATGGTTGATTAACTTCCAGAAGAGCCAAAACGTCGAAGTTGCACCATAATTTTCAACAAGGTTATTTTTCGATATGGGCCGAATTGAAATTGCTTGGAAATACTTATTCTGAATGGGGTATGCTTTTATGGTGGAGCATGGTAATTCTCTAGATTGAGAATTATGATTGTTATGTAGTGTTGATAACAGAAGCTGTGAAGATCTTCATCATGGTGGTGTGTTATGGACAACAAAGTCATAAGGTGAAGATTGAAGAATTGAGACTTTGTCCCACATCGACGGGTTTGTAAAATTGGGCCAATACTTTTGGTATAAAAGAAGGCTTGAGGTGTAAGACCCCGTTATATATACAAGATTCTAAGGTGCAACTAAGAGAACTAATCATTCATAAATCAGAGTATTATGCCATGTTGATAATCCTGAGCTTAAGAGATTACAGTACCGAAAGTTCAAAAAGGAATTATACATATTCCTAACAAAGGTTACTAAACTATAGATTTACTCTACACTTTGCAGAAGCTATACAAAAGGAATTTCTCTATTCCGTTATCCTTGTAGCACTCTCTACAGCTCAATGTATCAACCCCGACCCTGGTTCTCCGTGGTAAAAGCACCTACAAAGACAACCCCAACACATGAGCACATCATAGTTCATATTCAACATAATATGAATGTAAAGCATAAATGCATAAATCATAGGCATAGGATACTTCCTGAATTCCAATGCATTTAAAACGCCCATTTTGGTTGTCCATGTACCATAACTCATAATCAAATCAATATATGATATTATGGTTTCTTTAAATAAATGTCATCACATAACTTCACTTCTTAAATCTTTACTTCAATCCTTAGTCAGTTTATCATCAGTGTATTTTAATGCCCCTCGCTTCATAACTTTAGGACAAGCGGTCCTCCCCTCCCTCGCTTCTTCATACAAGCGGTATTTCTATCCTCGCTTCGTGTGAGACCCCGATATCTCAAGATACTAATATGTGCGATTAAGAGAACTAAACATTCATATGAATAAATCAGAGTAATGAGTCATGTTGATTAACCTGAGCTTAAGAGATACTGTACCAAAAGTTTCAAAAGGAATTTCACAAATTCCTACAAAAGGTACTACACTATAGTCTTACTCTACCACACGTAGAAGCTATACAAAAATTTTCTCTAACATGCTAATCCTGTAGCACTCCTTACAGCTCAGCTTTTCAACCCCGACCCTGGTTCTCATCATCAAAAGCACCTACAAAGACAACCCCCAACACATGAGCATAACATAATTCATATACCACAAAATATGAATGTAAGACGTAAATGCATAATCATAAAATACAAAGCACTTCCTGTATTTCCATCGCATTTACAATGCCCATTGGTTGTCCCTGTACCACAATTCATAATCAAAACACTATATGAATATATGGCTTCACCAATAAATGTCATGACATATCATCTCTTTTTCTTGAGTCAGTCATCATCAGTTATTTTAATGCTTCTTCGCTTTACAATCTCAAAACAAGCGGTATCTCATCATCGCTTCTTCATACTAGCGGTATCTCATCCTCGCTTAGTATGGTATACCCCGCCTCCATGTGCAAGCGAGCCTCCCCCCTCCCGCTCCACATTTTTAGCTGTCAAGCGTAAGCATTAAAACCTTCACTGTGATCACCCCTGACTCGTGGAATACACCTCTTTATTCACATCACAATATGCAACAACAATGCATAATATGCAACAACAATGCATAATAACATGTATCAACTCTTAATGCATCACATTGCATTCATCATGTGTCAAACTGTGATGACCAGGGATTATAGGTGTTAATCCCGTAGTGTTAATAATCCCTAAAGTGGTTTTACGTGGCGATTTCGAATTTAATCGAGGTGTTGGGCCTTCTGGGCTCGTTTATTTGGGCAGTTGGGATCGTTGGATCCAGAGGTTGAGATTGTATTCACATTACGGTGTAAAACCTAAGAGTTGGGTTTTTGATGTGTCTCGGAATCTCGGGTGCTGTGTGAGCACCGGTAGGGGATTTTGGAGTTAGAGAGAGAGTTTTGAAAACAGATGATTTTTAAGGAATCATGATGTATTTGTGGGGCTATTATTTTTTTCGGGGTATTTTTGCTATAAATAGCAGTTGAGCCCGAAATTTTAAGGAAAAATATCATTTCAACTCAAATCTCTTCTCCCTCCTCCCGCCGCGATTTTCCCGTCACCTCCCCTGCCCCGCCGTTTCAAGCGCTCCGCCAGCCGCCGTCCGGCCGCCGATCGGCGCGTCCGACCTACCCACGGCTTCGTCTCGTCCAGGCGCTCATTTCCCCTCCGTCAATTGAAGGTTTCGTCGCGTTTCTCGTTCGGATTTGGCAGAAAGGCGTCGATCCCCAAAAGTTAGGGTTCATCGATTTTGAACGATTTTGCTTCCGATTTTCGTTGGGTAATCTCCCTTACCCCTTGTTCGTCTTTTTCGTGCATTTCCCTGCTTAATTCGGTGGTTTTGGTTCGAATTTATTTTCGAAAATTGGTAGGGTTTGGTTCGAATTTTGGGGGTTTTTGGGCAGGGGTATTATTTCGTGCCATTGCTCGATTATTGCATGTTTTAGGAGTATTGTGATGCTTGATTGAGATCGAATTGAGAAGCTTTGGTTCGAATTTGAAGAATTTTAAGAGTTGGGATTTAAAGGCTTGTTTGGGTTCGATTTTAAGGGGGTTGAATTCGAAAATTTGGGGGTTTTGTCAAGGGATGTTGATTCTTGCTTGGATAGCTTAATTGACATTTTAGATGGATTATGGTATTTTATTGGGTTCGAAATTGTGAGATTAAGGTTCGATTTTTGTAGGGCATTCTTGAACAAATTCGATTGTCTCATTTATTTCCTTCCCTGCATGTACCCTGCCCCGGGTCTTTTAAGAGGATAATTGTCGTGTGTTGACAATATTTTGAGGGATATGGGTGTGCTTGAGCGTAGGTTACATGTTCGTAAATAATTGTGAATTATTTATCGTGTTAGCACATCATTCCTCGGGGCATGGAACTCGAGCAAGGTTTGTCTCGGACTTTGGAGATTTAAGGTACGTGCGACGTACGAGCATTACTATATATATGTGAAATGCATAAGGTGTTTTTGATTGCATTGAATGTTTTGCGTATGGTTATACATATATGTTGATATAGCCAAGGAATGACCCAAATCTTGATATCGCCGCTTGTAGCGTGCGTGACACTAGAGTAGGATGACTCTTGCATGATATATGGGGTACTGGGTTTATTTGACTATATTAGGGCATTTGAGATGCCTGAGAATGATCGTAGAATCATGTATTCTTCGTAAGACATTTGAGATGTCTAAGTTCGTAGAATCGTGTATTCATTATAAGACATTGAGATGTCTAGGTTTGTAGACTCATGTATTCATTATAAGACACTTGAAGGATTGGTAAAATAAATGCTAAGGCATTTGAGCTATCTGTGATTGATAGCGAGGTTGTGAAATCAGTATTAGATATTGTGATATCTGTAATTGCATGTTTAATGAATTTGTAATCACTATATGTTGATATTCGAGGATTAGGCATGCGATGAGTTAATCAATGCGTTGATTTACTGATTTATGAGATTTGATGAGTTTGATGTTGTGAGAACAGGGACAGTACACGGAATCCCGGATGAGGATGTTGCCATCCAGGGAGTATCATTTAAATTCATTAGTATTTACTTGTGTTGTAAATTATGAATTTCATTATTATGATTATGGGATTTTGTGTATTGGTATTGTGAGACCCCGTTATCACATCAAGTTACTAAGGTGCAATTTAGAGAACTAACATTTGTAAATATATCAGAGTAAAGTATCGTGTTGATTAACCTGAGCTTTAGAGATTACAGTACCAAAATGTTTCAAAAGGAAGACACAATTCCTACGAAGGTACTACGTTATAGTCTTACTCTACTCAGTAGAAGCTATACAAAAAAATTCTCTAACATGCTAATCCTGTAGCACTCCTTACAGCTCAGCAAATCAACCCCGACCCTGGTTCTCGTCAACAAAAGCACCTACAAAGACAACCCCCAACACGTGAGCATAAAACAATTCATATTCAACATAATATGAAAGTAAGGCATAAATGCACAATCCTAAATACAAGCACTTCCTGTATTTTCCCGCATTTATAACGCCCAATGGTTGTCCCTGTACCATAGTTCATGATAAACACATTATATGAATGTATGGCTTTATAAATGAATGTCATGACATTTCCTCTTTTTCTTGAGTCAGTCATCATCAGTTATTTTAATGCTTTCTTAAACTCAATCAAGCGGTATCGCATACACGCTTCATCATACTAGCGGTATCTCTTCCTCGCTTAGTATGGTATACCTCGCCTCCATGTGCCAGCGAGCCTCCCCCCACCCGCTCCACATGCGCAGCGATAAAGCATAAGCATTAAAACCTTAACTGTGATCGCCCTGACTCGTGGAATACACCTCTTTATCCCACATCACAATATGCAACAACAATGCATAATATGCAACACAATGCATAATAACATGTATCATAATCTTAATGCATCACATTGCATTCATCATGCGTCACACAGACAAACATAAGTACATGTTACCGTTGGGATGCCCGTACGTCGCTTACGTACCTTTCCAAAATGTGGTGTGTTGCAGGACTCTATCCCCTGCGCTGTGTAGCTACCTGTGAAGGCTCTACACCAGTGTACAACACAATATTAGATGTCTCATTACAATCCAATATCAAAACTTTAACAAAATATAACAAATTATATTTTTCAACATTCTGGGTCTCTCGATCGATCGGCCCCTCTTCCCGATCGATCGAGAAGACGCATAAAATCAAAACCAAGATTCTGCCCCGCTCGATCGATCGAGAAGAAATGCCGATCGATCGAGATGCTCTGTTCGAGAAATGCCAACCCAGAATTCTCGAACACCTGAAATCACACCCTTAATTCCAACATGTAAGACATACAACATACCCAAACAACATGCTATTAGTTACAACACACTACCCTGAGTGTATTCATACCAAAATTACACCCCAAACATAAGCCCATATGCATAAACGCCGATCATTTAAACAAGTACTCAACCAACTTTTCCGGAAACAGAACAACATATTTCATTACCAGATTTTTGAGTACTTCACTTCATGCTATTATATCTACCACATATAACATAAAGCATGCTCGAACAAAACATGCCAAGGGCTTCACAAAACTACCATGCATATTTTCACATCAAAGGTTTACCAAAAACCTAAGCTAAAGTGCATGATACCACCTCTTCAAAATCGCTCCCTAACCATAATTTTCCAGAAAAAACAGGGCATATTCCTTACCCAGATTTTCGAACACCCTTCTTTACATGCTTATTTCCTCAACATAAAACATGCAACATGCTCAAGGAAAAATACAGAGAGACTCACAATAACACCATAAAAGCATTTAAATCAAAGGTTTCAAGAAACCTAATCTAACATGCCGTTTTCACCATGCTCAAAAGTAGAACCAAACCAGTTTTCCAGAAAGAAACAGGGTAGGTTTCTCACCCCACTTTGCCCCGATTTTTGAAGGATTTCCAGGCGATGGAAATGGAAGGGCTCTTCCTAAAATTGCTTAGCAGCTGCTGGATGGTATTTTGGAAGAGGAGGTTCGAAATTTGGAGTGCTGGAAAGGTGTTAAATTATTGAGCCAAGTGGAAGCATGGCCAGCTCATGCTGAGTCAAAGTATGGGTTGGGGGGGGGGTGGTTAAGTGTTGGGTGGTTTGATGTGTTATGTTTTGGTCCCGGTATTTAGCACGATGTATAAAAATATCCTCACATGATATTATAGTATTTTCTCATTAAAATACTTCAATTCCCGTTAAACATGCTTTACCCAAAACTACAACACATACCCCAAATAACATGCCACGACCCCAAAAACCCAACATATATCACATGCGCCCTGAAATGAAACTCCCCAATAATACTAATCCAAACCCATGAATTAATACCCAAATCATCATAATTTAACTCAAATGATTAACATCACAATAATCATTTCGGGGATATCACAATACTCCCCTACTTATAGGATTTCGTCCCCGAAATCAAACATGCTTACCAACATGAAATAAAACAATAAAAGCATACCAGAAAACAACTCTGGATAGTGCTGCACCATGTGTCGCTCTGTCTCCCACGTGGCCTCCTCGACACCCCTACGATCCCACTGAACCTTGATCATAGGAATAACCTTGTTCCGAAGTCTGCGGTCTGCCCTATCCAAAATCCTGATAGGCCGCTCAACATAAGAAACATCGGACTCAATCTGCACCTCTGAAGGCTGCAACACATGTGAAGGATCTGGCTCATACTTCCTCAGCATAGACACATGAAATACGTCGTGTATACCAGACAGAGAAGGCGGTAAAGCCAAACGGTACGCCAGAGTACCAACACGCTGTAAGATCTCATACGGCCCCACGTATCTAGGAGACAACTTCCCCCGCATACCAAACCGTACAACGCCTCTGAAAGGTGAGATCTTCAGAAAAACTCTGTCGCCTAACTGAAACTCCAACGGCCTACGCCGCTGATTGGCATATGCTGCCTGTCTGTCCTGAGCTGCCTTCATCTTTCTCTTGATAACCTTAACTTTCTCTTCCATTTCCTGAACCAACTCTGGTCCTCCAACCAACTTACGGTCCAAGTCATCCCAACACAAGGGTGACCTACAACGCCTACCATAGAGGGCCTCGAAAGGAGCCATCTGTATACTCGCCTGGTAGCTGTTGTTGTAAGAGAACTCCACCAAGGCTATCGAGTCCTGCCATGATATGTCGAACTCCAGCACACAAGCCCTCAACATATCTTCGAGCGTCTGTATCGTACGCTCGGTCTGTCCGTCCGTCTGAGGGTGATAGGCTGTGCTCAGCCTCAACTCTGTACCTAGAGCTTTCTGCAGACCCTCCCAAAAGTGAGATGTGAACCGCGGATCTCGATCGGACACTATCGAAACAGGGATCCCGTGTAGTCTCACCACATCTCTGACATATAACTGTGCCATCCTCAAGTGCGTATATGTCATACAATAGGGAATGAAGTGAGCCACTTTAGTCAGTCTGTCCACGATTACCCAGATGGCATCAAAACCCGAAGCAGTCCTCGGCAAGTGGGTCACGAAATCCATAGATACGTGCTGCCACTTCCACTCGGGTACCTCTAAACTTCTTAGTTCACCTCCAGGCCTTTGTCTCTCAGCTTTCACTTGCTGACAAATCAAACAACGCTTGACAAAAGAGGTGACATCTTGTTTCATACGCCTCCACCAGAACTGGCTGCGTAAATCCTTATACATCTTCTTCCCTCCTGGGTGGACACTCATCCTACTGCAATGAGCTCGCTGTAATAAACCCTGACGCAACTCAGGTGCATCTGGAACCACCCATCTGTCGCCAAGTCTCAGAGAACCGTCCTCAGCCACTCTGAATCTCGATGGCTGACCTGAATGAACCACTAATATCCATCTCTGAACCTCTGCATCGGTCCCCTGAGCCTTCCTGATGTGATCATATATAACAGGCTCAGCTAGCAAGGTCAAAACCTGTACTGGTGAAGAAGATACATCATAATCAAACCCAAATGGCAGTAGGAGCCAAACATAGCTGATAGAGACATAGCATCCTCTGCTGTGCTCCTCACCTTCCGACTCAAAGCGTCGGCTGTCAAATTTGCCTTCCCCGGGTGATATTCAATTTCACAGTCGTAGTCCTTCAGCAGGTCCATCCATCTCCTCTGCCTCATGTTTAGCTCAGCCTGTGTAAACAAGAACTTCAGGCTCTTGTGATCAGTGAAGATGGTGAATGAGGTACCATATAAGTAGTGTCGCCATATCTTCAAGGCGAACACTATAGCCGCCAACTCCAGATCATGGACTGGATACCTCGTCTCGTGTGGCTTCAACTGTCTCGAAGCGTAAGCCACTACATGTCTGTCCTGCATCAGTACGCACCCTAATCCCTGTAGCGATGCGTCGGTATAAAGAACAAATCCTTTGTTCTCCTTGGGTATCACTAGAACTGGTGCAGTAGTCAGTCTGTGCTTTAATTCCCTGAAACTCTGCTCGCAAGCATCTGACCAACAAAAAGAGACTCCCTTCTGAGTCAGCTGAGTAAGTGACTTGGCGATCTTTGAGAAACCCTCGACAAACGTCGATAATAGCCAGCCAGACCAAGAAAACTTCGAATCTCACTGACTGAAGTAGGGGTAGACCAATCCATAACTGCCTCTATCTTCCTCGGGTCTACTGATATCCCCTCTCGTGATATGATATGGCCCAAGAATGCTACACTGCTCAGCCAAAACTCACACTTGCTGAGTTTGGCGTACAACTGATGATCCCTGAGGATCTGGAGCACTATCCTCAGATGATCGGCATGATCCTCCTCATTCTTTGAATAGACCAGGATGTCATCAATGAACACGATCACAAACTGATCGAGGTACTCCTGAAATACTCATAAAAGTAGGAGGGGCATTCGTCACCCCGAATGGCATCACCAAGAACTCATAGTGCCCATACCGAGTTCTAAAAGCCGTCTTTTGGACATCACCAGCTCTAACCCGCACTTGATGATAGCCTGACCTCAAGTCTATCTTGGAGTACACCTCTGTACCCTGAAGCTGGTCGAACAGATCATCAATCCTCGGAAGTGGATATCTGTTCTTCACTGTGACCTTGTTCAGTTGCCTGTAGTCAATGCACAGACGCATTGACCCATCCTTCTTTTTCACGAACAAGACTGGCGCACCCCAAGGTGATACACTAGGACGAATGTATCCCTTGTCGAGGAGCTCCTGCAACTGTACCTTCAGTTCCCTCAGCTCTGCCGGTGCCATCCTGTAAGGAGCACGGGATATAGCAGAAGTCCCTGGCAGCAGCTCAATAGCAAATTCCACATCCCTGACAGGCGGAAATCCCGGAATCTCATCTGGGAATACATCAATGAACTCCGCCACAACCGGAATATCCTCAGCTCTTACTTCCTTTTCCTCAGATACATCCACAGCATAAATGATGTAACCTGTGTGGCCGCGCTCCAATAATCGCGCCATCTTAACTGCTGATATAACCGGAATCTTTTGGACGAGAGTCGTCCCCATAAAAGATCCACTGAAATCCCTGATCAGACAGAAAACGTACAATCCTCTGCCGGCAGTCTACCACAGCTCGGTATCTGCTCAACACATCTATGCCGATAATACAGTCAAAGTCTGCCATCTCTAACTGAATCAGATCGGCCCTCAGATCATTGCCCTCAAAATAAATGAGGCAATCAGACAATAGCCGATCCGCAATCACATGCTTCCCCGTGGGTGTCGAGACCATAAGAGGCGTGGGTAACAGAGACGAGCACAAACGGTGTCCCTCCACAAAAGCAGTAGATACAAAAGAATGGGAAGCACCTGTATCTATCAATATAAGTGCAGGGTACGTAAATAAATGGCACGTACCAGCAATGACCCTCCTCTGGGGCTGCCTCAGCCTGCTCCCTGGTCAGCGCATACACCTGTCCCTGCGGCGGTCCTGCCGTCTGACCTCCCTGTGGTCGTGGTGCAAACTGCTGTCTCTGTGGTGCCCTCCCAGCATCAAACATCGGCCTATTCGGCCCTGAGACTGTCTGACCTGCCCGATTGGGGCAACCTCGAGCAAAGTGGCCCACCTTGCCACAGACATAGCAACCCGGACAGTCCCGTGACAAATGCCATCCCCCACAGTTGCTACACTTGCTTCCCACAGTCTTGCTCCCTTGTGTGGGTCCCTTATTGTTCTGCTTCTGACCCCTGAGACTTCTTCCCACTAAATTTGGAAGATGATGAGGCTCCACGAGCCTTGAACTGATCCCCTCGTGGCCTCAGACTATCAGTAGCAGGCCTCTGTGGTGGTACAGAAGAGGGTACCACATCCTTGTACGCGTCCACCGCAATCTCCGCTAACTCTGCCCGTGTCAGGGCGTCATCAAATGAACTGGGGTTGTTGGAGATAACCCTATCAAATAGTTCTGGTCTTAATCCCTTCATAAAGTTCCTCATCTTGCATGGCTGCTGACAGCAATATGAGGCACATACCTCAGCAGTGAGGAATACTGCATAGCATAGTCCGACACTGACATGCTACCCTGCCTTTCAAACTGTTAAACTCATCCTCTTTTAATTGTCTGGCAGCTGCAGAGAAATACGGTTAAGGAACCGGGTCCGGAATACAGTCCAGTCCACTGCCACACCTAGAGCTCTCAGCTCCATAACGTGGTCTTCCACCACATAGCAGGCTTCTTAGCCATCTGAAACTCGGCTAACCTTAGCCAGGCCGTGCGTGCACAGGGTGCAGTCACAAGTATCTGCTCTATACGTTCCAACCACTCCTCAGCTACTTCACCAGACTCAATCCCCTCAAACATGGGCGGATGGAAACTCAGAAACTGCTTCAAACTGAGCTCCCCCTGGCAGTAAACATCTGTACACTGGGCTCCACGCCCACAGCAGGTGGTGGTAGAGGATTCGGCGGAGCAATACTGGCATTCCTACTGTCCATATCCCCTATCTCCTCATTGGGGTTCTCCCGGATTAATCTCAGCCATGCTGTAACACAAGAGTTAACAACAATACAAAAAGCAGTTCATAATATAAGCCGTTAGATAACAAGAGTATCATATTCAAAGCATGTTAGTATAACACTTATACAACCATATGCATCACCTGCATAAGCATGCCCAAATGAATACCTAGCCAACTTGTCTCTAAGGCTACCCTTCACTCTTCCCTGGTTATCTAACCACTGCTCTGATACCACTAAATGTGAGACCCCGTTATCACATCAAGTTACTAAGGTGCAATTTAGAGAACTAACATTTGTAAATATATCAGAGTAAAGTATCGTGTTGATTAACCTGAGCTTTAGAGATTACAGTACCAAAATGTTTCAAAAGGAAGACACAATTCCTACGAAGGTACTACGTTATAGTCTTACTCTACTCAGTAGAAGCTATACAAAAAATTTCTCTAACATGCTAATCCTGTAGCACTCCTTACAGCTCAGCAAATCAACCCCGACCCTGGTTCTCGTCAACAAAAGCACCTACAAAGACAACCCCCAACACGTGAGCATAAAACAATTCATATTCAACATAATATGAAAGTAAGGCATAATGCACAATCCTAAATACAAGCACTTCCTGTATTTTCCCGCATTTATAACGCCCAATGGTTGTCCCTGTACCATAGTTCATGATAAAACACATTATATGAATGTATGGCTTTATAAATGAATGTCATGACATTTCCTCTTTTTCTTGAGTCAGTCATCATCAGTTATTTTAATGCTTTCTTAAACTCAATCAAGCGGTATCGCATACACGCTTCATCATACTAGCGGTATCTCTTCCTCGCTTAGTATGGTATACCTCGCCTCCATGTGCCAGCGAGCCTCCCCCACCCGCCTCCACATGCGCAGCGATAAAGCATAAGCATTAAAAACCTTAACTGTGATCGCCCTGACTCGTGGAATACACCTCTTTATTCCCACATCACAATATGCAACAACAATGCATAATATGCAACACAATGCATAATAACATGTATCATAATCTTAATGCATCACATTGCATTCATCATGCGTCCACACAGACAAACTAAGTACATGTTACCGTTGGGATGACCGTACGTCGCTTACGTACCTTTCCAAAATGTGGTGTGTTGCAGGACTCTATCCCCTGCGCTGTGTAGCTACCTGTGAAGGCTCTACACCAGTGTACAACACAATATTAGATGTCTCATTACAATCCAATATCAAAACTTTAACAAAATATAACAAATTATATTTTCAACATTCTTGGGTCTCTCGATCGATCGGCCCCTCTTCCCGATCGATCGAGAAGACGCATAAAATCAAAACCAAGATTCTGCCCCGCTCGATCTATCGAGAAGAAATGCCGATCGATCGAGATGCTCTGTTCGAGAAATGCCAACCCAGAAATCTCGAACACCTGAAATCACACCCTTAATTCCAACATGTAAGACATACAACATGCCCAAAACAACATGCTATTAGTTACAACACACTACCCTGAGTGTATCATACCAAAATTACACCCCAAACATAAGCCCATATGCATAAACGCCGATCATTTAAAACAAGTACTCAACCAACTTTTCCGGAAACAGAAAACATATTTCATTACCAGATTTTTGAGTACTCACTTCATGCTATTATATCTACCACATATAACATAAAGCATGCTCGAACAAACATGCCAAGGGCTTCACAAAACTACCATGCATATTTTCACATCAAAGGTTTACCAAAAACCTAAGCTAAAGTGCATGATACCACCTCTTCAAAATCGCTCCCTAACCATAATTTTCCAGAAAACAGGGCATATTCCTTACCCAGATTTTCGAACAACCTTCTTTACATGCTTATTTCCTCAACATAAACATGCAACATGCTCAAGAAAAAATACAGAGAGACTCACAATAACACCATAAAAGCATTTAAATCAAAGGTTTCAAGAAACCTAATCTAACATGCCGTTTTTCAACCATGCTCAAAAGTAGACCAAACCAGTTTTCCAGAAAGAAACAGGGTAGGTTTCTCACCCTACTTTGCCCCAATTTTGAAGGATTTCCAGGCGATGGAAATGGAAGGGCTCTCCAAAATTGCTTAGAGCTGCTGGATGGTATTTTGGAAGAGGAGGTTCGAAATTGGGAGTGCTGGAATGGAAAGGTGTTAAATTATTGAGCCAAGTGGAAGCATGGCCAGCTCATGCTGAGTCAAAGATGGGTTGGGGGGTGGGTGGGTTAAGTGTGGGTGGTTTGATTGTGTTATGTTTTGGTCCCGATATTTAGCACGATGTATAAAAATATATCCTCACAGTATTTATAGTTATTTTCTCATTAACATACTCAATTCCCGTTAACATGCTTTACCCAAAACTACAACACATACCCCAAATAACATGCCACGAACCCAAAAAACCAACAAATATATCACATGCGCCCTGAAATGAAACTCCCCAATAATACTAATCCAAACCCATGAATTAATACCCAAATCCTCATAATTGAACTCAAATGATTAAATCACACATAATCATTTCGGGGATATCACAGGATGCTCACCACGTTGGGGGGTGTCTCGTTGGGACAGGTGGACAGTACACATCGATGGCTATGGAGCTGAGCTCGAGCTGTTGATTTGAGGTCTACTCCCAGGATCGTGGTACCAGGGCTGATGGAGCACGGTATCGCAATATAGAGTACCTATATATACACCTGAGATTTATAATATCATGATGCTCGCATGTGGAGCACGATTATACTTGTTATCTGATTGTATATAAGGCATGAGCTATCTCTTTTCATCTAGGTTGCATGCAATTAGAGTTGAATTGCTAGAATGATATGAGAGTCATTGGTGTATTATGTGTGGTGTCTTCCTGGCTGGGAATTTACTAGTATGCTGCTTTCGTTGAGTATTATGCTTCCTTCCTGGCCGGGAATTTTGTTATGTGTTGTACTCTTTTTTTGGGGATAGCTCTATTATGGGGAGACCTCTGCCCAAATTTTTATAAAGTTTACAATGTGAAAAGTGGCACCAAGGGGTTGGTAAAGGGCAACATATGAGTCTTTTTGTCAGGAATGATCTTATAACATTGAGTATTACAGGAAATTTTGTATTGACAGGCAATGATTAGTATCATCAGAGCTTCCGATTGACATTTTATAGAAAGCATGTACCACACATAGTTGTTAATACACTAATCAGGTTTAAG